>VWPW01019674.1:47660-60950 GCA_013389825.1 Crypturellus undulatus | reverse complement strand
GTATGTTTTTTTTTTTTTTTTTTTTTTTTTTTTTTTTTTTTTTTTTTTTTTAATTGTGATTTCTTTGGTTTTAAATTTTGGAAATTCTGATGCAAAAATCCAAAGTAAAAAAAAAGGTTAATAGAGACTTGCACTTAGGGTACTACTCATTACATATTAAAAAAAAAAAGAAAAAAAAAAGGAAAGAAAAAAAAAAGAAAAAAAAAAAAGAGTATTCAGATGGGGACTAATGGAGAGAAATCTCCTTTACCTACAAATTAAACTTTAGCACTTTATGTGCGATACTTTCATGCCCGTTAAGCATCAATAACTGATATGTCAGAAGACTATATTTCAAACTTGCATCTAGATACACCTAGATAGAGTCTAGGGCAGTATCCAAAATACAATGCCTTTTTTTTACCAAAAAATTCACACTAACACTTATCCAGATGCAGATAAAGACAGAAACCAGCACATGCTGACAATTTTCTGAAGAGCCTGAAGAACCGCATAAGCTTCAGCTGTCCTGGATCCTGCCATTAAACATTTTGGAAGCTGGCAGCACGTGCAATAAGAAGCACACGCTCAGAAATGCTTTCTGTTAGTGAAGTCTCCCCATGGGCCAAGATCCCAGGGGATCTGAAGAAACATCCCTACAAGGCGAAATGATCATTGTACTACATGTGCAGTGTGTCTATCTTATTTTTGATCTTAGAAAAGGTCCATCGATGCTCCAATGAATTGCCATGAGATGGAGAAGCATAACCTGATTTAACTTACTATATCTGTTAAAAATGACATCTACATAATTACAAACCTACTTAAAAAATAACACTACATCCCTTGCTATACCTGTTACTGTTGGGTTACATGTTACTGTCATTAGTAAGTGTAGGCATGTTGTTATCAACACTAGTAAAGCAAGACAGGGCATAATGTGCATTTGGCTCAAGGTAAACCTTGTACCTTGCAGGGAAATAAATCTTTTTTCTGGTGTGCATGAAAAATATAATTTATATAATATAATTACTAATTTCAACAACCATGACAGACATGAACAATCAAAAAAGTGATGCAAGCCTAATCCTCCTCAAATATTCCATCGATAACATCCTTTCTCCCTCACGGGTTAGCTGTCTCTCAGGAATATAACTTTAATCGGTGCTGGTGCCTCTGGATCCTGGGCGAGATGGGAAGCGCACATGAGACATGGGCCTCTCCACACATGGAGAGCCCGGCCTGAGGCTGAGGCCACTTGTGCGAGTGGCTACGGAGAAGGCCGTGAGCTTCGTAACTGCTGCTCAGCTCCTTAGAGAGACTTCCAGGCCTTTCATCTTTGCTCTTTTTTTTGGCAGGAAAGTTAAAAATAGCTTTTCTTCCATGTGTAGTTTATCATCTGATGCAATGATTCAAATGAGCACAACAGAGGGCAGCTAACCAAAGCTAGGGTATGAGTGATACCTGTCAGTTCGCAAAAACACATTTTAAATTAGGAAAAAAACAAAAAATAAAAAGTCTATATAGAGGCTTAGAAAGTTCATGTGATTCTTTTACACAGAAATCTCTTGGAGAACAATGCACACAAGAACAGCACAATTACTCGCAGAATTAGAAATTCAGCTTTTTTGAGAGTTGCCTGGCATATGCAACTCTTCTTCAGCACATTTTTACTTTTTCCAACTGTTTTATTTTTTCACATGCACAAACCCACAGCAGAAGTGTGGAAATAAGACTTTCCTCGGTCTTACTGGAGGGATGGAGGAAGTTTACTGTTAATGTAAGGATTTTTGATTTGTCGTCTTCTTTCTCTCATCGTAAGAGGTTTCTTGTCTGGTTGTCACTAAAATACACAAGTAACATTCCTTAAATCAAGACTGCTTTGCCCACAGCAGCAGAGGATGAGATAGACTTGTAGTGCTGATAGAGCTGAGGCCCCCATTTCATATGCAAAATCTTACTTTCAATATTTATTTTGCAGTATTTCTGCTTTTCAGAGTTTTGGAGTGCTGGTGGGAACCTCTGCAGCCGGCCTGCATGGACAAGCTGGTGTTCCCTGGTGAAAACGACTTCCCAAACGTCTTGCCCACAAGGATGAGCAGTTGGGATCGGTCCTGATCTGCTCTGTCTCCTCATTAGGATCAAAGAAACAGGGAGAAAACAGGCACGCAGCTACCACCGCAGCACAGCAGTGGCGTGACCAGCAGTCGCAGCTAGTTGCATTTCAAGTGAGTTGAGCAAACTGTGCTGCTAAAAATATCCCTGCGGCCTGAGAAGGCTGGCCTGGAGTGCCACTGCTAGCACCAGTCAGGTTAGAGAAGTATAAAAAGGTCAACAGCGCACTAGTGCATCAGTCAAGTAACTTTTTCTTTCAATATGAAAAACCAAAAGGTCTTGATAAGGCAATAGTTAAGGAAATGAAGTGTAGTGGGTTTGTTGACAGCTTAATATTTATTTTTTTTGAAACCCCAGTAGAGGTGGTATGTGAATATTTCCAGGTAATTTACTGTCTTAACTGAGTCATTTGGAGAGATTGCCATTGAAACAGATGAGTTTCAATCTCCGAGTAAAAATCTAATAGCAATGCTAAAAATTAAAAAAAAAGGAGGAATTAAAGGGCTTTTAGTAAGGAACTCATTTAGTAATTCCATTTCATTGTCCCATAACCAGCGTCAAGCTGTATCTAGTAATATTTTTTGCTGACAGTGATGGAGACCTAGAATAGAAACAGATGCTTGACTTTACAGAAATAGGTGTTCTCACGTGCTCCGGTGTTATGGGATCTCTGGTTGTGTTACTGTTCTGTCTACTAGGAGAGGGTCAATTCAAAACAACCCGACCAAAGGCCTTGGATTTTAGAGGGTCCTTGGTGAACACCTTGCATGTGGGGGATACACAACAGTAGAGCCAATGCAAGTTGATACTTTCGTGCTGAGCGAGCAGTCGCTTACATAGTTGAGCTAAACTAAGGTAAAACTACAGGTTTTTCTGGCCTACCCAGTAAGAGCACGGCCAGTTTTTTACAGCTGGGGGTTTTGCAGTGTTAGTTCTCATCTCAAGAATGAGTCACTCCAGTAAGCACTGAAGCCGCATGGAAACCCGCTGTGCAAACCTGTCATTTTATTTAATAATCTGCATCATAAAGAATATGTGATTCAACAGTTATATTGCTTGAGTGAAAGACAGGAGGAAAAACTGTTTCTCACCCTGGAGTTTTTGAGGACAGGCTTTCTCTCTCAGCCACATGTGTGAGATTTTGCAAAAACTTGGGACTAAAGAGTCACATGGTTGTATTCTTAAGTGCTCTTTTCTAGGACTCTTTAAATGCCTGTTTGACCTCTTGGTGCTTCTCTTTGGCTCAATGTTACCATTCTGACTTAAACTGGTAAGGACACAGGAGTTTCTCTTGATGTTAAGAAGTAGTAATATCACGCAACTACTGTGTGCAGTACAAGGGTTGTAGCTTCTGCTATGCCTCTTGGGAGCCCTTCGGAGATGCTCAACCCAGTAGCAAGGAAGAGAGGAATGTTCAACCTTGGCAGGAGATCTGTTGGAGGATGTCACTATCTACACGACACTTTCTTGTCATGCACTGGCCAAGAGAAAAAGTACAGCCAAAGCTGGCCCCAGTGCTGAAACAAATGAAAAGAACATGGGTAGAAAAACTACCGGGAGAAAAAACCAAAGATAGACATGTAATCCTGATGGTGTAGTCATGATCACTGGGAATGAATTTTCTGTGAGGAAGAGGTAGTGCATGGGCCTTAAAACATCCCCAGTAATATTTTTCATAACTGAATTCCCACCTTCCTCTTCCACCCTGGAGATCTGGCCAGGATGAGACCTTCAAAGGAATCAGATACATTTCAGCAGACTTTCTCAGGCACCAATATTGGACACACCGTAAAAAAAGTGTTGCCGCCCTGGAAACACTGTGGAGACAATCTTCCCTGCAAATGTTTAGTTTTGTTTTATAATGCTCACAGGAGATACCCAACTTACCCCCCTTTGGATACCAGCTGTCTGCTGCAAAATCCCACCCCAGCATTCATGCCACATGTTCAAACAGCTGCCAAGTCTGAAGAATTTGAAATTTTTGAAATCTACATTTTCTGCATGAATCTTCAAATATTGATCTTATGATCTTTTTTTTTTGCCTTCATACAGTTTTCCTGAGTTGCTGTCTGCTATAATATTCATGCACTCTGTGATTGTCCTTTAATTCAAGCTCTCTGCACAAAACAAGAGATAATATTCATGCAACGCACAATGAAAATATTTATTATGCGGAAGATAAATCAAGAGTGTAAGTAAGTACCAATTATAAATGATGTGTTAGCTCAAAGATGCATTAATAAATTTAAGATTTATTAATGTTAATTTAGCTTAGCTTCAAGAGGCATATATTTAAATCAAGCAATGGTTGATGACTCAGAATGTACAAAGATATAAGGTATGATGAATTTTGTTTAAAAGAGTTCTGCAATGATGATGATGCTAAATTTGGCATGTATCATACAACTGAATAGAAACCAAAGAGGATGTTTTACTTTGTTGAACAAATTGCAAGTCAAAGCAGCACTCAGAGGGCGCGACGAGCTGTTTGTTTGTATCCATGCCTATAATAAATGTCGCCAAGTGAATAGTAGCACTTCATTTCTTTTTAGTTCGTCCAGGCCTTTTTGGACCAGGCCTTTGAAAGAAAACCCACTGTAATGGAGGAAGAAGGCAACAGCATTCCAAAGCTCTGATCAGAAACATTTTTCTCCTTGTTAGCATGTAAAATACGAAATGCACAACATGTTCTTCGGATTTTTATCATTTCCCTTAGCAACTGCAGAACTACTCCTATGAAGAAGTGAATTGTCACCCAGAGAGAGGCTGACAAATCTTCAAAGGAAAATGAAAAGCTGGAGAGGCTCCACTGCAGGGACTTTGGTCTGTCCCTGCAGAAGGCCACAGACTGTCTGAAGGGACTTACTTAAGTGGAGCATGTGACTGCAGAGAGGGGCACGATGCAGACTGTACAGTAGCAAACAGCTGTGCTGGAGCCCCTTCTGTTACAAATGTCAAGCATTGCCCCCAAGAAATGTGGAAAAAGATTAATTTTTATAACAGGCTTTCCCACAGCATTCTGTCTGCTCCCTCCAGGGAGATGGGAAAGGAGAATGCTTTGAGCACATCACTTCCTAGGATTTTATGAGCACCCTCTTCGTATGACCCATGCCTCAGTTCCTCTGATCTTAACTTTTACCATAATTTTGTGTAATAGTCTCCTTTTAATTTCAGAAATAATTGGTTGCCTGCTGCTTTGGTATTAATGCAATGATATTCCATTACTGAAAGAGAATTTTGAAAGATTTATTGCTTGACTACTATTTTATAGCTTAAGCAAATGGATTTCCAGGTTCCTTATTCTACCTCTGCGTAGGTAGAGCACCCAGTGCTCTGGTTGGCTGGGACTTCTCATTTGTTAGTCTCAAACCCTGTAAAACACACTGCTATGTCTACCTGTCATACAACGCTTATGGATAAGAAGCATCTTACCTTCTCATAAGAATATCATTTACCATTGGTTTTGCAAAGCATGTTCCCTTGCTTTATCTGGCCATTGCAGATAAATTGTCCCATTGCCTTGCCTAAATTTCCAGTGAAATGCTTCATAAACTCAGTATTCCACAGAAGGAGCTGTACTCTGTTAATATTTATGGTCATCAGAACACTAAAATTAAATTTTGCCAACTTTGTACTGGGGCAAGGGGACAGAATAAAGACAGGCATATATTCTGGCTCATGCCTCGTGGTCAGCATCATCAGGATGTGGGATACAGGGCATGCTGGGGTGACTGCCGGCTCTGCTTGGCGCCTGTGTCAAGTGAGGGCTCTTTTAGACGGGGCTCTCTTAGCTGCCAGTCACATGGTTTTATTATAAGGGCAGATGAGAAATAAGTGATAAATGAGAAATGAGTGATGAGCTGTCTTCTCCACACTGTACTTAATGGATTCATGCTACGGGATAAAACTGGACCAAAGCTGTTTACTGCAGAATATCATTGGTCTTGCCTAAAGCTTCACTCTGTGGTTTGTGTCTACTCCATGTAAATCTGAGATTTCAGGCTCTAGTGCCACCCTTGAGTTGCTCTCAAAATGCAGCTTGGTTATTCTTGGTTATTTCTTGGTTATTTTGCTTTCATTTCTGATGAGCAGCCCTGCTTTTCTAAATACCCTTTAATCATACACCTTTCTGGATCAACTGCCCACCAGCATTATTACATTTGTGTCCACAGGAAATTAGTACTAGAAGCCCTAAGGAGAATGACTGCTGTTAATCTTTCGGGATAGGTAATGAGGAGACAATTATTTACCTTCATCCCGTGTGTATTCTCTGAGCAGTTTGTCACGGTATAGTATAGTAGAACATTATTATTTAACAATATTATGTTTATGTGTGACTTCTTCCTAACAGTTTAACAGTTTAGCATCCTAAGAAGATTAACAGATTAGATTTCACGAAGAACCCACATCATACAAGTCTTCAAAAGGACTTCTCAAAGGGACTAGACCCAAAATAAACACTTTTTGAAAATAAGGCAATTGGTCAAAATTCACCACTGCTTCCTCTGAGCGTAATCAAATGAAGGTTTGTGAGTAATCCTGTGGAGGCAGCAAATTGTTTGCTCTTTTGCAAAATGAAGTCCATAAGTTCTTCATTCTGCCTAAACTCAGTTACAAAAGGCTCTTCCTATGCAAGTAGTGATGAGCCCAGAACACCCTCCATGCTCTTCAACATTATAAAGGATACTGTAAAAATCACAGTTTCAACTGCCAAATATGTTTTAGACCCTAGATTTTTTGTTAATTAATTCTGGTTTTGCACAAAATAAAGGTGAGTTGCTATTTCCTTCATATTAAATATTACCTGGCCAATGAGATGCAATTTAATTGAAAGAAAAAAAAAGTTTAAGATGAGGAAGGATGAGTGATTTTGCTGTTGGAGTTCTTAGCGTCAAAATGGTGTCTCATTTCCTCCTTGCAAAAACACCATAATGAAGAACTATGAAGAAGATGTCAAATCTACTAAGCCTAGAAAAGTTCTGAAAGTGGTTTTAACAGATTTGATTTTATTGCCTCGGTGACATTTTTATTCAAAAGATTGACAAAAAAATTAAGCAAAAAACTTTGTCTAAGGAACATCTTCTAAGACATCAACATGCATATTTGTGTGTTACACATTTTTTTGTAGGTGAGCATAAGAAGATTTTTCATAAAAAGGAGCAATTCCTGATTCTACAGCTTTGCCTGAAACAAAAGCAGAACTGTCTGTGTGTGTATTGATTTTAATACCTCACTCATGATTAGAAATATTGAGATACTGTGGGAAGCTGCTTTTTTGGGAGTTGCAGCATGACTAGAGTCAAGGATAAGAATTATTACACAGATTCCGCACAGCTCTTACAAGCATATGTTTTCCTCTGTTTTAGTTTCTAAGAAACGTTCAGATTAGAACTATTAGAACTTAGAACTGGGTAGTTCTAAGAAACATTCAGATTTAGAAATTTTCTGATAGAAAAGACCTTGCTGGGTAGCAATAAATGGGCTGCAGGTCCTGCTCTGTCATTCCCAGAGAGCTGCCCAGAAGGGAGCGGTCCGCGGGCAGCTGCTGCCACGCTGTGGCCCACGCCAAGAACTGCTGTGCAGGATCCCATCACTTCTAATGGATTCATCCCGGCTTCCTGAGACCTCTACGAGTATCATAGATTTATGGAGGCTTTTTCATCCTTTAGGATCCCAGTGTTTGTTTTATATGGGTAATGTGAAAAGATTATGGCTCTTAAATCTTTCACTTACCCTCTTCTTATCAGGCAACAGAAAAAAATAGAGCATCAGGAGTCATAATTCATACAGCAGCATTTCCACGGGAGGGCTGGGGGAACGAATTAGAGCAACTTCAGAGGAGCTGTGGAGCTACATCATTCTGATTAATACAACACATTTCCCATCACAAGCAAACCCATGCATCTTCCATAAGCTGTGACTGCCTGATTTTAAGCTATTGATTTCCAAGCTTAACAGCACAATAGAAAACATCAAACTAAACAACAACACATCAATTACAGGTTCCTCACAAGCCACTTTCATAAGTGTATCTGTGCTCAGTCAGCTAAATCAAGAATGAGTACCTCAAGTGTTGATCCTTGTTTTTCAGTCAGTGGTGTTTTCTGTATTATCTGAACAACCAAAATGTGGCTACAGGTATGTGTGCAAATAATTCTGCAAAGTAATGATGATAAATAGTTGACAACACATAGTTATAAAAACTATAAAGAAAGAATACAATTCTGAAAGGAGGCAGTATTTCATGAGGACATTTTTCAACATTCTGTGTAATTTTTGTTTTCTTTTTGAGCCCTGCTGAAAGCACAATGAAATTTTTGTGGGGTGAAACTGCATTATTTTTATGTTTTGTTATGGCATATGTCCCCTCTGGATGGGAGCTGTTTTCTTCCAGTGTATATCCTACAGTGCTAATAGCTGTTTCACAAAGGCTGTAACCTGAATCGTTTCTGCATGTGTGTTCTTCTATTTGAAAAAAAAAAAAAAAAAAGATCAAAAATGTACACATATTTAATTCAATTTCCAAAGAAACAAGAAGACAAATTGTTCTTCTGTTAAGGAAAAGTTGCATGATACATCACAGTATTTTTTATTCTCAGTTCAGATTATATTCAAGGAGGAGTTCCATTCTCAGTTCCAGTTTTTGAGTTTTCTCCCACTCAATGGTATAGCTAAATGAGAGGTGGCATGATAAGAAGATTCATTCTGCATGTTATTCTTACATCTTCTCTGGCTGTACTTACTGATAAAACATCATCCAATATACTCGAAGCTTAATAAAAACTGAGATGCTTTTCTGCCCTGCTGATGTTGCCTGTAGTCTAGGCAAATCGGGAAATCCTCATAGCCAGACCTGGGCTCATGGGATGTGATCTTTCCATAGGAAAACAAATACTGCCTGATAAGTAGCACCAAGATGTGAAATGGAAAGACAGTGCTAATCACTCTTTTCAGCACTGGGGGAAATGTTCTGAAAAATGGAAGATGTATTTCCTGCACATTTTGCTGAGTGTTTTGTGCCAGGTGAACAGACATCTGCTGATACACTGAATAGCTTAATGATCTCAAGAAACTGGACTAAGTCAAAAGCAGACACTTAATCCTTAACCCTCTTCCACTCACAATGCAAGTCTTGTACTTTTCTTTCCCTATTATTTATTTATTTTACTTTTTATTTTTAATAGACCTAGGAAATACTTTATAATTCTGCTGGAAGAGTGGCTATAAAAAATGAACTCTGAAGTGATAGCTTTCCATAACACAAGCTACTTTCCATCGTCCTATTGCAATTATAAAAACAATAACAACATGTGTTCATAGATTAATCACCCAAGAATGTAATGTCTCCTGTGTGCTGGTTGTTTTTAAATTTAATTACTTGGTGGACTGAGTAGGGTCCAATTACTGAAATGAAATAGGCAAGAAGTTCTTTATTTTCATAAAATAAAAACAGAGAGAAAGGGTCTAAAAATTTTACACTTCTCATTAAAACATAAAACATTTCTATTGCAATGGAAAGGCTTAGTTACACTTAAAAAAATCAGTGAAGTCTTTTAAGATCTGAGTTTTATCAGTGTGACAAAAGGGAGAAATAATTATAATTACCTTATTTGATATTTAGTAATATCTCACTCTCTATTTGCTTGCGTTATTCTAAAATAGCTAAGGCACACCTTGTACATTCTCCTTGTGATTAAAAAAAAAAGATTACAGGGCTCCTCAAAGTTTTCTGTTCAAAATACATTCAGGCAAAAAACAGAAGGTGAACAGAATAAGCCTTTAAACAAATAAGGTCTAATAAAGAAACTGCTAGAAACCAAAAATTATTGGAAGAACTTACTTTGGAGACCAAAGTATATGTATATAATGATGCTGATAAGTAGGTATTTATGTATTTCTTATATGATAATACTGGCAAATATTTGTACTGTAATTTTGTCTTAATTCTATTAGATAAACCTTATGTAAATAGATACTTTAATCCTAGTTTCAGGAGCAAGAGGCAGCATTTTACAGACTCTATCTATTTGAAGAACATTGTTTGCACTTATTAAGCATAAGTGTGTGTATATATAAACATGTATATACACTTAAGTACTTGTGTTTCATTTATACGCACTTAAGTACTAACTTAACTATGTGTATATATAATATATATATGCACACACATTACATACGTATATAAACTCATGAAGTTAGATGTTTGCATAAATATATATGCATATAAATATATATATGCACACACACACACACACAGAGGCACATGCACACCTGACACCTAACGTAGTCTGTGGCTTCGGCAACCTTGGTTAAAGAAAACCGCCTACTCCCGTTGGTTGTACAAGGATGAAACTCTTGCCATTACTCACATTTGCTGTCATCAAATGCATCAGCAGGAGAAACTTCCAACAGTAACTGTAAGTAGCAAGTAATTTTATCAACAAACGCAAAATGCAATTTAAAATGTATAAAAGGCAAATAAACAATGATGCTTCCCAGCATAAACAGGAAAGCATAAACATATTGCAGCTTTGGAGCCCAGACAATAGGAACCAAAACTAAGAAGAAAGACATTGCCACCATCACAAATGGAACTGGTAGAAACACCTGCAAAAGAAGGTAAAAAAAAAATGTTTGAGGAAGTAAACTGACCAGCTGTGATTTCAGGCATAAGAGTAATAATGCAGTCTTTGCTACATTTCTCAGCTTGCTGCAGTCTTACCCTGGATGAAATTCATGCACCTAAAACTGTATAAGATAGGTGTCTTTTCTGAAATACCTGAAAAGCTCCTTCTACTATCACAGGAAAGAGGTAGGCATCGCTAAAAGTCATTCATCGAATATGGACACTTAAGTCTGAATACACTTTCAACACAGTTTCCTGACAGCTTAAATGTAGAGAAATTCTATCTATTTTAATGCCATGGCTTTGTCAAGAAAGATGAGAGTAGTCACTGCCTGGCAGAGTCTGCCATGAATGTTCAGCCTGTCACACTATGACAATTTCCTCTTTTGCCTTCACTGTGTAACTCCTCCATCTCTCTAAATCTTGTTCTCAATTTTATGTTCTCTGGGGCAGGGACCATCTGTTTTTTTGCCCTCTTTGCACAGTGTACAAAAGCAAAGTTATTCCAGACTGTGAATAGGACTCTAAACAATGTGATGATCACTGTTTTTAGTGACTATAAACTTATGATCACTGCACTTGTTCTGTAACTTTTGGGTGCTACCCATGACTATAGAGTATATATATGTAAAAACACTTAATAACTTATCTCCACTTACTTTGTACGGCCGATGTAGATTGGGCTCCCGGTACCGAAGTACAATCAGGCTTGTACAAGTCAATCCAACCATGAGCCAGGTAGAAAATCCAAAGTAATTTGTCAACATAATAAGATCAGAGGGGATAACAAAAATGGATGCGATGATGGTTGAAAAAATCATGGCTGGTGCTGGAGTACAGGAGTGGACATTAAGCATGGATATTAAAATAGGCAAATGTCCCGACTGACTGCCAGCATAGCTTAGTCGACCTAATGTGAACATGCTGCTGTTGAGGGCACCAAATATGGAGACAGCAACAGACAGTGGAATGATCCAGGCAGCAGAGGGGATCACTCGATCAGCCCAGGTGACTGCCACAGCCACTGCAAGAGAGCAAAGCATGAGCGACAGTGTAGGTACCACGTTCTGAATTAGCAACAGGCTCCGCAGGAATGAAACTTAACAAACATGAAGTCTTTATCATTTACTAGTAGTCTATTCTTTGTTACAACAATCCAAAGTGAGAAATCTAATCTTCGGGGTGTTTAATTCAGGAGTTAAAAACTTTCTGAAGGATGATGTTAGGAAGTACTGCCTGCTGGAGAGAGCTGGGTACACCTGCTGTGCCAGTATCAAGGTAGTGAAAGAGCCCCATGGAAGCAACAGTTTGGATACAACGTTAACGTCATGAATCACATATATATCCCATGGACAAGGCCATTTGAGGAAAGAAAATGAATAATTAGCTTCCTGCATGACCACAGCGGTGACATGATCTACTACTAAAAACTGCCCAAATGACTGCATGTGCATGCAAACAAGCCAGAGAGCATGTTACTAATGGGGCTTTGCTTTGGGGTGGAACTGGAAAAATATGAAAGAATTTTTGAACAAAAGATTCTCAGTATTTCTTGCAAATGGGCCCATATTGTAGGGAGAGCTACTATTTAGAGGACCTATAACCAAATGCTATAACCACCTCATCTTGTAGCTTTTCACACATTTCGGATTTCTCTTTAGACAGAAATCAGAAACATTTTCAGTATGTAACACTATCTGTGTGAATTCCATCCAATTTGTGCCATGTGGCAAAATTAAACAAACTACTCTGCTAAAACTCAGAATGAAACAGCAGCTTCCTGCCAGTGATACTCACTGCACACAAGTTACCCACTAAGCTGGCAGTGGGTAGGTATATTAATGAGCCACCCCTTATTAACGAGACAAAATAAAATCCGTACCTGAGGAGACAATTTCCTTAGGAGTGAGGACAGTCAGATAGGAGACATTTACCAGTAAATAAAACACAATTACTGCAGGAACAGCAGTCATCACAGTTAAAGGGATATTTCTGCTAGGGTTTTTCATCTCTTCTGGAAAATACAATTTAAAAAGAAATTCAATAAAGTAAGCAACATAGCCTCTTGCAAATGTGCAAGAATCACAGAATGGTTATGGTTGGAGGGCACCTCTAGAGATCATCTAGTCCAACCCCCCTGCTCCAGCAGGGATACCTAGAGCACGGGGCACAGGGTGGCATCCAGGCGGGTTTGAAGATCTCCAGAGAAGGAGACTCCACAACCTCTCTGGGCAGCCTGTTCCAGGTCTCTGGCACCCTCACAGGAAAGAAGTTCTTCCTCACATAGAGATGGAACTTCCTGTGTTTTAATTTATACCTATTTTAATTTGTATCTATTTGTACCCTTGTCCTGTTATTGACCACCCCCAAGAGTTTGGCCCCATCCTCTTCACATTCTCCCCCCGCAGTTTTCCATGCTGAGCTGAGAGAGAGCCTGAAGTTATGACTCAAAGTATAATCACAGCTCCTGAATTACATTGCCTGTGAGGTCCTACCATGATTCTCAAATAGCTTATTATTTAACAAACAAAAAATAATAGTGTTTTTTTTTCTTTTAGCTTTTTTTTTTT
>VWPW01019674.1:19882-47312 GCA_013389825.1 Crypturellus undulatus | reverse complement strand
ACAGCAGCTTCCTGCCAGTGATACTCACTGCACACAAGTTACCCACTAAGCTGGCAGTGGGTAGGTATATTAATGAGCCACCCCTTATTAACGAGACAAAATAAAATCCGTACCTGAGGAGACAATTTCCTTAGGAGTGAGGACAGTCAGATAGGAGACATTTACCAGTAAATAAAACACAATTACTGCAGGAACAGCAGTCATCACAGTTAAAGGGATATTTCTGCTAGGGTTTTTCATCTCTTCTGGAAAATACAATTTAAAAAGAAATTCAATAAAGTAAGCAACATAGCCTCTTGCAAATGTGCAAGAATCACAGAATGGTTATGGTTGGAGGGCACCTCTAGAGATCATCTAGTCCAACCCCCCTGCTCCAGCAGGGATACCTAGAGCACGGGGCACAGGGTGGCATCCAGGCGGGTTTGAAGATCTCCAGAGAAGGAGACTCCACAATCTCTCTGGGCAGCCTGTTCCAGGTCTCTGGCACCCTCACAGGAAAGAAGTTCTTCCTCACATAGAGATGGAACTTCCTGTGTTTTAATTTATACCTATTTTAATTTGTATCTATTTGTACCCTTGTACTGTTATTGACCACCCCCGAGAGTTTGGCCCCATCCTCTTCACATTCTCCCCCCGCAGTTTTCCATGCTGAGCTGAGAGAGAGCCTGAAGTTATGCCCCAAAGTATAATCACAGCTCCTGAATTACATTGCCTGTGAGGTCCTACCATGATTCTCAAGTAGCTTATTATTTAACAAACAAAAAATAATAGTGTTTTTTTTTCTTTTAGCTTTTTTTTTTTCTTTTTAGCTAATTTTCAACTATCACATATCTTAGGAGAAGGGACAGATGAAGGCTTTTTTTTCTCTGATTTGATGAATCCAAAAAAAAGACTTTGCATTAAAAAAAAAAGAAAGATTGGATATTTTAAAGTAACCCTATTTTTACATCCCAAGAATGAACATGAGACTCTAAAACTAATTTATTTATTCTTACATCAACTCCTGATTCCCTATTTTAAGTATTATGCTCAGTTTCCTATTCCAGTGCAAAACTTGGCTGTTATTTCAGGAACTGCATAAAATATAACAGGAGAGCACTGTCAGAAGGGCAGTAATGCAGTGATTTTAAATGAGACCATTTCCAGATGGGTTGTGCTGTTGATTCTCCCTGCCAGAGCAAAGCTGGCAGAGGAAAACTACTGTGCTGAGGCTGTCATCTTAGCTTAAAATTGCCTTTATCACAGTAATAAAAAGCTCCAATCTTCACATTTGAACTGAAGCACCTGCACATATTCCTAACAAATGCTGTAAATCCAGCAAAAGATGAGAGTTGATTTCTATGAGCAAGAATATCTTAATATATATCCAGCCTCATCTCTAGAGGGAGTTGCACATGAAGACTCTCCAAAACCTCAATTCTTGTTCCTCATCTCAGTCAAAAAGGATTGAGGAAAATGGGTCAATTTCTTCTCTTTCACCTCATTCTTTTCCCCATCTCTCCCTTCCAGTCTTCCAAAAGTGACAGGTCAGAAGGGAAGGAGAAAAGTCAAACAGGGATGTAACAGGCTTAGCTGGTAGGAGAGAGATGCTTCTTCCTCCCTCAATTCATTCCCATCTCCTGTTCAGCACCCGAGTTTTAACCCTGGCCACTAGTGTGTAGTGCACAGAGCCACCATGACTGCATAAGCACACCAGTGAAATTAAGGTACAGTCTAGTAGAGGATTTGGGATTTATTTAATATGTAAGAAGTGCAGTTGGTGATTGTTAGCACAGAAAGAAACAACCCTAGAACTGCGGATTTATATTTTGTTGCTTGTTACAGCCCTGTCATCCAATCTGAGCCACTTGATTCTTTAGCTCAAGCTCATAGGAATGAAACATATTGTTAAAAAATAGAAAATTCAGTGCTAGAGGGCTATTACACTGCTTGCATCTGTCTAAACAGTTGTGCTGCTTAAAGCATTGTATTTATTACTACTGTTAACAGAAATTAAAACAGTACTTTATGAATAATTTTGCAATTGGGTGTGGGGGCGTTATAAGCCAAATGCTTGCTTTAAGAAAAGCTTAATTTTTCAAAGTTGTATTTTCTGATTTATACCACTTTAATTTCAGCATATTTCCAAGGCAGGAATTTTAATAGTAACAGCTATTTCTTTAAACATTAACCCAATTTTCACTCTCTTCACACCACTGAACTTTGTGTTTTGCATTTCATGTACTTAAGTTTATTTAATGTTTGACATCTGGTACAAGTCAGAAAGGATAAATAAGGCTAAAGGTATAACAGCAATATGCATTAGCTTACCATTTAATTCCGTAGACCTAGTGATACTATAAAACACTATTCATTTAACTGGTTGTGAAGTGCATAACCAACATGGTAAATATTACCTCTTTGCAGCTTTCATGGAACTCAGGGTTACTCTATTTATTATTACCATAGGTGCCATCCGGTATAAAACAGTATAAGGAAATGAATATTTAAAAAGATTCTGAATGCTTAAAATTGAGCATATCACTTCCCCAACAGTTTTATCTACCATCTCTTCAAAACTATATTTTCCCTAGGAACTGATTACTATGGATTACAGACCATCCTATATATCCCTTTAAACTGATATATTTTACTATAATTCCAAATCAAATGTCTATATAAAAATCAGCTGGATAATTTCAGAGATGGTGTAGTTATCTAAACACAAATTTAGCACTTAATTATCTTTATGGGCTTGCTTCTTCCTGTGTGCATAGTTTGGCATAGACATGTTAATACAAGCCTCCACATCTAGGAGGGCAATGAGATTGAGAGGATTATTCTTAGGTGTACAAAACTCTATTTTCAAGTGTGATTAAAAAAATATATTATTACTTTTTTTTCCTGTATTACTGTTTAAAGATCAGTGATTCTGGAGACTGCATGTGAAAGATGAAATTTCCACGGGGAAGAGCAGTACCTGTTTTATCAACGTGAACAGACAGTACTTGTGCACAGGTTGCTTTGCAGAGTTTAGGGAGATACAGACTCCATCATTTTGAACTGAGAGACAAGTTCTGCTCACACCATCTGGGCAACGTACACCCGTCTGTGGAACAAAATCTAAAGGAAGAGCAAGATACCTGCCATGTAGTTCAGGGACCACCAACCACCGTATGCGTACAGTCCTTGGAAGAAGGCTTCAGCGATCTGCGACGTGTTGGGCACCTCCGAGCCAAACGCGTCCTCGAATCTCGCCAGGTGCTCCTTGCGGCCCCCCAGGAGCAGCACGACGCCGCCCCCGGCGATCACCGACAGCGCCACCATCTTCAGCACCGTGAAGATGCTCTGCACCCATGCAGCCATCCTGACGCTGCGCCCGTTCAGGATGCCCAGGCTCCAGAGAGTCGCCAAAGCCAAGCATTTCTTGAGCACTTCTGGCGCCGGGCACCTGCCGTAGAAGGGCTGCGTGGCGTACTCCGCGAACAGCAAGGCTCGAGCGGCGTTCGACACCGGCTTCGTGAGCGTCGACGTCCAGATGAACATGAATGCCGGCAGGGCTCCGAGACCTCTCTTAATGTGGCTGTACTCACCCCCGGAGAGGGGCAGCGCGGTGCCCAGCTCAGCGTAGCACAGGGAGCCCATCAGGGACACCAGCCCCGACGCGGTCCAGACGACGAGGGCCACGCCGACGTTCAGCACGCAGTGCTTCAGCACGCCCGTGGGAGACACGAAGATCCCTGCCCCCACTATCGTTCCTATAATAAAGCTTACCCCATCAAAATAACCAATATTTCTTTTGAGCCGCATCTTCCCCTTTTCTTTTCTTTTCACATCTTTTCCCATTTTTAACAGCAGTTCAGATGACTTCAGAGACTGGACGACACGTATTTGCCATTCGCTGTGCTGTTAGAAGATGGTCATGGCCCTGCCTGCTAGTGAAACGCTATGGGAAACCTGGTTTAATCATTCAGAAAAGGTATAGCACACTTTGGGCTTTGATGCCTTGTGTGTGAAGATCATTAACCAGCTACTTCCAGGAATGTTGGCACCTCACATAAAGGTTGGTTTAATACTTACTTCACAAACTTTTAAGGTCTGGGCATTTTTTAAAGAAACTGGCATAACGATAATATACAGTAAATGCTTTTCTTTTGCTGGTGATTTTCTCCACATGATTTCAAAATATTTTGTCTTCAGAAGCAGTTCTGTGAGGTGGGTATGTGCCACCTCTCCATCAGAGCTAGGGAAAAGAGTAGGGGGTGGCAAGCATCAAGAAAGTCAGCCCTCCTTCTGTTATTGATTGGGAAAAGAGGCTTTAGTTGAACAGCCTATTTTTCTACAGTCAATCCATAAAAAGGACAGGGGTCACTAGTGGACCCCAGTATATTTTGCTGAATCCTCACTAATCAGACTAGTCCTGAGTTAAGGTTGTGCAGGGTCCTGCACCTGGGGAGGAATAACCCCAGGCACCAGTACAGATTAGGGGCTGACCTGCTGGAGAGCAGCTCTGCAGAGAGGGATTTGGGAGTCCTGGCTGACAACAGGTTAACCATGAGGCAGCAATGTGCCCTCATGGCCAAGAAGGCCAGTGGGATCCTGGCTGCATGAGGAGGAGCGTTGCCAGCAGGTCGAGGGAGGGGATCCTGCCTCTCTGCTCAGCTCTGGTGAGGCCGCACCTGGAGTATTGGGGGCAGTTCTGGGCTCCCCAGTACGAGAGGCACATTGAGCTTCTAGAGAGGGTCCACGTAGAGCCAAGAAGATGATTAAGGGACTTTTCACATAAGGAAAGACTAAGTGAGCTGGGCCTGTTTAGTGTGGAGAAAGGACTGAGAGGAGATTGGATCAACACGTTCAAGTACCTGAGGGGCGATTGTAGGGAGGATGGGGCCAGGCTCTTCTCCGTGGTGGTCAGTGACAGTCGATGAGGGGTAATGGATACAAATTAAAACACAGGAAGATCCATCTCCATGTAAGGAAGAACTTCTTTGCTGTGAGGGTGACAGAGCCCTGGAACAGGCTACCCAGAGAGGTAGAGGCTGCCCAGATCTCCTTCTCTGGAGATCTTCAAAACCCACGTGGATGCCACCATGCCATGTGCTCTAGGTATCTAGCAGGTTGGACTAGATGATCTCTAGTGGTCCTTCCAACCCCAACCATCCTGTGATTCTGTGAAAACAAGCAGAACTGAACTGTGAGGGCTGAAAGGAAGAGACAAGAAGGACCCTTAACTCCCTGTGACTAGCAATGGCTTATATTTACTCCCCTGTATGTGTAGCAGTTCTTCAAAACAGATTGGGTACCTATGAAAAAGTGCTGGGGATTCAGAAAAAATAATAAAAGAAGTAAAAATAAGGAATAATTTAGGTGAACAAACACAGTATTGTGCCATTTTAGTTGTTCTTGGCTGTAAAGCCATCTTTGTATTTTGACAAATATGATCTAAAATGTACAAAATAGTCCTCTCCTTCTGGAGTGGCAGGTAGAGGCTTGGATGGGCATCTAAAACATTCATCACCCATTTCAGGCAACTAAATGCCATCCTTATGTACCAACCCTGAAAATCTGGTTACAGTGAGTGCCCATCACCACACAGTGCTGTGGAGCAGCCACTGACAGAGCCCACAGCTCCAGAAGGGCACTGCACCTAACACCTCCACCTTCCACAAACCACCGTGCCACAACACACACCTAAAAAACAAACAAAATAAACCAATGCGGGCAGATGTTATCGCTCTGCTTTGCTCCCAGCATGTCACAGCTAAGGGCTCAACCCCAAACGCCGGGGACAGCGTCACCATTCGCCACCTGCGGGCGCGCTGGCGTTGCAGCACCGTGCGGGCGGCGACACACGGGTGACACCAGTGACACGCACGGGTGCCACCGCAGCAGGGCGCTGCGGACACCGCGGCTGCACAGCGCATGCGCCCTGCACCACCCCCCCCCCCCACGCGCATGCGCCCGCGGCTCCCGGCCGTTGGACGCGAGGGAAGTTCGAAGTGGCCGCGGTGCCATGGCGGGCCTCGGGTCTCGGGCCGCTTGCGGCGAGCTCAGCCTCATGGACAAGGGCGTGCGGAGGTGCGGAGCGGGGCGCTGCGGCGAGCTGGGGCCGAGGTCCGCGGGGCCGCGGTTGCTCGTTGCGGGTAACGGGCCGCTTCTCGTTCTGCAGCCTGATGGAGCTCTCCCTGAGCCCGGATCTGCGCACGCTGAACCTGCACGGAAACCGCGTCGCCCGCATCGAGGGGCTCGCGCAGCTGCGGGGCCTGCAGCACCTGGACCTCTCCTCCAACCGCATCCGCCGCATGGAGGGGCTCGGCGCCCTGCGCAGCCTGCGCACCCTCAACCTCTCCTGCAACCTCATCGACAGCGTGCAAGGTTGGCAGCCTCTGCTCCTCTCCTCCTAGGGGGCTTCCCAGGACGTCCCAGTTTGCTTTGGGAAAGTTTGTTTATAATGAAAGCTACGCTAACCTGTGAAGGTTATGCTAAGCTAATCTTAGTTACCAACCATGCTATGTACTGGGTTTTAAGATGAGTGTGTTGTCTCTATCCTCTATCATATCAAGATACCTTATTTGAGAAGGGAAAACTATAGTGCCTTTTATTTTACTGTTATAATTTGTAGTCATATGTTGTTATTACTGCTGTGAAAGTCTTGCTTGTTTTGCAAGTTTTGCTTGGATGAAGGCAGAGCACACTTGTGAAGTAAATCGTACTCTGTTTCTTTTTTCCTTGCTTTGTTTAGGACTAGAAAATCTCCTTAATTTAACTGTACTGAACTTGTCATATAACCGCATACATGATCTCTCTGGTAAGTGCCTCTGACGTGTTCTATGCAATAGGAAAAATCTGCCTTGCTTTGATTTGAAAGCAATTCATCGGGTGCATTTTTAAGGATTTCTAAGTTCAGCACTATTGACAGTGCTGCTAAAAGTCACAATTGCTGTGACTGTCAAGTGTGTTGCAGTATGGGTTGCTCTGACCACTCTGAGCTTCATCTCTGTAAACCTGGCTGTGTAGCTGCCAGTCTGGAGCTGCTCAGGTTTAACTTCATGGCTAACAGAGGTGAAAAATCCAACATCCTCACCAGATGTTGCATGCAGAACGTGAACTCAGACTGCTGTATCTGTCACAAGCCTTGCTAAGGCCCCCCTTGAGAACTGAGAGGTTCCTTTTTTGTATGTCACAGCAACAGTATTATTTGTTTTCCAGTACAGCTACATAACTTTTACATAAAGCAAAACTGTTGTGTTGTGTAGTGTGGGCATAAAAAGAGCCAGCCTGGACAATTTCACAAAATTAACCATTAAGTGAAACCTTTTTAAGTTTTCTCATGACCTTCTTGCTCTGTGTCAGGATCCTTGGTCCTGTTATTTATTTATAGAGAAGAAATGCAGTATTTAATTCTCCAGAAACTTAACTGTTTAGTTAAACTTTTAAAGTTTAAGTTTTTGGAGCTCTCTGTGATGATTCCCATTTGGTTTGGCTCTCTTTCAGGTTTGTAATCATAAAACATCGATGTGCATTGTTCATAGGAAATGATTTAAAAAGGATTACATTCTATTTTTCTCATATGAAGGTCCAAGTTATTTTTTTTCCTCAGTTCACATCCTATAATCTGAATCTTGAAGCTGAATAATTATAGCTATTAATTTGCTAAACAAATATGTTGTTTCAATTTCTTCGTGTTCTTTTTTTCTTTTTAAATTGTAAGTACAAACTGAATAAAATGGATACTGAAGGCAAAGTTTTTACTTCCATAAAAAATTTTTCTTTTTTTTCTTTTTTTTTCATTGTACAAAAGATCTGAAACTTAGAGATCTCATATTGCCAGTCATTGTTAGTGCTATGCTAGTATTCTGTGCACAAAATTTTGGCAAATCTTAGTCTTGTGTTTTTTTTATTGAACTGCATTCTAGGTTCACACAGAAGTATGGTAAGCAAAATATGTTCATTTTCTTGACCTTCTTAACAGTTAGAAACATACCTATGTTTTTAAAGTTAGCTTTCTCAACTGCTGTAGGTGTTTTAGTGTCCTGTAATTAATACATCTAGCCAGGAATGTAGAGCAATAGTTCTTGCACCATTTCAAGTTAATGCGTGTTTTTACTGAGTGTTTTTCAACAAGATGTTATATGATCATGGACTACTGAACTTGGACCAAACAAAAATCATTATTTTGTGTTTTTATCAAATTTTCAGGACTTCAGTGCCTTCATGGAACCAGGAGCAAGATGAGTCGTATTGAACTGCACAGTAACTGCATAAATGATATTAATCACTTACTTCACTGCACAAAGGGGCTGCACTCTTTGACCAATCTCACATTAGAGAAAAATGGAAAGACCAACCCAGTTTGCCACACAGCAGGTACGGATCTTGTTTTAGGTAGCCACTTCATGTTCTACAAGTTGGTGATTTTTGTTAAACTGTAATCCAGGTTCTGAAGCTTGTAAAATAATTCATAAATTGGCCGGCCTTCAGAAATCTAATTCTGTCAAAATTAATTGTTCTACATATATTTTTCTTTCCCACCGAGAATGTTTTCAGAATTGTAAATCTTGTATGCTTTGATCAGAGTCAACCCTCCTTAGACTATTCTAGAAAGGGAAAGAGTTGTAAAGAGAACTATAGGAACAGAAAGTATTGCAGAAATAGGAAGAAGAGAGTGTGAGTGTTGGAATGGGACAGCTGAAAATGTAAAGAACCACAAGAAAAGGAAGACATGGGCAGTAGATGGTCTTTTGGTAGAGATCTCAGAAAGAGATCTGTAATAAACACTTTTAGCCCTTCCTACTTTACCACAGCTTCTGTGGGCACTGATAGTCTGTGACATACTTCATGGTAAATGATATTGGTCATCCAAATAGGCATGGATTTTGCTTAGCAGCTTGGAGAGTTCAAGGAATGCTTGTGGGTGCATCAGTTTCACATGTTTTGTTTAGAACTTCTGTGTGTGTGTATTTGTTTTTTGGGAGGGTGGGGTGGGGAAAGGGAGAAAGAAGGATGAGTCAATTAAACTCACAAATAAAATAAAATAAACACAAAAAAATCACAAATAAAATTTTATGAGAGTTTGTAAAACAAAATCTTTTATTTTTTTAATTGCCCTGCACTGATACTGTGATTGTAGGGAAATCTCAGTGTAGACCAGGAATATGGAGGTAGCTTCCCAGATCATATGTTCTGTAAAGTTTCCTGTTAATAGACTTTATGGGGGGGAAATGGAAACATCTAGATAACCCACTGCTCCTTTTCTTCTTAAAATATGCATTGCATTTTTAATAGATGATAAGGTACCTAGACTATACCAGGAACCTTTTTCACATATTCATTTCCGTTTAAGTGTGATTTTTTTTTTTCCTCTTCCCCTCAAGGTTACAGAGAAGTTGTTCTTCAGACTTTACCCCAGCTAAAAGTTCTAGATGGAAGAAATACTTATGGTGAACCTGTAGAAGAAAAGGCAGAAGAAAACTTGCAGTGTTTAGATGATATTTTGGACTACTTGGTTTCATATGCAAACCCCCTATATGAAGATAAGGTGCTATAGTTTGTATGTACTGATCTTAAAATTGATACAGCAGATTTTTAACTTGCATACAACTCACTAATGTTGCAGGGGCTGTCTCTCATTTTAATAGAACCGTGCTACCTTCCCCGTGGTGACACCTCATATTGACCAGGCATTAGCCCATTTTCGTCAACGAACAAGAATGTCACTGCAAAGTGCTGTCAGCTCCTCTACGGAGGCCGTCTCCTCTTCAGAACCGGAAAAGGTCAACCTGGATAAAATACACAGTGAGATGAGGATTAAAAAAATAGAAGATCAGATTTCCCAGATACTGCAAAAGGTGGGGTTTTTTTGTTTGTTTCCCTCTTAAGGTACAGACATTTTTGTTTGTAAAACGAGGTGTGTATGGTGCAGAAATTCACCATGAGTGACTTGAGTATTTTCCTGGGTAGGTATGCACTGGCTTGGTGCTAATGGTACTTAATGATTTTGAAAAACTTAATAAGATAAAAGCAAGAATTTAAAGCACAAGATTTTATCTTGAATCATGAAAGCTTTTCTAGTCCTGTATATGTTTTTTTTCATACAGTACAGAAGTTATCTGATGACATTATGTTGGATAGAAAATTGCTTTCTGGGTTGTTTATTCTGAAGCCATTAATGTATGTAATAAAACCAAGGTAAAATATGAAATACAATCAAATGACTGGATTGTAAAACTTGCAAAACTTTGTCAAACAATAGGTCAAGCTGGTGTTAAACTACATAGGAAAGCATTCATAACAAATATATTTTCATAAGAGTTTACCTTGTGCCTAGCATATTTGCATTTTTTTTCAGTGCTGTATCTGTTTTATATTTCACACCAAGCATAACATTGTACTTCTGTGCCTAAAGATTTTAATAAACTTTAGGTATTTCGAAAAGAAGCAATTACTTATTCTCAAATATGCTGTTATGTTGTCTTATGTTCTTTTTAAAAATAACTAAATGTTTTAGTAAGGAGGGAGTAGGTAGTTTGGAAGCCATTATTTACTTATCAAAATGATATTAAGTCATTTCCAACATAACACCTCAATAGGTATTAGAGATTTTATAGTGTGTAGATCTGTTCTTAGGTATCTGATGCTTCAAAGAAGGATGCTCCTCCAAATGTTCTCAAAGCTAAGAGAGACACAGATCCAACTTCTGAGAGTGACCATGAAAGTGGGAAAGAAAATGACAGAAAAGTTTTGAAAAGAAGCAAGATCCCTCCCTGCCGTAGAACTGCTTCATCTACTAAGAGTCATTCCAGTCATCCTAAGAGCAAAGTAACTCACAGGTATTTCCAGATTTCCCATACAAAGTGAAAATTAAGAAGAATATTTTCAGGGCAAATATAATTTAATTTAAAATGTTATACTGAAAGTGATAGATTAGATTTGTTTCTGTTAGTAATGCTCTAAAAATAGAGTTACTGAAGCTTTATAATAAATCCGATGTTTAGGATGACAGTTGCTTTGAACTCTTGCATGTTTCCTGACCTCCCTTAGAGAAAAAAAATCAGCAGGCACTGCTGTTATTTAATTTATTAAATTAATGATTTATTTAATATATGGATTTTTTTTCTTAATCTGCCACCCTGCCTCACATAATCTCCTATACCTTTGTTTCCTTTTTCACTTCTCTTGTTTGTGAAATAGTAATATGTCTTTTAATGTTTATATAAATAAACGCTACAAAACTAAGCTTATTTGAAACTTTTTAATATTCATTCTTCACTCAGTCATTTCCCTATATGAGAATTTTCTGTCTTTATTTAAAAGGAAACTGAATTGAAGATTGGGAAAAGTAAACACTTTCAGAATTGTAGCAGCTCATAGTTTTATCCTTGTTTTAATTTCTGGAGGCAGAATTCTGTTTATGTAAAAATTATATTGATGACTGCCTGAGACAAGCTTAAATATCTATGTGTGTGTGTACATGTGTGTGTGTGTACAAAGCCAGAATGCTGACCCAAGAATACAGCTCTTTATTTTGTGATGAAATAGAGATTTCTATAATAATTTGCGGTTGATTATATAGTAAGTATCAAAAGTATAGCAAAGAAAAGAATATACATTGTACTGTATTAATTTAGTCGCTCCTTGTAGCTCTGCAACTACCCTCCTTCTAAAGTTGTTTCATAACTGTCTGATGGTGTTTTCAAAGAGTATCTAGTGGTACTCCATATTATACCACTTTTGAGTTGAAAATTTGAGTTTAGTTTCTATCAGCTTACCCATTATTTTGCATGTGTATGCAATTCAGGTCCTATGTAGAACTGTAAAAGTTTTGTTCTGTAGAATTATCTGAATCTTTTGTACCTTTGATGATAATGGAGAAGATGATGCTTCAATTCTGCACATACATATATATTTTATATATTTTCTTTTGACAATACAGAGAAGATAAAAGTTTGCCCAAGTGTCCACAGTCCAATCAGAGAAACTCTCATGTCAGTTCATCGGATACCCCAGACCAGGCAGTAATGGGAAGAACAACTGAATTATTAATAGGAAAGCAGAACCATACAGAAAAAATAGAAGAAACTACCTCAAATGCCTCAGAGGAATCCACATATCGAGTATGTTTTACATCATTTCAAGTAAAATTGCAGTATGTTTCTTCCTTGAAATCAAGCAGATATCTCTTTGTGAAATTGTGAATATTGTTTGTCAGTTTTGGCTACAGTTGTATGTTTCCTAGTAAGCTCATGTTTAATATGTTCTTGCTTAGGCACTGATTCAGGAACTGGATCAGGAGAAAGAGAGGAGGTGGAAAGCAGAACAAGCTGAAAAGAAATTAATAGAGCATGTCAAAGAACTAGAGAAACATGCGAAAGAAGAAAAGAATATTCAGAGTATGGCCGTGTATACTACAGATAGGTATGGACGCAAAGTGCTATAGTGTTTGTTTTTGTTTTTAACTGAGTCACAGTGTTATATGGCTCAAGTAGTGAGAACAACTTTAAAAATGTGCTTGGAAAATGACCCATGAAGAAATATTACTGGAAATTTCTGAGTACTACTTAATCATTAAGTGTTCCTGCTACTGTGCTATAAGCAACTGCAGTGCAAAACCTGATGGGTTGTCACTATTCATTTGATAAAAGGTGGGAAAAAAAGAAATTCTGACCTTGCTTACTCCCCAGTTCTTCTTCTCTATGTCTCTAGTAATCAGTACCCTGCTTACCTCTAATTCTAGCCCTGTACTTTCCCTCTCAGCTCATGCTCTGTCTATGGTATGTTGCCTCATGGCATAATTCCAGCTTTTTATTTCCGAGCTCCTCTTCTGTCTGTACATGGAGTTCTCTATCCTGTGTGGTCCAGTTGAACCAAGACATTTCTGGCAGACGGGAGTCAGCCAGTAGGATGTGTGTTGTCCCAGTCTGATCTAGCAGCTCTTGGACAGACTGTCTTCCTAATCCTTATCAGTTCTGGCTAACATTCTTCTCTCCTGCAGAAGTTGTCCCTTTCAACAAAGTGTATTGCGTGGTGTTAGCAATGCTTGGAGAGAGCTGCTCTACTCCTCTTCTTAATTCTGCTGTGTGTATAAAAGGCACATTTTATCTCTTGTAAGGAAGAAACAAACTAATCCTTTTTTCTAGTTACCATCCATGATTGTCTGTATAATTCTTTTGCTTTTTTTTCCTTAGGTTTAAGTTCATTTCCAGTGTTCATTTGTAATTACTTTGTATAAGAGTTATTTGTTATCACTTTGTATAAATCTTTTTTTGGGATTTAAATATTTGTAAAGATCCCAATAATGTTGGATAAATTATCCACGTTTTCTAAAGTAAATATATAAAAAATTACTATTTGTTATTATTGAGTTCCAGTGTAAAGAAAGGACCTTTCCAGTATGACTTTACATTAAAGACATATTTATCTGGTTGTCTCCAACTTAGTTTCTTTTCAAGATAAGCTCAATATAGTCAGGCTACATATTTCATATTTCAGTAATATGTATTACTAAGCAGTCCTGCATTTGGGAAAACTCAGCAAAGAAGAACAAAGTGATGCCTGACTAAATACTAACATAAGTATTAGGTTTATAACAACCTTGTTGCATTAATTTTCAGGTTGAAAGAATTGATACTGAAAGAGAGAGAAGTTAAAACAAGATTGCAAGCAGATGTCCAGCAACTGAAAGGGGAAGCTGAAAGACTTACTAATGAGTTAAATCAGGCAAAAAATAAAGAAGCGGAATATCAAAAGGCCATGCAAGCTTTAGAAGAAACACTGTCTAAGATGGAGACACAGAGACTGCAGCAACGAACAACAGAGGTAACATTTTTAAAGGGTAAATAACATGATGGTGACAGGAGGGCTACTACGTTCCTAGATACCAACGCACTCTAGATGTCACAAGCCTTATGCCTGATTTTTTTGCAGTATAAGCTGATTTTTCTACACAGTGCTAGTTAATAACAAACTTCCATTTTAATTATTAAGTAATGTTTTAGCCTTTAAAATGGAAGTACATTACATGCAACATGTTGTCTTTAAGAGAAAAGAGTTTAAATCCTAGGTGCTGAGCTCTCAGAACTGCTATTTTCTAAAATTATATAATACTGAAAAGAGGTTTCTTAAAATATATAAGTAGATAAAGAGATTGTAACTGCACTAGTAAAAATGGAAATCTGATGGTTCGTATTTTTTAGAGCTGCTCTTGCAATATACATGGAAAGTTAGCTTAAAGAGATGAATACATGGCCTGAAACTGT
This sequence comes from Crypturellus undulatus, assembly GCA_013389825.1. NCBI lineage: Eukaryota > Metazoa > Chordata > Aves > Tinamiformes > Tinamidae > Crypturellus > Crypturellus undulatus. The sequence continues at coordinate 33,078 of VWPW01019674.1, read as the reverse complement.
AGCCATCAATGATGAATGACAGTTACTGCATATATAGTTGATGTTAATTTAAGTCAACATGACCAGATTACTGCTTGAAAGAATGCAGGACACTTACGTTATTACTATTTTCTGTCTTTCTTTAGATGCACATGTGTTCTCACTTAATTGTTTGTTTGTTTTATATTCTTCAATTTGAGAGACAAGTGCTTCATTTAATCTCCAAAACAATAAGGATACATTAGGGAATGCCTAAATCTTACTCAAGAAGAGACTTAACATGTAGTATATGAGGATTAGAAATAAACATACAAAAGCCTCACTACAAAATTTATAAAACTGATGGGGGAGGAATAGAAAATATAATTCTATATGAAAATAGATTTTGGTTTTGTTTTGTTTTTCTTCCAAAAGTTCAAATGTAAACTAGGCAGACCTTTTTGCATTCCAGCTCTGCTTTGGATAACTAACACTTCAGTAGTCTTGAGTAGTTCATTAATCAGCAATTCCTTACAGTTCCTGTACCCTGGAAAGCAAAGAGATTAGAACTGTGTAAGCACAAGCGTGGAAAGCATGATTTGCTACATGCTTTGCTTTGAAGGACAGATTGACAAGAAAATTAATTGATTAGTACTCTCTGCTTAAGCATGCAGGGATGGAGGTGGATTTTTCAAGTTATCATAAAGAAGAGCAGCAAGACCCCTTACCACCTTTGTCGTTTCCGTCTCGTGTTCTAACTCACACCTTTTAAAATGTTTTGCTTCTGAATTACCATTTCATGAGTAAATAAAGTCTCTCTTGTAATTTTTCCACATGATCCTTCCTTTCGACTTGTCGGGTCCAAAAAGACACTTTGTGTGTAACAAGCCTTATTATAACAAGGAATTCCTCATAACAGTTGGCACCAGATGGAAAACCAGAGTTTGCCATCTTGTGTTCATGCTGTGATTCTGTTTTCATAAGATTTGTAGAAGGCAATGCTGTTCAGCAATGTTAAAATGTAAAACTCAGCAAGATGCAGACTTTAGTGATACCTGTTCTAATTGGAGTGGGTAAAAAATAAATACATATTTTAATATATATAATACATATATTTTATATATATGCATATATATACATCTAAAAATGTTTTCCTTGAAACTAATACAAGAGTTGCAATACAAGAGTTTTTAATTGGAGGAAATCATTCTGCCAATACACATGTCCTACTTCTAAGTCCTCAAAGACTTCTAAATTCTTTACGTCCTTGGTTCTTCAGAGAAGTCTCTTTTGTTGTTTTTGATTTCCTGTTTATTTGTTATTTAGCTTTTTTGCTTTGTTTTGTGGTAAGTTAAGCTAACTGTAGACATATATGCCTAATTTCTGCAAGTATAATAACACATGTAGCAATAAAAAGTTAAAGCTTTGTAACGCTAGAAAACTCTGTAAAATTTTAGGAAAGTATTGATAGCTGTGGAGCATGCTATAAACATAATAGCTCAGACAGACATTAAAGCATTAATAAAGGAACTGATTTGTTCTCATATAAGACATGACAAATAGATGACAATTTTAAGAATCTTGTTCCTCTCATTTTTATGAATTCTCTACAGATAAAGCAGGTTCAAGAAGCAGAGCTTAGAGCATCAGCAAATGAAAGAGAAGTACAGTTGCTCCGGGTATCCCTTCGACAACAGAAGGAGAAGGTAAAACAACTACATGAACTTCTCATATTAAGAGAGCAAGAACAGAGGTATGGATTTTTTAATTTTGTTTTCACAGCAAACTAATGGAGATATTAAAGGACATAGGCAAATTATGTTTTTCTAGTCTTTCTTTTGGTAACTTTTTATTATTAAGTAGTTAAACTTGTGTTGTTTTAAAATACTTGGCCTTTAAGGCAGGAGAAAAATCAGGAAAATTGAATTGCATTTGATCATCTGAAGGTTTGCATGTACTATAGTCATACAAAATGTTCCTACAAAAGAATTGAGTTTCATAGCGTCTTGCTTTAGTGTGGATGGGTAGGTTTTTTGGCTCTTTTCCCATTTCCTTCCCAAATTTTCACTTTTTAGAGGATATCTCACTTTTTTTTTTAAGTAATAAACACAAACTAATTAGTAAAATACACGATCAAATATGTGTAAGAACTAGAGGAGAAAGTGATGTGCAGTGTAACTCTGTGTGTAGCTTAATAAAATAAGTTGAAAATACTTGCTCAACTTTCAAAACTTTCAAGAATAAATGTACACAAATACCCAAGCAATTTCAGGCATAAATGGGGAGGATCTGATAATTGCATTTTGAGAACTTGCTTTATGAGGGAATTATTGATATAATGTGAGGGCAGCAGATGGCTTTTGTTGTTTCTTAAATGATGAAGAGAAATAGGAAATAGAAGAGAGTTAAGTTACAGGGTGTTTTTTTTTTTTTTTTTTTTTTTCTTCATTGTGCCCCTCTTGGGTTGCTTCCAGACAGAAAGGAGACAAATATCCCGGAGCTCTTTCAGTCCTTGTTGCTGCTACTCTTCAGGTTTTGGAGTTGAATAAGTTTGAAGGTGATTTCCCAAATCCCTGTATAGCTTCCAAATCCTTATGATTCCTTACTACTCACTAACAGCAAAACAGCAATTGAATATTTTCTACTAAAATTTGAATTTAAAAGCATTTTAATTTGAATTTCTGTGAGTATTCTGTTAGTAATCAACATATCTTTCCCCATCACAGGGACAGTGTCATGGAGGACTGAAAACTGTCAGTGGAACTAAGGAATGTATATCCCTTAACTATCTAATTCATTATTCTGCTTTTAAGGGATACTAAGAAAACCAACTAAAGTAGCATTATTGGCTGTTGCAATCTTACATATGTGTTTGGTAACTCTAGGAAAGAACTTGAAAGTCGAGTTGCTTTACACGGACCTGAATTCCAGCAAGTCTTGTCAAAAGAGGTGGCTAAAGAAGAGCAGAGACATGAAGAGCGTGTTAAAGAATTGCAGGAGAAAATTAATGGGTTAAACCAGAAGTATATGGAGTTAGAAGATGAATTTCGTCTAGCTTTAACTGTTGAAGCAAAAAGGTTTAAAGAGGTAAGACTGAAAGGGTATTCCATTTTGAACTGGGTAGTGTTGAGGAGCTCTTAAATTTGAGTGTCCAAATCTTCTGATCTTGAGGTCTTAGTGATAAGGATTAATCTAAAAAGTCTGTAGTAAACTTGAAAGTAACTTTTGGTATTTATGCTTTAAGCTCTGATATGAGAGCACTCAAAACATGCATTTTTGTCTAGAAGTAAGCTTCTATCAAGTGGTAATATTATTTTAGAATATGTTGATCTTCTAATAGAATATTTTCTGATAAAAAAAAAAAAAAAAAAACGCTCTCCCTTTTTGGACAGGAATGCTATGGCTATGTGTTTACTAGTATATTTAATAACAAAGCTCCCTGGTGTTTTCATTTTCACATTTCCTCAGGATTTTTTTTTGCTGAAGTCCTTAACTCCTGTGTCACTAGTGTTGAGATGATTTTACACGGAAATTAAAATATATAAAATATAAAATGTTTCATCTTTAATTTAAAATTGCTTTGCCCCATTTTAAGTTAGCTGAATACATGGGAGAAGAGAAGAAAGACTTTTTCTTTTAAACTATTCATTATTTTGTACAAATTTGCAGCTAAGTAGAACAGTCTTAGATGAAATATCATCAAAGAACTGGTATAAAACTAGCTTTCTATGTTTATTAATCTTGCAAATGCTTGATCAATTAATATTTCTTTCTTTATTTGAAATTTCAAAGTTATTTGTGTGTGTGTGTGTATGTGTGCGCACACATGCGTGTTAATTTTTTTTTGGTAGTGGTATTGCTGAAGTTAATATTTTTCAAGGGTGGTTGGTTTTTTTTAAATCTTTAGGTTAAAGATGCGTTTGAAAATGTTGCTGCTGAGCTAGCTGAACATAAGCAGGCTCTCTTTCAGTCTGAACAAAAGGAAGAGCAGATGGCAAGTCTGATCCAAGACTTGACAAGCATAGTGAAAGAACAGAAAGCAAAGATTGCAGAATTATTAAAATCAAAGCAAGAAGCCACAGCAAATCTCAAGGTACTTGTTCACAAGCATTTCAACTATATATGTGTACATACGACCTTCTGTAACTTTTTGTGTATGAAAGAAGTAAGTCCATACAAGGTAAACTGAAAGAAATGTTTCCTATCACACTAAGATCCAGTGTTCAGTATCCACGTCAAGTTTTAAGTTTTCATGGCACTTCTCATTTCTCACAAAAACTGAGCTCCCAATATAGCAACATTTAAACAGACATTAACATCCTCAAAAGTTTTCTTCCTGCTAGCATGTTTTATCTAATCAAGTGGTGACTCTAAACTGAGATTTACAAATCTATGTTAATATCTCTGAAGTTTTGCACATTCACAATAATGAAATATGGTTCTGCAGATGAAATATTAAGAAGTCATTATGTACAGAGTAAAAGGTAAATAACACTAATATTCGTAGGTAGTATTGGCAACATAATGTTTTAGAATTAAATGAAATTAGCAATATCAGAGTCATTGTCCAACAGTTATGTATAACTTCATATTAAACACTGTTTGCACTGTTGCTTTGTCTCACACTACTGATCTATCATATAATACTAAAATATCCACAGTAGGATAATCCATGTTCCTCCGAATATCAACCTTGGTGAGGTCACACCGGGAGTACTGTGTCCAGTTCTGGGCTCCCCAGTACAAGAAGGATGTGGAGCTGCTGGAGAGAGTCCAGCGCAGGGCCACAAGGATGATCAGGGGCCTGGAATATCTGCCCTATGAGGAGAGGCTGAGGGAGCTGGGCCTGTTCAGCCTGGAGAAGAGAAGGCTGAGAGGGGACCTGATCAGTGTCTATAATACCTCAAGGGAGGCAGTGAGGAGGATGGGGCTGGCCTCTTTTCAGTGGGGGCCACTGGTAGAACTAGAGGAAATGGCCACAAACTAAAGCATCAAAAGTTCCACAGGAGCTTAAGGAAAAAATTCTTAACAGTGAGGGTGACAGAGCACTGGAACAGGTAGCCCAGAGAGGTTGTGGAGTCTCCTTCTCTGGAGATCTTCAAGACCCGCTTGGATGCAGTCCTGTGCCACATGCTCTAGGTGGCCCTGCGTGTGCAGGGGGGTTGGACTAGATGACCTCTAGAGGTCCCTTCCAGCCTTAAGTATTCTATGAATATATAGCTGTTAACTTCTTATAACAGTCCGTGTGTCACGATCATTATCTCTGCAGTGCAACCCCGGCAGTCTCTGGTCTCCTTGTAGTGGTCCACAGTTTTGCTGTGCAAACACTGCTGATAGATGCTAGTGAATAGTATTTCTTTAAAAAATTATATTGAAAAAGCACAAAAAGTATAAAAAATAACATTCTTAAGCAGCAGTAATCTGTAAAAAATTAAAAATAGCCTGTGTGATTTATAATAATGAGATGATAATGAGAAGCTCAGCACAGCCTAAGTCTTTTTGTTATTTGTTTTTTAGTATTTTATCCTGACTTGGTCTTCATTCTGACTTGTGCATTTATTGTTCTAAAGCTTTATAGTTTTTTATAAAGGCATCAGAAATTAAGATGACTGTTTAGAAATCATCTTTATAAATATAATTTCCTGGGAACTAATTTTACCTATTTGAGATGTATTTGCATCAAGCTGCTTGCTTTAATCATAACTTTTGTAAGCAGGATACTGCTCAGTAGCATTAATCCCGTGCATGTCAGTGTTGCTTTCCAGGCAAGTTAAGAAAATGAAGTTTTCACTACTTTTTTTTTTTTTTTTTTTTTTTAATGGATGTTATTGTCTTTCCATGCAGTGTCGAACTGGAGAGCTTGAAACTTTGGCTGAGGAGGACAAGCAGAAGGCTGTTCAAATTGAACTTCTAAAGAAAGAAAATGCAAAACTTACCTCTCAGCTGACAGCCCAGGAATCTCTGATTGATGGATTAAAAATGGAAAGAAAAATATGGGGACAGGAGCTGGCACAACAGGGTAAAATATAAAATTTTGTGTTGGGGTAAAGCAAGCTGGTGTTTATTGTCATCCCTTTTCCAGTGAACATTCCAAGATAGGTGTAAGGATCACAGAGTCCCTCTGTGCTTTGTTGATGTTGTCCCGTTGTATTTTTGTGAGTCATCTTTATATTTACTGTAGTACACAGGCCAACTCTAACAGCATTTGAGGAGTTAGCCCTATGCAGAAGACAAAATAAAAATACTGTCGCTTTAAACTGATAATCTTAAGGAATGCTGAAAATACAAGAAGTCAAGCATGGGTATAAATTGCACATATGTACAAAAATGCAGTTTGTTTTTCACTTAGAATTTGGGTTCAGTTGTTTTTTTTCCCCAAATCCCACCATGCGTTATATGAAGCACTTCTAAATGTAAAACTTCTGAAATATATCTTTTCCTAAATAGCTTTATATGATACCTTATGATCACTTAAGAATATACTTAAATGATAGCTACTATTTGTGTAGCTTTACAGTTTAGTGTAAAATCTACTATTTCAGTAGACCTCTTAAAATAACTGTCTCCCCTTCCACTGTAGTCAATATGAATTGTAATATAGAATTGGCTCCATATTGTAGGTTCTTTGAGGTGGCTTGGGTCTGTAAGCACTATGGTGTATGTCAAATAAGTCTTCAAAGGATAAAACACCATCCTTAATTCTGTATTTCCTCCCAGATATTGCCTGTGTACGGATTAAAACCCTTCAGTGCTTCTTGTAGGCCAAATGATTGTGTCTTTTTTCTTTTTCCTTGAAATTACATATATTTAAGTGCTTTAATGTGAATATCCTGTTTTATCCAGGAGCTCATCTTGCTCAAGATCGGGGAAAACTGGAGGCAAAAATTGAGATTTTAACAAATGAGATTGAGACTTTAAAAAAACAAAAGGAACAGGACAGTGATGCTCTGCGAATTAAAACCAAAATAGTGGATGATCAGATGGAATCAATTAGGAAATTAAAAGAAGTAAGTCAGGTGTTTGATAGTTACTGTGCTTACATAAAATGAGACTTGCAGTCAGATTTATGCTATAGGCTCTGAGCTAAGACCTGGCTCCACACTCCTAGTTTTATCAATTCAGGAAGTATAAAGAGGCTCTCAGAGGCAAGTGAATCCTTTGAGAATGGCAGAGGACCTTGTATTACCTTGCTGGAGTGTCAGGGGCATCACTCTGAAACTAGTTGAAACATATTTATGTAAAGACTTGCTTCTCTTTGCCTTACTTCCAAACAACCTATTCTTGATGAGGATTTTGAAAGACAAAGGCAGGAAAGCATTTTTCTGTGTATGTTCTATGTATGTGTATGTAAAAGCAACTAAACTCAAGTTAGCTTCATGTTTACTTTACAGTGTGATTGTTTTTTCTCTATTCTTTTGTTTTTGTAATTCAGTATTAAAACAGTGGAGCAGCTTTTTTGTTCCATTTATTCTGTTCATCTCATTTACAGCCTCATTACAGGCTCATCTCATTACAGCTTATTAATCAAAATAAAGTTTTAAGGTATGCTAAGTCAGTCGAGGTCGGATACATTATTTGCTAAACTAGATAAGTATATTCTTACGAGTTACAGAATGTGAGCTCTGCAATTTATGTAAGTAGAAAAAATCTTGTATTAAAATTCAAATACAGTAACATAATACCATTATTTAGACATTATTTATGTATGTTTGTAAGAGTAAACTTTCACATATCAGTCTCTGATTTATTCTAGATAGAAATATGCAGATGTTCTTAGCAGGTAACAAACTTTATTATTTTGTGTGTTCTAAAGTATTTGTCTTCTAAAGGGTTTAAAAGAAAAAGATCAACATATTAGAAGACAACATGAAGAAAATATTGAAGCTCAAAAGATTTTTCAGATGCAGTTGGATGAAAAAGCTGCTGAATTTGAAGAACTAATGGAAAAATTGGAAAGGCAAAATGAAAGAAAAGAGGAATTAAAGCAGCTGCTGGAAGAAAAAGAAGTAGAACTTGATGACATTAAGGAAGCACACAGGTGATGTATAATTCTAAAAAGCTACCGCCAACAGTATGAACTGTTTATCCTGTGAAATTCTAGTTGAAAAAGAACTTACTTGTTAGTAAAATATACAGAAATGTAGGAAAATGGAAACAAGGATTTTTTTCTGCACTCCTTAGGAGTGGTAAAATCTATATTAATTTTAAATGTGTCAATTTTATTTTCAGTGCACTGAAAAAGAAGTGGCAAGGTAAAGGAGAACTGTTAAAAGAGCTGGAGGTACAAGTTAAACAAATGAAGGAGAGTTTTGATACCAAAGAGAAGAAGTTGATTGAAGAGAGAAATAAAAGTCTTCAAGCTCAGAAGTAAATATCTTAACATGAATATCTCTCCAGTTATTACAGAATTTCAATTTTGAAATGTGTGCAAAAAGTTTGATTATGCCATGAGAGAACCAAGGGAAACAGTAATTGGCTGTAGAGGTAGGATTAAATGAGGATATGTGTATGTATGTTTCAATTTTGAATAAATTGATGAGCTATTTAGGAGAAATTGAAATATAAATTACCTATCATTCTTTTCTCATATAATTAGCAATAGGTTTATAATTTCTTTTATACTCCTCTTTTACTGTCAGTATTTTTAGAGCACTTGATAGTAAATGTGAGATAACTGGGAAACAAATATTCACACCCTATGTTGTTCACATGTTGTTCACACCTAGAAAATAAGCAAAGATTTAAATGATGCTAAATTACTCTCTAGATTATGGAAGTATAGAGAAGTAGAGTAAACTGCTCCCTGTGATAAGCCTAGATTGTTAGTAGTATTTTTATTTACTTGCCCCTTTGTGTTATTTTTTTTCCTCCTTCCATTCTTAAGAAAGGAACTCTCCCTTTTCAGACTGTATAAATACGCAGCATTAACCATATTGTAACTGAAGGAATGATCTTGTATTACTAAGGATTGTTGCTTTATCTTTTTAAGAGAAACCCAGACTTTTTAAATCACACTTTCACTGGTGAAAGGTGAAGAAAAATTGTCATCTGACTAAGAAATGAGGAAGATAGGTGGTGAGGTGACATTTTATTTGAAAAACAAACTCAAATTATTGATAGTGCTACATTTGGGAATACTTAATTTCAGTTTCCCTACTGAACTTTTGTTACAAAATAATTGTTTTGTTTCAAAATTTTGCTGTAAGTTAATAGCACGATGGAATAAGCATCCTTGGGTTTTGTTCTTGCATATTTTTGAATTCCCCCTGCCTAAAGCAGACTTTGTTTGGAATCAAGGAAACAACATCCTGGAAGGATGAGCATGGTAGAGCCAGGTTTCTCTCTCCACTCCTACTAAGCAGATGCTTTCTCTAATTTTTGTGAAACAAAAGCCTCCAGGCAATTTACAGGATTGTATAGTCTAGGCCTCCCCTTCTCAAGAAGCAGCACTGTCCTCCATGATAAGTAAATGTTTGAAAGCACGTGGACAACTTATCCATGTTGAAAGCAGCAAGCCTGAATGTTTTTATTGTTTGCTAGTGATTAAATCTTCAGCTAGGAGTACCAGAGCCCTGCTTGTGATGCCTGAAACTAGAATGTGTTTTTTGAGCAAAGAAAAAGTCTTCTGAAGGTAGATATTAAAATAATTGTCTTGGTGCCAATGTTATTTCTTGGTGCCCATGTTATTAGAAGCATCATCAAAGGAAGAATTGGGCAAAGCCTAATACTTTTTTGGTTGTCTGGTGAAGTGTGTTTTTGGTTTCTTCTTTTTTATAGGATTGCGATGGAGAAGCTTCATGCAATGGATGATGCTTTTAGAAAGCAACTTGAGTCAACAATAGCAGCTCATCAGGCAGAACTGCTGCAGCTGGCAAATGAAAAAGAAAGGCAAATTGAAGAAGCAAATGAAAAAGTAATTTTAAAACTAAATTATTATGCGTCTTTTTATTTTTACCATACAGCCACCACAACAGAGGTACATCAGGTCACTTGTTTTTATCTGCATGGCTGATCTCTTTGTGGACACAGCCCTCAGGGTAGTACTCTGTCCTGGTGCAGCAGGTGAATCTCTAGAAAGTTATAGTCATGTTAGAGGTCCTATACTGAAGAAAGCTTGGCATGCCTTGTAGCTCCTGATGCTCAATACCTAAACATTATCTATGGAGGAAAGAGTACTGGTGATATAACAGATTATATTAGATAAAACTGCTCTGTGCTCATCCTAGTAGTTTCCTGATGTGGTCTATTTTTTCTATTCTTTTTTTTTTAATGGTGTGTTAGCTAGCACTTACTGTACATGGCAGATGCTTCACTTTTGAAAACTGCATCTCCTAGCAAATGAGTATTTTCCTTAAAGCCAAACTTTGCTACTGCACATACTGGCAAAGGTAGCATGTCACTTATTTAGACATCTGATGCCATGTATCATGGACTTTACTTTTTTAACTCAGAAATTGTTTATTCTATCCTGTCTGTATTTGTGGTGTTTCCATGCAATTCCTCAAGGAAATACTTCTGATGACAGCTTTAGTCAAAACTGTGTGCTATAACAAAAAGTTTATAGCATGGGTTCTTTGCTAATATAAGTGCATAATTCCAACCTTTTTTATCAATGTTAAAAAATATCAAGATACCATTTGGTATAATAAGGAAAAGCAAGAATTGTATTTGTTCTCGATATGCTGTTTCAGGTTTACCATGTTGAAGAAGAAATGCGTCAGCTTCTGCAGGAAATGGCAAACAGCAAAATATCCATGGAAAATAAAATAAGACGACTTACAAATGCACTGAATGATATTCAACAAGATCTTTGAAACAGTATGCCTTACACCTGAGAGCTTCCCTGTTCTTAAATATATGCACTAAGAAAGTGTATGAAGTAAGCATACAAGTATGTTATGATGCACTTTTTTTCCTTGTTTTCTTTGAAATATTTTAAGAAAACATTTTCTGGGATGTTTATTTTGAAGGTTCAGGAATCAGACATAAGTATTTTTACAATATTTCTGTAATAAATTGTTACTTCTTAATTGTGTATCTGGTATTCTTTTTTAATGACTGTTCTGTCACAGTGGGTCAAAACAAGTGTACTGCAAAGCATCGTATGAAGTTACGAACTTCATGAAGTTATGTCTAATAGGAGATAAGAAGGTAAAGGGAAAGGAGATCCAATACAAAGAGGACCTAAGCACAGGAATGGAAAAATGAAAGAGAGGAGCTTGAAGCTTTCCTCCACCAGGACCGAGAAAACACACTTTTTGAGCCGAACATATCGCTTCTGGGTCATGATGTTATGTTTTCTTTAACAGGTTAATTTTTTTAATGGTGTATATTTATTTTATTAACATGCATTTGCTTCTGGACAAAAACATGGTTCTAGAACATTAGGAAGTAAATCACAAAGTAACAAATATGGTCTTCAGTAGTGTTCCGACTTGTTTTAGTCCATTTTGGTTTCCTGGAGTAATAGGTTTCTAAACAGGTTTTGCAAATGTATGAAATAATGAATTAACATCTTGTTCTGTTTGCTTATTTGCAGAAGCTACTCCATGATCATTACACTGTAATCTGAGGTGCTAAATGCTGCAGTAACAGCAATAATCAGTTATTTGTTGGTACACAAGGTGGAGCTATTCCCAACACACTGTTCCTAAATCAGGAGCCTACTGCAGTAATGAAAGCGGAAGCCCCTAAGCTGACTTTACATGAGCTTATTTTGAACTCAAACTAATGTAGCATAAGTGTTACAGGCATTTTCGTGCTTAGTGGCCCAGTAAAAGTACTATTTGCTCTTGCTAGTACTGGGCCTCAGGCCCTTAGCTAACTCTGCAAGGCCTATTAGCCTTGGTAGCAAGTTTTTTTTTGAGAACCTGCTGTGTGAGCCAGCGCTTGGTGCCAGGTGTCCCTTCGTAGGCTATTCAGCTTAGGTGGGGGATAGCAGCCAAGGGTTGAGCCATGGGCTCAAGGAAAGTAGAACCCCCAGCATCAAACTGCTCGCTGCTGGTCAGCAGGGCCAAGTGCCACGGAGCAGCATGTGCTGCGTGCGCAAACCATGCGGCCCTGCAGTACTGTGCCTGCTGCAGGGCGGCTATGCAAGGAGCAAGTTGTAGTAACCAACACATAGTGATGATTAATTTGCACTCTGCACTCCTTCAGGAGCCAGGCTACTGCAGAAAATACTAATCTGGAAAACTGCTCTATATTATTTACGCAGAGATTGCTTGTAAGAGAGGTTGCATTTCGGCAGCATTTTCAGTATGCTTTTCTCACGAGTCTTTTGGGGGTACTTGGGGTAACGAAAATTAAATGGAAAGTGGACTCAGTCCTTGTCAGAGGTTGTGCATTGATCATGATAATCTAAAAAATTATTAGTTTGATTAGATTCAGCTTTGTTTGCATTTCCAGACAAGAAAATGCTTCTATTTACATCAGTGTGTATAAAATGAGTTGTAAACAATTCTTCTCTTGTATTGGAAGAATGGTTGATTGTGCGGGAATGCCCTGAAGTGGCACATACATATTTATATATAGGCTATTGTGAGAAATAATGTCTGTGTGTATGTGTATATATATGTGTCCACACAGGTTTTGTTTGCTTTGGGTGTGACTTCGTCTTGCCAAGACAAAGGAGAAGATGCCAACAGCTGACCTTGCAATGCAGCCGGGGTCAGGGGGACAAGAGCTGTTCCTATCACAGATTTTGCTTCCTCCGTTTCCTTGTGCTCTCCTTGGCTCTGGGAAGCTCTGGGCAGCAGGAGCTGAGACCGCACAGGAAGGCAGGGGCAGAGCGGCGCTTACCAGGGCTGCCGCACGCAGGGCTGCTGCTGCTGCAGGAGCAGTGATGGCTTTGGACAATAACCTAACAAGGTGACTGCTGAGGAACTCAAATGCCTGCGTGTAAAAATACATATAAAACATATATGTGTGTGTACAAAAGTTGCTACTTTTCATTGGCCCCGAGCTGTATTTTCTATACCGCGGAACCTAAATCCATATATTCATATACAGATATAGGAATACAGAGAGCTGGGGAAGCTGTATTTCTATACTCTCTGGAGGGGAGAGCGCGCTCTTGGGCGGGAGCGGCTGCCAAGCGCCGCTCCTGAGGGGTAGCCGCAGAGCTCCGTGCCTGCCGCGGGGCCACCACGTCTACCCCGCCCCGCCCGCGGCGCCGCCTCCCGCCCCGCTCGCTCTGCGGGGCCGCGGTCTCCAGGCAACGGCGGCGGCAGCGCGTCACT
>VWPW01019674.1:6595-19837 GCA_013389825.1 Crypturellus undulatus | reverse complement strand
CGGCGGCGCCGGGGGGGAGCGCGGGGCGGCACCATGGCCGCGGCCGAGGCGGGCGGCGGGAGCAGCCGGCACGAGAAGAGCCTGGGGCTGCTCACCACCAAGTTCGTGTCGCTGCTGCAGGAGGCCAAGGACGGCGTGCTCGACCTCAAGGCGGTGCGCGGCGCGGCGGGGAGCGGGCGCCGGCTCCGGGGAGGCCGGGGCGGGGGCGGGAGCTGCTGCGCACCTCCCCGTGCAGCACAGAGCACGTACGGAGCGCAGGGACGCGGGGCGTCTGTGCACAGGTGTGCGCAGTGCGGTTTGTTTGACCCGCGGCTCTCTGCCATGGAGACCCGCCGCGATCCGCCGGGCGCTTTGCGACGCTCCAGGTCCACTCGAGATGCTAAAACCCGTCGTGGGCGCGAGGCAGCGGCCCACAGAGCGCGCCTGACACAGGCCCAGAGCAGCAAAGCCGGGCCCTGGGGCCGGCCTTCCCTGCCGGTGGTGGCTGTCCCCGGAGAAACGTGCGCCGAACCCGGAGGCGCGCGGTGCCGCAAGCGGCGCTGCAGGTGACGGGAGGGCGGCGCGTGGCCCCACGCGGTGCCTGCGCCGCAGGTGCGGGAGGCGCTGCCGCTGCCGCCGCCCGCCCGAGCCCGTGCCCGTGCCCATGGGAGGCGTGGCAGGGGCTCTCGCTGCTTAGAATTCAAACTCTGCAACGTTCGTTTTTAAAATTAAACAGCTTTTGCTGAAGGGCCTCATTTCCGTCCGTAGCGCCTGCTGGGCACGCGAGTGTGGGCAGGTGAGGGAGCAAGGTGAGGAAAGCAGGGGGTGAAGAAGACCAAGGGGAACATTGCCCTGATCTACAACTCATCCATGACCAGGGAGACAGAAATAGAAAAAGGCGGAAAGACAGAGGAAAATGAATGAATAAACCACCTAAAATGGCTCCCAAACATACTGAATTCCCTCGCTTCTGTAGCAGTGCTGCTTCTGCCTAAGTTTCTTAGCTGGGCTCGGCTCGTAGCATCAGGTAAGGCCGACTGGCCCAGGCTAGACAGCATTTCTGACAGAAGTGTTGGGCATCCTGATTCCCCAGGCGGCTGCCCAGCTCTCACTGCCCAGCTCAGATCTGAACTTTACTGTGCTTGGTGTTTGGGTAGAGCGTATTCACTCCTTGGAAACCAGAATGTCACTGAAATTTGTCATCAGTGATTTCCCTTGCTCTCCACAAGTTCTGATCTGTATGTAGCCTCTCAAGCACGTTAGGCCATTAGCATTTTAAAAATGTGGTTTGGTGCCTGGGGCTTCGTGTGCATCTCACCAGCAGCACCTTCTCGGTGAGCGTGAGGTTCACGGGCTGCAGTCATGTGTGGACTCTGCTGACTTGACCTGAGTGCTCTTCCCTCTCTGCCTTAGAAATGTATCAACAGGAGTGAATAGCATCTGCCCTGTGCTTGCCATGAGAAGAAAATCCGACCTATTAAGTTTTATACTCCCTTACTGGGTCTGTGTCCGGGACCCGCTCCCGAGTCCTTTGTTGGCCCAGTCCCTGAGCTGGGACCCTGCAATCCGGGTTGCAGACAGGTTGCATCCGCACTGCTGGTGCTAATGACAGCTCCAGGCATACAAAGTGCACGTGAGTTTGGAGTGCAAAAAATGCCCTGAGTATGAAATGTCTGAGTTTGGGCACTCAAAATAGTGGATTTTTTACATGTTAANTTCGTGTGCATCTCACCAGCAGCACCTTCTCGGTGAGCGTGAGGTTCACGGGCTGCAGTCATGTGTGGACTCTGCTGACTTGACCTGAGTGCTCTTCCCTCTCTGCCTTAGAAATGTATCAACAGGAGTGAATAGCAACTGCCCTGTGCTTGCTGTGAGAAGAAGAAAATCTGACCTAATAAGTTTTATACTCCCTTAGTGGGTCTGTGTGCGGGACCCGCTGCCGAGTCCTTTGTTGGCCCAGTCCCTGAGCTGGGACCCTGCAGTCCGGGTTGCAGACAGGTTGCATCCCCACTGCTGGTGCTCATGACATCTCCAGACATACAAAGTGCACGTGAGTGTGGAGTGCAAAAAATGCCCTGAGTATGAAATGTCTGAGTTTGGGCACTCAAAATAGTGGATTTTTTACATCTTAATATGCTTTGGTGCTATAACTGCACGTTTGTATATTGGTATTTTTTACTGTTGGGCGTTTTGGAAATGCATTAACATTAGCAGAGTATCCGTACAGCGTACGCACACTGCAGGGTGTGCGGGAAGGGTACCCATGCCTTGTCACCTGCTGGGCACGGAGGACTTGGCCTGTGGCCCCGGTGGGTAGCGCGTGTGCAGGCAGCAGCAGTGGCAGCAGCAGTGGCTGCAGCAGCGCAGGGCGCAATCGTGTCCTGCGGGAGAGCTGTGGGGTGCAGCTTCCAGCCCCAGCACATGCTCCGTGCATGAGGAGCCTCGCAGCCTGGTATGCAGGGACAGGTTGGTGGCACTTGGCAGGAACGCTGCTCAGGAGGTGACATGCTGCAGAGAACAGTGCTTGCACTACCTGCCTGCAAGTGTGTTTTTAAACTCCGTTCTCCTCCCTTTTCCCTTCCTTTTTCCTTCACTAGCAAAACATTCACCAATATCAATTGGACTATGAATTCCTAGAAATTAACTTCCTAGCTGGAAAATGTAGTTTGTTTGTTTGTTTTCTTTTGGAAGGCCAGCAAGTTTCTTTACGGTTCAGAAATACTATAAAAGGAGGTGTGTGTTTTTTGCTTATAAGGATGTTATGCTTATATTCCTTCTATAACAAGAAGGATTTGGTTCTCCTGATTGAGCATCTGGCTTTGAAAAGATGAGTCTTTTCCCTTCAGAAATACAGATTTATTACTTGGCATTCCTTCCTGCCCCGTGAAAGTGGCTGAGTCTGTGTTTTGCCCTCAGAAATCAGGTTGCTGACACTTGTCCCTCTTTCTTAACAGGCTGCTGATACTCTTGCGGTGAGACAAAAGAGAAGGATCTATGATATCACCAATGTTTTGGAAGGAATTGATCTCATTGAGAAAAAGTCAAAAAACAGCATTCAGTGGAAGTAAGTCCATTCTGTCCATCTCCTCTGCTCAAGAGTAACTCTCTTCCACTTTTCCTAACTAGATCTGCTGACAAAGAATTGATGTTATGGTCAGCAACGAGCAATGCAGCAAATTGGAATCCCCATAAAGTTACAAGGGCCCTTTGTGTTCCTTTAGCTCTGGCATCTTTGAGGCCAGGTTTGGTTTGAAGCCTGTACAAGAGGAGCTTCTGGGAAACTTGTGTGGCCACCTTATAACTGCACTGACAGTTGAAAATTTTACTCTAGGTGGATTTGAGGAAGTTTCTGGGACACACTGTCTTCACCTCTATTTGTGTCTCTATGCCACACTTGTTAAAGGCCCTACAAACCAGCTCTAACACAGAGAGGGACTTAGGTTCCAAAACCAAAATAAAATTAGGTAGAATTGAATTCTAGATTTGATCTTAAATTTAGATTTTTTTGTTGTTGTTAAAGCACTGCTGGGAGGGTAAACGTTCACTTGCTTCATCCCGAATATTGTTAGATTATTTTAAAATATGTAAAGTAAACTTCATGAATGATGGTTGCATGTTTGCTTTAGATTTTCACATGCTCTGGTTTCATGAACGCTTGTACCTTTTTAAGAGGAGTAGGTGCTGGCTGCAATACGAAGGAGGTCATAGACAGATTGAGATATCTTGAAGCTGAAATTGAAGATCTAGAGCTAAAAGAAAAAGAATTGGATCAGCAGAAACTGTGGCTCCAGCAAAGTATCAAGAATGTTATGGATGACTCTACAAATCATCAATATCCTTTTAAATAAGTACTGTGCACATCTTGAAAGCACAATTAAAACAACAGTTGTGTGATAAAACTAATGTAGTTCATGTATCCATAAGCAAGGGCAGGATTTTTTCTTTCTGGATTTGTTTCAGCATTAGAAGAGTAAAAGTTTTGTTTACATGACCTGGCCTTTGTAGCTGTTCTGAAAATGATCTGGCATATGTATATATGGCAGTAGTTTTTAAATCCATAATATAATTCAGATGTCCGATTTTAAATTAAATATATTGATTTGGAGCACTTTATGCTTTTTTAGCAATATTTCACATTGCTGTTTTTTTCTGTTGTTTTGTTCTCTTGAAAAGATGTAGCTCTCTCCCAAAGAAAGAGGACTGGCAAAGTGAAGTTTGCTTGGGCTAGACCTGGGGAAGTACTGGGCCTGTAAATGAGCAGAGTTCCAGCTATTCATTACTTGTGTCTGTGTGTTTAGCTGACTTACAAGACATCTGGGATTGGGAGCAGGATATAAACAGTGATAAATACTTAAAATTCTTTGCAATTACAGAAATATTCCTATAAGGTGGATTTTGTAGTAAAGGAGATTAGGTTAGATACTAGGGACTTTCGGTCAGGAGAGTTAAGCACTAGAACTGCCGGAGAGATGGTAGAATCTCTATCACAGGAGTTTTTCCAGAGCAGGAAATGCAAATACCTGTCTGGAATGTCTTACCTGTTGGTGCTATCTTGAGGCAGAGGAGAGGACTCTGGATGAACAGCCAGGCCCCCTCTGGGTATTTGTTTCTGTGATTCCGGGAGGTCCAGACGCACTGCTGAATTCTCTATTAGCAAGTCTGTGAGTCAAGTGGTACTCTTAAAAACAAGGTTTTACATTTTTAAATATTCATTTTATTTCAAGCTACTCTTATTTTCTTCCTTTTAGTATTTTCCTCACATACATAGTTTGTTTTTACAGTACAGAACTGTGCTATTTTTAAATAGCCATTCTGACAGCCAGAAATCATGGCCTCATTGCATCCCTGAGTAACAGTAGCTACTGTACAATTTAGGCACAGTTTGGACAAATGTCTTTTAAAGTGCAATAAATAGCAGTTTTAAGTTGTTTGAAGAAACTTCCTTGACAAAAGTTACATTTTCATATGTCACCCATGAAGATGTCTGTAATTGCTTCAACGGTAAGTTCCTTCTAGACAAATTAGAGATTTTCTAATGTTCATATTGAAAACTAACTTGTATGCATTGCATGGAGTTTATTTTCTATCCTCCAGTAATGCAAGAAACAAAAAGCAACTGCTTTTTCCCTGAAATTAATTTGAATTTAGAAAATGTCCAATACTGATCAGTAGTAAATGCCAGTGCTCATGACCTATGACTTCTAACAGATAAAGAAACTTATTTTGTAATTGTAGGCACAAGTTGTACATAGTAGAGTGTCATCAGTTTCCAGGGCACCGTTTGGGACTTGCCTCAGGTCACTAACAGAAACAGGTGCAGGACACGTTGGTCCAACACATCAGAGAGTCCAAGCAGGTCCAAACTTCATAACATTTTGTAGTGACAGCTGCAGCCAGAGGAAATTCCTTATGATACTGGATAAATGAAGCCAGCTAAATTTCAAAAATGGGACAAGGCTACCAAATCTGTAGGAGTCCTTCTGTACAGGACATGTGAAGAGCTCATCGGGAGTTGCTGGCAGAGATTACTTCCTGGTGTCCTGTTGTCCAAGGAGATTACCCAAGGGAAGATTGTTTTTTTAGCTTTCAATGAGTCTCAATACCATCTCTTGCTTCTTTGTGACAGTGAAGATTGGGTTTGTTTTTAAATAAAAGTGCAAGTTTAGACAGGTAGTGCAAGCCCTTACTAAAAAGTTAGTTAGTTTGTTAGAAATTACAAAGCATGGAGGTGTTCAGTGTGACATTCACACAGCACTTGATGTAAATACCTCGTAGTAGAGAGGAGCATCATTGCACATTATGAATAGGGGAAGATGAGGCGCAGATTAAGTGTGTGACCTGCAGCATCAGGCAGTTTCAGCTTGTTAATATAATACTGACCTCCTGCTTCAAACAGTAAATTGTGGTGCATGTCTCAGTAGTTCGTGCTGCTGAGGTTTTGAACTCAGATGCTTGGAAATGTTGTCACAGAAGAAAACTCGTAAGACTTTTGTTTCCTGCCCTTGTGAATTCTCCCTCTATTCTCATCATTCTTCACCAGCCCTAGCGTGAGCTGTTTTGCAGAACTCTTTTAGCTGAAAAATGACCTAATTAATTAAGTATATATTTTCACATCACATTATGTATACAAGTGAGAGATAAGGATATAGTAACAAGCAGGTAAGGAACTTTTAGATCTGGCACTGCTGCCAGAAAAGGTCCTTGCAACTGTGTCTAAGTGTTGAAATACTTGAGTTACTTGGATCTTATAGGGACCTGTGTGAGTTCCCACCCCAAACTTTCTGTTTATACTAGAATTTTGCAGTATGTGCCCTTAGAGAATTACCATCTCTCGTTTCAGTACGTACCATGCAAGACTTCAGAAAAATATGCACAGTTAACGCTTTCTTAAAAATTGCTATTTAACCAGGAGACACACTTCTAGCAATTCAAGCACCTTCTGGTACACAGTTAGAAGTACCTATACCCGAAATGGTAGGTACTAGTTTCTTGTTTACCTAAGTGTTTGAGGCTGGCAATAGAACAGAAGAGCTATGTTAAAGCTGGGGGTTTGTTTCTAGCCATGTGTTAGAGGGGAAAAATGAAGATGATCTCATTTGAGAGTGGAGGGGCAGGGTGGGGAATAAGAACTTTTGTACGTCCAGATAGACTAGTATCAATGTGTCTTCAATTAAAAACAAGATGTAATGGAGAGTTTCTCTGCTCCTCCTTTTCTGTTACTCCTAAAAGTTTCAACTGCGCAGCTTGACATACTTGTTTGAATCCCATTCATTTCCAATTCCAATTGAATTTCAATTAAAATTGAGAATTTATTAGCACTGATTTTTTACTTCAAGTTTCTCTGTTTTACCTCTGTCTGTACTGGATTCCGTATGGAAAAGCCTTTTCGATTTACTAGTAGAAATGTGTTTAGTCATTTGGCATTAGACTGGATATACAACACAGACTGCAGTCTTGCTTCCACCAGAGGCCTTGAAGAGCAACCTTAAAGTAGGAACTCAAATTATTTATCTCTGTCCACCTTTAATTTTTGTATTGCAGTGCTCTCTTAAATAGAGCTTATACAGTTGGGAGAAGATGCTGTATGAAGCATGTTAGCCACCCACTATGCCTGAAGGATGGTGTTTGTGTGATGGGTTTTCACATGCTGTTTTTAGTGAGACTCAGCCTACACTGATAACCCAGGAACAGCCAAAACCAGAGCCATGAGGCTGATGCAGTGATGTTCTCTGTCCATCTGTGCTAAAGGCAGCTCACGTAGTGTGAGGCTCTCGATGCCATCAGGGTTGCCAGGGTTGACTTTCTGTTGAGGACTAAACCAGCTCATTGCAGGCATCATATGCAGCTTCAAAAGGGATGTTGTGGCTTCGGTTTCCCTTCCCTCTGTCCCTACTTTCCTTATTTTTTTCCCGAATGTATTTGCTGCTCTTTGCTGAATTAACCACTGTGGGGTCAGCAGTCTCACTGGGACTGTGCTTCAGGAAGGTGGTTCTAGCTAAGTTGTTCAAGTAACTTTTCAATGAGAAGCCCTGGAAAATCAGCTAGGAAATTGTTTCTATTCACTCGTGATCCTGTGTTCACTGACTCAGTGTGGGATATTCAGCCATAATTGGATGGTTAGTCCCAGCTAAGGTAATTCTGAAGCTCAGATTAAAAGGAAGCAAATCTAGGTGTACAGAAATCATTACTTATCACCATTAATAAGATGTAGCCCTGCTGTAAGTCTCATGTAACTTTAATTCAAGATAAGCTAAGCACTTCGGAGGGTTTTATATTTTTGCCTTCTGTAACTGTGTTCTGGTCAAGTAAATATATAACAGGCTTGTGACCTGTTATTTATCAGATCATATGCCTGTTTTCAATTACTTATTTTGTTCCTGAGTATGATCTGATACATTTATCAGTTATCTCTTGCTATGTTCTGACTAGAAGAGCACTACACTTACTTCCTAGAAGGTAGAAAAGCACAGTTTGAGAAATCTCAATTTAAATGCCTTCCTGGCTTGCTATGGGAAATAACTGCCAGGGGTTACTGGTATTTTTTGCAAATTTTTTGCAAGTTTTAAGCTCTCAAGGAGTTGTAACTTTCCTCATCTGCTACTTTGCAGGGACAGAATGGACAAAAGAAATACCAGATCAACCTTAAGAGTAGTTCAGGACCCATCCAAGTGCTGCTTATAAATAAAGAATCAAGTTCCTCCAAGCCCATGGTGTTTCCAGTCCCTCCTCCTGATGACCTTGCACAACCTCCGTCCCAACCTGCGACTCCAGTGACCCCCCCTAAACCTACCCCTGCCACCCCAAACCCACCTGAGCAAAGTGGTCTTAACCAGGAGCAACATTTACCACCAACACCAGTTACAGAACCACCCTCAGGTAGGTCTAGGGTTGTTTTCCACTTTGTTTGGTAGCCCGAGCAAGGGCACTGGAGGGAACAGTTTGCATGACACAGCAGTTGGCTGAAGAAGCTACCCCAAGGCTTACCAAGAGCTCCCTGGAGGTTGCAGAGAAGCTTCTTCCTCTTCCATCATCTTACCTTGTCATCTACCTTGTCATCTTACACCAAAAGTATTGGTGTAAGGATCCCCGTGGAGATACAATCTGGCCTGCGTATTTTCAGGAGACGGCTGTGTGTTCAGGAGCTCCTGCTTTTGAGCCATGAGACTGCCCACCACTTGCACAGCCCTCAGAGGTTCTGACAGCCGATGACCTTGCAAGTAGGTTTTGGGGTTTTGTTTTGTTTTTTTTCATAATAATGGTGGGGTGATACAAAGATACTAAGAAAACACTATCAGTTATAGCAAAGTAGCTTTCTGAGGAGCCCTGATGAGACTGTGTTTGTGACGTAAAAAGGAGGGGTAAGGTGGAAGTCTCTCGCTTCAGCCCTGACATTGGCAATGTCCGCCTAGTAGGACAAGGCGTGCAGATGCCCTGTGTTCCTTTTTTACTAAAACAGCCCTAATAATGTGCTTTTCTCTTGTTGTAGACAGCAATTTGGAGCAGAACAGTGCAGCTTCAGCAACTGCTTATTCCAGCCTTGCAGAGCCTGCGTTATTCCCCAGCCTTTCAGGAGAAGGCGCCCAAGCTACAGGTGGCTCCAGTGACTACCAGGCCTTGCTCCCGCTGGATGTCAACTGTATTCTCAAGCCAAATTCATTTGACATAGCAAAGATGGATGAGCCTGCAGGTAGGCAGAAACAGTTACTATTTTAACTGTGTTACCGGTTTCTGGAGCCATTCTTTGTGACCAGGTTACCCGCGAGTTATCAAGGGGCAAAGATGAAAACTCCTGCCGCAGGGGACGGGCCTTTGTCCACCTCCTGACAAAGCCACTGAACCACTTCTGAGTAGCAGTCCCATTCTGAGCAAAATACCCTGCTCTTGGCAAAATAAGCTTTGTATTGCACCCTGTATTAATGTTATAAAAGACCAACTGTTCAGCCCAAATAGAGGGGGAGAAATTTAGCGGGAACAGCTAAGGGATTAAAAAGAGAAGTATCTTTTATGTATACACAGCACAGAGACCATCTCCACAGCTCCTGCAGTGTGCACGTGACCCAGACTGTACTCTTTGCAGGTCAGTGATTTCATGCAGAGAACCTGCATGAGCTGCCATAAATGCCTGCTCCTGTCTTTTACAGGGACTGTCACTGGGGATATTATTGATGAACTCATGTCTTCTGATGGTGAGTACTGAGTATCTTCACTTTTCCATGGTGGCAGTTAGCAGCACGGGTTCTGTCTGCGCAGTGCCCTTGGTGGCATCTGTGACACTCCATGCTGAGGGTCAGCCTGCTTCTTCCCCCTGTACTGCCTCCTCTATCCTTGTCATTCTGGTCTTTGCTCCCCTTTCAGTTCTCCTGTGACAGTTTTATTTACCAACCAATATGTGAATGTCTCAAGCCAGCATTTGCCATGCACGAGGAACTCAGCAGCCTTTTGTTCAGGGACAAAAAAAAGAACAGGCTGGCGACCAGGGTGATACCTTAGAAAATACCCAGGCTTAGTTTTGTTCTGCTGCAGGCTTC
Source organism: Crypturellus undulatus (assembly GCA_013389825.1). Taxonomy (NCBI): domain Eukaryota; kingdom Metazoa; phylum Chordata; class Aves; order Tinamiformes; family Tinamidae; genus Crypturellus; species Crypturellus undulatus. The sequence continues at coordinate 9,830 of VWPW01019674.1, read as the reverse complement.
CTGCAGGAGCTTTTAATAGATGTTTCAGAGCATATTTGCATGCCTGCCCACAGACTGGTACGTGGCCAGGTGTAGAGCAGAGGAACAAAACCCCCTCTTCTTGCATTGCCCAAAGGCTGCCCCAAGTCTTGAAATGCACCGTGCAGAGAGCCTGCCAGCCTCCGTTTTCCATGTGTAAAAAGGGGACAGCAGTAACTTCCTTAGGTGAAATCATAAATGTTTGAAGACCAGAGTACTGTAACAGGAAGAAGGAAATACCTATGATGTGAGAGATGGCTGATGGAGATCTCACAGGCTGCTCAGCACACCCTTGGTGCACAAGGAGAGGTTAGTCTGTGTTCCACAGCAATCACTCCCTGCCAGCAAAGTAAAACATTAAAACACGTGTACATTAAGAAAAAAACGAGACGTATCATTTACTGCATTAGTTTTAAGGCAATGCAGGTATCACAGCGTGCCTGTCAGAATGTCAAAGACAGTATTTTAATCATTAAGACCAAGTCTGGCATTGGGGATGACAGACATGCCGGATTATGAGATAGGGCTCATATTCCGGAATTGCTTTAATTTCAACTAAACTATTCCTGCTTTACAGTTTTTCCTCTCTTACGACTCTCTCCTACTCCCGGAGATGACTACAACTTTAACCTGGAGGATAATGAAGGAGTCTGTGATCTCTTTGATGTGCAGATACTAAATTATTAGATATTGTGTCAACCAGACTATCTTATCTACCTCTAACTATAACATTCTACACTTCTTCATAACCTAAATATTTGAATAATGAATGTATAATTTCTTAGTTCACTGACTCTGGGAGTATATTTCCTCTTGCTTCCTTTAACTACTTCACAAAACAAATGGAACAACAGGAGAAAAGGGCTTTCATCAAAAATTCTGGCATTTTTTTCACTTGTGTGTCCTTTGTATAATCCAATAATTCAGAGTTTTCTTTTGTAAGAAAAGTGAAAACGCTTTATAGCCTTCTGATCATTTGAAAAAAAAAGATGATTTGGCTTCCTGCTCACAGTTATCAGCATTTTTGAAGCTTTACTGCCAAGAAGCTTTCTGTACCTTTCAATCAATAACGTTTCAATCAATTTTGAAGCTTTCACTGCCAAGCTGAGAAGTGAAGGACATCAACTTGAGTTATGCTAAATTGTTTCAGTGGACCAATTTTGTGAAGTGCCTTCTGTTTTAGCACTTTAAGTTTCTCACACTGACTTCTTACATTCCACTTTCCTAGATTATAGGAAAGGCCTGTTTGTAGTTTGTATTAAAGTGTGCCAATACTTGTATATTAACAAGATTTTTTTTAATAAAATTGTACAAACAAAGCAACCAGTCTGTGCACTCCTCTTTCCTGGAATCCCGGCATCATTTATTATGCATTACAGCTGAGATAATAGGTTTGTGGCAGCATCTACGTTTGCTGGTTCATGTTCCAGATCATTGGAAACCTGAAAATAAAAAGTTTCACTTTTAAGTAGAGTGCATTTTTTAATCAGCTTTTTGGGGAAAAAAAACAGATTTAACAAATACTGCTCTCTAGAAGATTAGTCTTTGATATATTTAATTTAGTCTAATGCTGCAGTCAATTCAATATTCAGGAGGGGATCCCAGGATTCCCTAAATCTGACAGACAGCAAGATACTGTGCGCTACAGGGGAAAGACAGAGCATTGTGCCAGTAACAGACATGGAAACAGGCTCAGCTTTCAGTTGAGTGGAATTTTGATGCCTTGGAAGAAGTCCTGTTCTGTGGCGCCTGTGTGACCAGGGTCACGGCTGTGTCCAAACCAGCCCAGGAGGAATGGGGCAGTCCCACGTCCCAGCCAAACGCAGGGCACCAGCTCCTGACACCCGCACTCAGCCACAGGCACCGGTGCCTGCGCTTCCCTCTTCCCATTTCTCTCCTTTCAGCCTCTCCTTAAGGCATTTGGCACTGGCTGTGTTGCTCCCAGCCCTACAGAAACTCAACCACCCCAGACACAGCAAACACACCTTGTGCCTGTGTTACTGAACTCATTTTTCTACTTCCCCCCAGCCAGCATGGATTCATCTTTGCTTCCTGCTGGGCTGTTGCTTCTTCCATCCCCAACCATGACCAGCTCAAAGGCCACTGGCAAGAGGAGTCTGTCAACAATTAAACTGTGAGACTGTCTAGCCCTGTTTACTGGGCTGGGCTAGACGGAGCAGGAGGAGTAAAAGGCTCTGTTGGTCCCCAGGTGCTGCAGGCAGGAGCTTCTGCACAGACCCTGCTCTGTTCCAGGTGCCTGCAGGCTGTGGAGCACAGGGGTTCTGTTCACTTGGTTCAAAAGAGCTACTGGGTGCTTCAGGAGGGAACAGGATGAGTCACTTATGAGTCTATTCATGTTGAGACACAAGCGTCACATCAAGGGTCAGTAGCTAGACCAGTCTTTAAAAAATCCTTTGGAAATAAAGCTAGAGCATCATTAAAATGCTGAGGGAGTAGGCTCGGTCTTGACTGCCCACCCTCTGCACCTCTGACTTGATGCTAACCAGATTTCAACATTAACATGGAACTGAAATAAAGCTGGGTATATAGCATGGCAGCAACAGGAGGAAGAACTGCAGTCTTAGGGATGGAGCAAATTGCTTTGAATGTGGCACTTTGTGAAGAACTGAGGAGGGAAATGAGTTACCTGAGGTTCCTTCTGAGGTTCTGTGGCTGTGCCTTTGGATAGCTGCTGCATTTCTTCCTGAATTTCGGTAAATGCTTTGTTTAGAGCTCTGACCTTCTCTTCATTTACAATATTGATCTGTAAAGAAGAAGAAGAAAGAAGCTGGTATTGCGGAACGGGATTCTGTTCGCCCACCCCGCAGCTGGGCGCACAGGACGCGGCCCCGGCCCGGGCACGTTCCCAGCGCGCGGCAGCGCTCCCGCTGTCGCAGGGNGTGCGGAGCGGCTCCCTCCTGCCCCCGGCAGCCGGCGCGGACGGGGCCCTGCGCGTGCGGCTGCTGCCCGCTGGCGAGCCAACCTGTTCCAGTAAACGTTCCTGAGAATTTCGGGATGAACAAGGCCCAGCGGCCTCATGAATTAAAGAGTGCGGCTTCAAACGCGCAGAACGCGGGTTTCCTCCTTGGAGAGCCCGACTTTCCCCGACGGCGGCTTCCGCCCCGCTCCTCCCCGCTCCCGGAGCGCGCCGCGCCCGGCGCTGTCCCCGCGGCGCCCCGCTCGCACCTTGCGCAGGTTCCTGCTCACGGGCTGCGCC
>VWPW01019658.1:0-35082 GCA_013389825.1 Crypturellus undulatus | reverse complement strand
TTTTTTTTTTTTTTTTTTCCTCTCCATGGAAAAATATAAACCTCCCTGTAACATTCTTGTGCAAAGGAGGAGAATAAATGTGTGCTGGGGGGGAGCCACAAATATTAGCATTTCAGAGGGCGCTGCTCGCTGCAGATTGCTCACCACCGGGCAGCTTTAATAGGAGCGATAAGGTTGGCTTTTGTTCTAGAGCTGCCTCTTAATCAGGCTGCCTCGGTGGGATTTGTGTTCCCTATCCTTATCCCTCTCCTTCCTTGTCCCACTGCGAGTCCTGGCCACGGCGGAGCTTGTTAAACGGGCCCTGTTCAAACAGGGGCGCCGGGCTCGGTCCCTGGAGCAGCCCGAGCCCCGTGCAGGCTGCACAATCAAAGCCCTGCCAGGCCTGTGTGTGTTTTATAATTCATTGCATAGCTAAGTTGCAGGCAGTTGCTTCTCCTTCCCCTCGCTGACAAGCTCAAAGCCTCCTTGTGCATCCAAGGAATAGCAGCCAGGAAGGGCCGGCGGGTTGCGGACCCTGCTCCTTGTTAGTGCTGGCTGCNTAATTCATTGCATAGCTAAGTTGCAGGCGGTTGCTTTTCCTTCCCCTTGCTGACAAGCTCAAAGCCTTGTGCATCCCAAGGAATAGGAGCTGGAAAGGGCCGGCGGGTTGCAGACCCTGCTCCTTGTTAGTGCTAGCCGCTTGCATTGATTTTTTTTTTGCACCTTTGCAAATAAAACTTTAAAGAGATGTTGCTCATGATGCTGCAAGCAGGAGATGATGCTGATGATCAGGTCCTGGGGGAAACCTTGACAGCCTGGTGCACTCGCAGGGAAAGAGCCTCTCCCTAACTGAATCCTTGGCTAATTTGGTGGAATTTGCTCCGGGTACCCGGTCATCCTCCAAGGCAGCCCCAGTGCCCAGGGGTGTTTCTGGTCCCGGTGCTCACGCTCTGCTCTCCTCCTCGCAGGTTCCTCCCCGCAGGCGCAGCCCAAGTTCATCAAGGGTGGCAAGCGCTACGGGCGCCGCTCGCTGCCCGAGTCGCCGCAGCCGCCAGCGCCAGCGCTCGCTGTCATCGAGGCGCCCGGCAAGGACCCTCCGCGTGGCCACGAGGTGAGCGCGGCTCTATCCCCTTCGTGCCCATCGAGGTGCCCTTTGGGCTGGAATGTCAGCGGCACCGGAGGCTCCAGCCCCATCCCATGTCACCGGCTCCGCTCGGCGCCTCTGTCCCGGCTCGGGGAGCCCTGCCGGCCCCTGGGAACTGGGACACCGGCTTAATTGGTGTCGCTTTGAACCCGTGCCGAGCAGGAGGGCCCCGGTGCTGCTGGAGAGGCTCCCGCTGCTGTCTCGCCTTGCAGAAACAGGGAACAAGCAGGGCCTGGCCCAAAGTGGCTGTGCTGATTTGCACAGATTTCCAGTCACAGGAGATCTCCTGTTCTGGAGATTCCGGGAAAGTTGCCTCCTTGTGCCGTGGGGCTCTGCGTTTTCCCTAGGAGCTGTGTCCCAGCTGGATGAGTGTGCCGGTCACCCCGCAAGTGTGCCAGGAGGGAGGGGAAGAAATCAGGGCCATAAACACGGGTGCAGGGGATCACCTCGCCATGTGTGTACTTGAATAGCCCCGGAGTGCGCCCCTGATCACCATTTTAATTAGCCCTATATTCCGGCGCGGAACAAAGGTCCGTCTCGCTGGAGCAGATGGCAGGGAGGGAGAGGTTGCTGAGTTATTATGGGCAGGGGCCCCGGCGAGCGGCGCGAGCTGCAGATGCTGCCCGGCCGCGGCGCGCGGAGCATTGAAAGGCCCGGCCATCTGCCACCCGCCCACCCGGATAATGCATTCCCCAAATCCCGGCGTCCGTGACCTCCCCATCCGCGCAGCTGGAGCCACAATGCGGCGCGTGACACCGGCGTGTGCGCGGTCGGGCTGCGGGTGCCCCCCTGCAAACCCCACGCTGGAGGGGCTGCCAGGCAGGGGGCACAGCAGGATGCGCAGCGCCTTCTCCTGCCCCGAATTCACTTTTCCTAGTGCGGAGCGAGCTGGGATGCGCTCCAAGTGCACGAGCCAGTTTTCTCCTGCATGTGAGACTTGGTGGGACCTGCTGCTTGGGTGTATTTAGCTTCTCTGGTGGCTTGTAGGCAAAATGGGGTGTGTTTGTGCTGCGGTGGTGCCACTTGCAAGCGCCATCCCTGCGCTTTTGCTTGCGCTCAAGCGTGTAGCTCCGTGCAGGGTTTGATGTATTCTAGGCTTTACCTGGGGCAAAACAACCTGCTCCGAAGAGCTGCTGCCTGCTGGGGAACGTGTTGGGGTCCAACGGAGTCTGTGCCCCACTTTGTGCCCACTGTGGCTGCCTGCATCCATGCTGGGCGCGCGCTTCCCGTTGCCACTGCGGTCCCTTTGGGAAGCAGGGGGCATGCGCAGAGCTGCTGTTTTGCCAGCCGGGATGTGATGAAACCAGAAGCCAAGAGCAGAGCTTTAAAAAAAAGAAAAAGAAAAACCCTAGCATGACCTAATCTAGTTCCCATGGCAACGGGGCAGATTAATGGCTTTTAGCGGTAAGCTGAATGAGGCGCGCTCAACTTTTATGTGATGATTTAGAGCCCCCTTTATGTCCCGGGTGACTCGGAGCTGAAATCCGCTGGTGACGTGGACCGGAGCGTTGCCGGGAGCGCGCGGCAGCATCTGCCCGTGCTGCTGCAAGGGGAGCCGTGCGCCGTGGCCATATCCTGGCCACCCGGTCACTGTCACCTCTTGGGGACGAGTGTGTCCTCCAAGAGCAGCGTGCAGGCACCCTTGTCACCCTGGCTTGGATGGTTTAAAGCAGCAGCCCCTTCCCCTGTTATCACTGCTCTCCTGGCCACCTGCATCTCCATCACGCAGAAGGTTTTAGGGCTCTGCTGTGATCCCTGAGGCCTCCCGGCTGGAATGCTGCATGTGCCACAAACATTCCCAAAACACCCCTGGAGACCCGGGTGAAAGGCTGGCAGGAGCTCGACTGATGTCCATGGTGGGCTCTTCTATACGGGCAATGCCGCAGGATAACATGGGGATCCTCTGTTTTCTCCTCAGCACTGGAAGACACGGGACAGTGAGGAATATGAGGCCGAGGGTAAGAGCAAGGAGCTGTGTTTGCTCCATCCGCCCAGCTAGATAAGGAGGGTCCTTGGCTAAGGATGGTCCCCGGTTAAGGATGGTGCGAGGTGGTGGCTAAGGATGGTCCAAGGCTTTTCAGGGCAGCCAGGATGGGCCATGCAGGGCGGCCAGCTGTGGAGGGACACAGCGGTCACTAATGTCATCGCAAATTGATCCCTAGTTTCCTACCTCAGTGCCAGGAGGGTTCACATGGGGGTTGTTCCAGGGAGAAACCCCAAATTTCCTTGCTCAGAGGCCTGAAAGCTGCTCTGTGCTGGTCCGTGGGTTGCTCTATCCTGCCCTTGGCGAAGGCCTTGGCCAGGTTTCCAGATGTCTCGAGCCCCTTGGTCAGCTGCAGCCTCGTCCAAACTCGGCACCTGGGTGGGTGATGGAGAACATAAGTTAGATGTTGTTGTTCTCCATCTGCTCCTTCTTTCCCAAAAATACAAGCCGTGTTTTGTGCCGGATGGGTTAAGGCAAACATCAGATATTGGCAGAGGTCAGATGGCACCTCTGGAGATCACCCAGTCCAACCCCTGCTCAAGCAGGACCACCTAGCATGGCTCCCCAGAACCGTGTCCAAGGGGCTGGAATATCTCCAAGGATGGAGCCTCCACCCTTCTGGACAACATGTCCTATTGCACAAGCTTCCTGGGGGCCAAGAAAGCCTGTAAGCACCAAGTTCCCCCCATGCTTCTGCTTTGCTGACGATCCCACGCGCCGCCGTTGCAGGGCAGCTGCGTTTCTGGAACCCGGACGACCCGTCGGCCTCGCCGAGCGCGGCGCTGCCCGCGCCCGACTGGCTGGAGGAGAAGCTGCGCGAGGTCTGCGAGCGCCTCGGCGTCGCCCGCCACGGCCCCCTGCACAGGAGGACGCTCGTGGCCGTGTGCGAGCAGTGCGGGCTGCAGAACGTGGATGGCGAGGTGAGCGGCGGAGCGCGTCCCTCGTCCCCGCGTCCTTTATGCACCCCCAGCAAAATGCATCGTGCCGAAAAGCCTAAAAAACAGCACTGATTAGCAAAATTTCCACCCTTTGGAAAGCAGATTTGGGCTCTGTTTGTGGCTTTCCAAAGACTTTAATGGTTTTGAGCCATCAAATAGGCAATCCTGCTTGGATCAAGGCAGTCGCCAGCCTTCCTGACCCCGTACTGAGCGAGTGTCCTCTGCTGAGCAAACTGGTGCTTAAAAATGGATCAGATTCTCGGCGTGTCTCCTTGATCCCAGGAATGCTGTAGGAAGCAGGTAGCTATTAAAATATTCACAGACAGTCTCTTTGACTTTGTTTGCAAAGGCCTCAGGGCTATTTCTATGATCCAGAAAGAGTCTGTGAGAATTTGTTTTTCACAAAAATGTTCTCTCATCAATTTAAGATTCAGTTTTGCAGGAGAAAAGATTGGTTTGCATCTTAGAATAATATTTTTAAATGCTTTTTTCCTAAAGTTTGCTTCTGAGGGGGTTTTTCTTTTCAGCATTTGCAATGAAATATTTTCAGTGTGTTAAAAGGGGAATTGAAAATCAAAGAACAACAGCAAAAGGAAATGGAAGGCAAAGGAACAGGAGGGATTAATAGATCTAATCCTAATAGGTTTGGCTTTTCCTTTGATTTAAAAAAACAAAAATGCCCTGAAGTTGAGCGCATTTATTGTAACCTAGTGGTGGTGTCGTGCTTGGTTCAGTCGCTGCATGATCCGCTGAGTTTTTATTGCTTTTCGTGCCCTGACAAGCGCTGGATTCCTGTGGCCACCTGGGCTGGAGAGCCCGGCGAAACGGGGCATTTCCTGCTGCCTCCAGGGAAAACTGCTCCCAGGGCTGGGAGCCTGCGTGTTTGCACAGGCAAGGCTGGGAGTGCAGTTTTCTTTACATTTATCCATAGAAACAGATGATGCAATGGGGTGGCATCGTCTCCAGCTGCGTGCGATGCTGCAGTAGCTGCAGTTCTTTGCGTCTCTTTGCTTTATTGCTTTTCCTTTATAAAGATGCAGCAATTTGGCTGCAACAAATGCACTTTTTTTTCCCCCCTCGGCTGCTTCCAGGTGCTCGAGGAGGTGTTCCACAACCTGGAGCAGGACGGCACCGTGAGCGTGCAGGATTTCTTCTACAGCCTCTTCGGGAACAGCAGGTCGCTCGCGCCCTCGGCCTCCACCCCGTACAGGCAGCTCAAGAGACACCTCTCCATGCAGGTGAGCAGCTTCTTGGGATCAGCACGTGGGAAGCGCTGAGCAGAGCAGCCCGTAGCTCCTGCAAGGCTGAGAGCTCTGCAATGTGCTGGGCTGAATAAGCTTTAAGTAATGGGTGACAACCCAAGTCTTCCAATAGATTTTTCTTTTTTTTTCTTCCCAGTCCTATCTCAATTCTGTTGCATAATGCTAGCATTAAAAAGCATCGCTCCTGCAGCTCCTAGATGAACCCAAGCCATTCTCCTGGCTAATGGGCACTGAAACAGGTCCAAATGCTTCCAGCATCTCTCCCAAGCACTGCTGAGCATCTGCTGGTGCTCGAGGTGGCCCATCTGCTCTGGGTTTATGCACCTTGCCCCATAAAAGCAGCTTCTTTGCCAGAATTACCCTTTTTCTCAAGGAAAGCTGGGCTGTTGGGGACCGCCGCAGCTGGCATGCGGGTGGGAAGGATGCTCCTGTGCAGGCCTGGTGCTTTGGAAACCAAAATGTTTGTAGCTCAGCAGGGGAAAACACTTGACTGGTGTTGAGGACAGCTCCAGTATGGTTCCTGCTTGGATTTACTTTAATTCCCAAGTGCCTGGTGGCACTGTCACGGTCGGCAGCAGTGCTCCCACCACTATTTGCATGGCTGTGAGGGAAAAGAGGGAGTTAATTTGCAATCCCGGGGATCCTGTGCGTGCTCTGGGGACCCTGCGCAAGCTGTGCCCTCTCCGCAGTCCTTCGACGAGAGCGGGCGCCGCACGACCGCGCCGGCCATGAGCGGCTCCACCAGCTTCCGCGTCTTCTCCAGCCTGGATGACGGCATGGGCTATGCCTGCGTCGAGGGCATCCTGGACTCGTGGCACGAGGAGGGCGTCGAGAACAGCCAGGACATCCTCAAGGTAGCTCAGTCTGCCTGCTCCGAGGCTTTTTTTTTTTTTTTTGGCTTTAATTGTGGACTTCTGGGTTGCATTTGGGAATTGAGTTTGGGTTTTGGTTCCCTGATAAAATTCCCAGCCGGAGTGTGGCTCTTGGGAGCTTCCAGTTTGCATTATGGAAATGATGATGCGTCCCAGGGAGCTAAAAGTTTCTGATAAAAATCTAATGCAACTTGCAGCATGGCATGTGGAGGTCACCTATTCATTTATATATATCTATATATCTATGCCTGTATTTATAGAAAATAATTTAATTCCTTTGCTTTGCTCAATAGATGCTCCTGCAAACCTAGCGTAGGGCTGATCTGAATTATTGCACGTGCTGAAGTGGAGGACAGGATTTAAACCTGCCCATATGTTAATATAATAGTTTTATTAGAGTAAAAACATAATGTTGCAAATGGAACACACTGGTTTTAAGAGAACCCCTTTTCCACCTGCCTCCCCATAAGCTGTGGTCAAGCTAAAGGATCATGTGATGGCTCTCTAATGCGGGGCAGAGGGGATGTGCTGATATATGGGCCCCAAATCTACCCATAGCAGATCCATCAGCAAGCCCAGATCCTTCTGCAGCCTCCTCGCTTATTCCCTCATTTTAAGTCTCCAAAGCTCTCGAACCCTGCAGACCTAAAGGTTGCTCTGTCCCTGTGACTCACTGTTTTACAGGCTCTGGATTTCAGCCTGGACGGGAAGGTGAACCTGACGGAGCTGACGCTGGCTCTGGAAAACGAGCTGTTAATGACCAAGAATGGGATCTACCAAGCGGCGCTGGCGAGCTTCAAGACAGAGATAAGGCATTTGCTGTAAGTTGTCAATATTCCTGTCTCTGCTGCTTCCTTGCAGCCTTCTTAGAGGTTTTGCCAAGTGGGAGCTTAAGGAGCTGCTGATTAATCGTGATTCAGGATGGTCTCAACGGGGCCCAAGTGAGGGCTGTGGTTTCATGGCGAGTTTCTAGCTTTGGATTTTTCTTGGTTGGAAACTGCAAACTCTTCATTTTGCACAGCAGGAAAAAGCCAGCTATCCCAGGAAAATACGCATACAAAACCAAATCAAAGCAGTGGGCTGTTTCTAGCTCTCTCTTCTGGTCTGGAAATAGTCATTAATGGCTGAGGAAGGTGAATCTGTTATGACTGAGGCTGGTTTGAGCAGCACCCTGGATACTAAAAGCTTTCTTGCTCCATGGTATGGAGGTTATCCATGTGATGGGGAAGTTTGAGAGTTACCAAAATGCCCTGCATCTCCTTTTATCACTTGTGCTTCTTTGCAAGAGGTCCCAGGAGAGATTTTGTGGGACTTTTTAGATCTCTGTTTGAGCAGCTCTTAATGGACATAGATTGGACATAAAGCTGCCTTATGAGCTTGCAATTAAAAGCAGATTGGTTGTAGCATGAGGACAGAAGTGGCAAAGGTAACAAAACGATGAGAGCAAGTAAATGGGGCACAGATGTTGGGAAATCACCCCGCAGAGCCCCTGCTCTGTGCCGAGCCTCCTATGGGCATCATTCTTGGGTCTGGGGGAGCTGGGGAAGAAGAGCTAATGTGGTTGTGCTCACCCCAGGGAACGGGTTGACCAGGCGGCCAGAGAGAAAGAGAAGCTGCGCTCAGACCTGGAAAAGGCAGAAAAGCTGAAATCCCTCATGGCCTCCGAGGTGGACGACCACCACGCTGCTATAGAGCGCCGCAACGAGTACAACCTCAGGTGGGCAACACAGGCGTGCGGTGCCCGGGACGGGCCTGGGGACAAGATGCGCACTTGTGTTTGCAGCTTAGCTGGAAGTTGGCTGGAGCCTGTCCTTGCTTTGGAGTGCGTTTGGCCAATTTAAAGTCATTCTGTGCTTGCCTCTCTTGCTGGATCCATCTGCAGGTCCCAGGGCCACTCATTTGTTTCCATCTTTTCATCCTCTCAGCCTTGCTCTGCTCCCCCTCGGTCCCTGCATTCGCTTTGCCTTCCCAGTTAGGAGCGCAGTGCTGCTGTGCAATTGAAAATATTAATTACACCGCTGGCAGAAAAAGCAGGTTTCATCCTAAAACGGCATCTCCAACCAAACTGGGTTGTATAGCTGAAATTCCCCGAGCAGCACATGGATGATCCGTGCCGTAATCCGCGCATTGCTGCGTTTCTCCCGAGAGGTCTTTCAGCCTGCCAAGTGCCAGTGCTGATAGCAGGCAGCTTTGCATGCGCTGACCGCTGCCACGGAGCTTAATTCACAGAGGTATTTGCCGCCTGCTGCTTTTCATGGGCTTTTCTTACCTTTGATGCCTCCCTAGGAAGCTGGATGAGGAGTACAAAGACCGGGTCGCGGCTCTGAAGACGGAGCTGCGGAAGGAGCGGGAGCAAATCCTGCAGCAGGCCAATAAGCAGCGGCTGGAGCTGGAGCAGGAGATCGAAAAGCTGAAAACGGAGGAGAACTATGTCCGTGACCGCCTCACCCTTTCCATGAAGGTACCAGGACTAAGCGCAAATGGGATTTTTTTCCCCAAAAATGATGGAAATGCCAAGGAGCGGGGAGCAGCGCTTGGAATTTAGTGCTTGAGGCAGTCTGTTACTGGAAATGCCAAGGAGCGGGGAGCAGCACTTGGAATTTAGTGCTTGTTGAGGCAATCTGTTACTGCACTTTGTGCTTGTTGAAGCTAATTTTAGCTCCAAGGTAGAGGTGTATCTAAGATTTTGGGGGTTATTCCATCTGGCTAGGTTATTCCCTAGGGTTTCCGTTGCTGTCGTGTGCGTGGATACAGCTCCTGGAGGGATGGTTTGCCTGATGGATGCAAGCCTGAGCTTCACACCTTGTTTTAGTGTCCCCAGAGGAATGGCCTTTGCATGGAGAACAGTTCTTATCACAAGTGAAATTTTTAATGTTCTGTTTAATGTTGATCAGCAGAGCGTTGCTATGAGTTATCACTTTGAAAACGATATTAAATGGTAAGGTGGGTTTGGTTTCGTGCAGGAGAACAGCCGTTTGGAAAACGAACTCTTGGAAACGGGAGAAAAACTGGCCGAGTATGAAAGTCTGGCGACCAAACTGCAGAGGAACTTGGAAAATGTCCTGGCGGAGAAGGTAAATCCCTCCTCTCCCTTATGTGCTCAGTTAAATCTCTTGAATTTCTCCACTCGATGCCCATCCCAGAGCTCCCCATGACCAAGGCAGGGTGCCAAGTGGGGCACCTGGCTCAGGGACAGCCTGATTTGGGCTTCAGCGAAGCAAAAATATGACAGCTTAGGTGTAGTGTTAAATTAATGGGCAGTGAAGAGCCCCACAGTGAAACTGCCACTTCACAAATCTGCAGAGATTTGTCTTGTCCTGATAGATAGATTTGGATAGACCCAGGATGCAGGTCCGTTCTGGAGATGCAGTTAAATGCCAACATCTTTATTTGCTCAGAATTTAGCTGCAAAAAGACGTGAAAAAATGAGCTTGGTGGGGTTATGCTAAACTGTTCCAAATATCAGCTCCTGAAAAGGCATTTCTGTGTATGTGCATCTCTCAGCACATGTGCACATCCTGGGGCTCTTGCCCAACATCTGTTTTCCACACTTTAAGGTTGAAAATGTTCAATAAACTACAGTTCCTTGCATTAAATTAGAAAGGAGCCATATGGAATCAAACTTAATAGCTAGTATGAGAACTGTGGTGAAAATAACAGTATTTGGTAGGAAGTTTTTGCCCCTACCAGAAGGGAAGCAGAGCTTCTGTATTAAAATTAATAATTTAAAATAGAGGAAAGATGATTGCTGTAGACTTGCATTGCTTGCATTGATCTGCATTGCATTTGCTGCAAGACTGCTGCAGAATTGCATTGTGGCTGCAAGTCAGGGGTTTTTGGAGGAGGAATAACCGGGCTGTTTTCATGCATTCCAGTTTGGCGACCTGGACCCCAGCAGCGCCGAGTTCTTTCTGCAGGAGGAGCGACTGGCGCAGATGAAGAGCGAGTACGAGCTGCAGTGCAGGGTGAGCTGCGCTGCTTGTGCTCAATGCACTGATATTTGCTGAAAATGCTCCTGCTGCAAAGCACAGCCCCATGCACGCATGCACTGCCCAATGGCTCTTCCTTGCTTTAACCCGAGATTTGGATGGAGAAAGCCCTTTCTGCAGAGGCAAACGCTGAGGTGCCTTGAGGGTGGACCGGGACAGGACTTCTGGAGCCTCCTTTGATTAGCAGATGTGAAGTTAGCTTGCTCAATATATAGTTATGTTGTTGTTTTCCCGCTTGTGAAATAGCTTTGCCCTAGATTGGAGTCAAAGATGTCAGAGGTAACAGCAGAAATACGATGCCCAGGTGATGGTTTCTAGGACAGTAGCATTTTAGGCAAATAAAGCTAAAAGCTTCAAGCTTTTCTCTGCTCTTCTCAAATCTTGTGCAGCCAAGTACTGACATAGCCCTATAGGTACCTACCTATGTATTTGTTCCCTGATGCCGATATGGTTGTCATACGCATCCAGCTCATCTATTCTGCATTATTCTTCCTTCTTGGAAAAGGAATAGCTCTGCCAAGAAGCTGCCGTTTAAAACCAAAGCCTTTTTCTAAAACTAGTTGCTGAATTCAATACATCTGGATAAGAATTTGCTTGAAAACGCAACTACATTTTTTGAGTATTGGCAGATCTGATTCAATCCTGAAGTCTTTTTCCCTTGAACCTTTCCAATCTGCCAAATTTTGTTTACAAATTCATGGATTCATTTTCCTCAGTAAACACTGCTCATTGAACTCGGTACATCCCATTTGGCACAGGCACTTGGGATATTCTCCTTGGCAATGGGCACAAGTGCCAGATGGCAGATCACAGTAACGAGGGTACCTCTTTCCCAAGTCAATCTCTTGCTGTTGATTTGATTTATTTTATTTTTTAAGTAGAAGGGTGTTTGAGGTGTTTCTCAGATATGTTCAAAGCGTTCCTAAGCTGCTGCCTATGAGAAGATAGTGGGAGAAGGAATATAGTGAAAGGTGCTAGAGCATGGTATGCTTCAAACGCACAAAATATGCATGCTATAAACCTGAGATAAATACCCAAAAAGCGGTAGTTTTGCCGTTTCAGCGAGCAGACACATCTGTGCCCCTTGCATGGATGGGAACCTGGAGAAGGATGTTGTCTGGCTGCTAAAATAATATTGCCAAGGCTTTGCCTGCAGTGATGCCCTCCGAGCGCCTCGTCGCCGGCATTCACTTGCCTGGATTTCTCATCCCTGCGTCTCTTTTCCCTCCCTCAGGAGCTGCAGGACCAAATCGACGAGCTGCAGTCCGAGCTGGAGGAATTCCGCGCTCAAGGAAAAGGCTTCAGGCCCCCTCTGAGGAACTCACTGTCCGAAGAGTTCGACGTGGATATTAAAAGCCATGGGAATAGCGGCATTGAGCCTGACCAAGGTAAAACTTCTCCTATGTGATAAACATCCATCTATAGATATTTACTTGGATATATAGGTTTTGGATACAATTAGGTAAACATTCTGAAATTTTCCTAGTGAGACTCCGTGAACAACGCCTCCATTTTGCTGTTTAATACCAGGTAGAGTGTGGCTGCTGTAATATAATTAAGCCTAAAATGAGTGTTTATAGTTTCTACTTAGGTATGTGCCAATGGAATTTGAGAGGGTTGTAGGAGCTGCCTAAACAAAAATAAAGTGATGAAATAATTCAGTTGTAGCTGTAGCTCTTCAGGTCTCAAGAGCACATATAATTATTTTCCAAGGGCTTGGATCAGAGGACTGCAATCCACTAAATATGAGCATAGAAGCAGAAATGGTTATTGAGCAAATGAAGGAGCAGCATCACCGGGACGTTTGTCACCTCAAGCAGGAGCTCCAAGAGACAGTAAGTTGTTGTGGGGCTTGGTGCCAAATTAAAACCCTTGGAGCCTCTTCCTACGAGCAGGATTCCCATTGGGAAAAGGGCCTGGCTTTGTGTATTGGTGAACCTGGGGCAGGTGGCACCGTCCTCGCTCCTCTGCACGGGGCTGGGCAATTGCTGTGCTCCATCCGTGCGCTGCTGCCAGCTAATGAGAGAAGAGCGAATCCGAGTCTCCTGCCCTGGAAGCCCAGTGCGCTCCATTAGTCACTTTGTTCACACGGGTTGGGAATTGCTGCAGGATGGGGAAGCTGCCGGCGGGAGCTGGTGGGCGCGATGTTGGTGCAGGCTGGGGGTGCCGAGATGTGATCCAGGCTGCACAAGGCTGGAAATGCCGCTATGGCAACATCCATCCTGGTGGAAACGTGAAGATCCCTTCTGCGTGGGGATCTCATGGCTCTTAGGTTACCACGTGTGCTAAAATATCCAGCTGGAAATGCATCAAAATGGACTTATGAGGTCAGGGGCAGCTTGGGGTGTAAGTGCTGCCTCCAAATCCAGGTTTTGGGAGTGATGCCTGCAGAGTGTGTCCCTGTGCAGGGTGAGTGTCCCACTGCGTCCAGCCTTTCCTTAGCACAAGGCCTCCAACCCATACTACTGTCAACTCAAATTATTGTGTTTCTAAGCAAATGAGATCAACTTTTCCCAGCAGTCGTGGGTGCTGCTAGAGAGGTGCCCGGGCTTGTTCCATGTGGGTCAGGTCAGCACTAGAAGCAGAGGCTCCTTTCGGGCTCTCCTCGTTTCTGTCACACCAGTGCCCACCTCTGGCAAGTTGTGAAGCCAATCGGGACTTAAATTGTTCTGGTTTCTCTCTGCTTTCCCGTATTTCCTTAATGGGAAAGCAAGAATTTCAATGTCTTATAAGCAAAAATCATTTTTATTCTAGTAAGGAATTAAGCTGAGTGTTCATGCACTTGGGCGTGTTTTGCAGGGGGAAAAAAAAATGTAAAATGATGCTAATGTGTGAAAAATAAAGTATCTATAAAGTATAAAGTATCAAGAAAGACAGAGAACACTCCTATAGAATAGATTATATGGTATTCTGTAGAAAGTCTTTATTTTGTAGAAAATTGATTGATTTTTCCTTCTTCTAGGTGAGCCATTATGAAAAGCAACTAACTGAGACAAAAATCCACTGTGAAAAGGAGCAAGAAGACGTGAGGAAAAAGTGCTCTGAAGAGATGCATGTCATGGAAAAGCAAATAACTGGCCTTAAAAGCCAAATTGCAGAGCTGCAGGGAGAAGCGGCAGCGCTCCGCAAGCAGCAAGAGCAACTTGGCTGTGAACATAACGAAGAGAAAAACAGGTTACAAATGAGCTTTGATGAGGAAAAAGCTAATCTGCAAGAACTCCTCAGGCAGGAGCACGAAGCAGACGTTCGAGTTAAGCTGGAGGAGGCAACGGAGAGATTTAGCCGTGAACGGGAAGAACTGATTCAAAACGGTGCCTGGGTGGAGGAGAAGATGAGGGTTTTGGTGCAGACTCTGCAGGAAGAGAAGGGGGAGCTGGAACGGGGCTTCCAGGAGCAGCTGAAGAGGGTGACAGAGATGCACGTCCTGGAGAAAGAGGAGCTGCAGCAGGAGCTGCTGAGGAGGCACAAGCGGGAGCTGGAGGAGGAAAGGTGAGTGCAGCGAGCTTGGCAGGTCTCTGTTGCTCGCCCTGTTGACCAAGGCAAAACTAGTGCAGAAACGACTCCGGATGCTGAACTCCAGGGCAGTAGCTGCATGGTGCCATTACCCATTTTATCCCAGAACAGAGGCTTCTTCACTTTGACCTTTCTCAAGCCGATATTTATATTGATTTTAACTCATCAGGAGGGAGCAATCCTGCTAGAGCATCAGCAGCTATAGCTGATTTGAGCTCTGATCAATATCCCTGTGCAGCCCAATCTTTTTTTTTTTTCCTTAAGAAATGTAGAAATCCAAATGCTTTCCTTACCAAAGAGGTAAATGGATGAAAGATGAGCATATTTGGCTAGAACACAGTGCCAAAGTAACTAGGACCCTTCAAGGAGGAGACCCTCTGCCTCCATAAATCCCATTACCAGTCTAGAAGGGCAGGTATTGTATAAGAAACTATTTCTAAGGATACTTCACAAGTTGCACTCAATTCAAGGCAATTAAGCTTTTGTTTTTGATGTTTCAACAGGTTCTTAGATGTAATTCTGGCTCTCAGAAGAGCTATTTGACAGGTTTACCTAAAACTCAGTGAAAATGTAATTTCTCAGCTTGTTTTCTCAAGTAGCTTAGACAGCCATTTGAATCTCTCTGAGCCTAGGCTTTAGTAATATTATTATGTTAACCATGTTTAGGAAAAAAATGGAAAGTGACTATAACAGAAGAGCATCTCATGCAGAAACTGAGTTTTCTGTCAACACACAAACACTCGCACATAAATATGAAGAAACAATCCAAAATCTGGAAGGCCGCTACCAACGGGAGTTGCATGAGCTTGCGGAGCAGCAGAGGGAAGAAAGATCTCAGTGGGAGTTTGAAAAGGATGAGATTTTCCAGGAGGTTGCTGAAACCCAAGAGGAACTGAAGGAAAGGCTGGCAAACGAAAAGGCTCTTTCTCTTGCTCTAAGCCAGGAGAAGGAGCTCCTGGAGAAAAACTTGAAGGAGGAAGTGAACAAGCTGGTGTGCGAAAAGGAACAGCTTCAGCAAGAGCTGCAAGAGCTGAGAAATGCTGCTGAAAAGCAAGAGATGGAGTTGAATGATAAAATACTGCAGCTCCAGAGTGAACATGAGGAAGAGCTGAAGAACAAGGAGGAGTGGATGGAGGAGGACAGGAGGTTGGCCAGCCAGAAGCTGGAGAGGCTTCACAGTGAACATAAGGAGGAGAAAGAAGAGCTCAACTCCAAACTTGTTGCTTTAGAGGCCTTAAACAATGACCTCTCTGTAAAGGCAGAAAGAGAGAAGGCAGAGATGAATTTGGAAATCTCAAATCTACAAGAGAAAATACAGAAGTTGCAGTGGGAGGCCCTTAACTTTTCTATGCTGCAAAATCATTACAAGGTGTTGGAAAGTGAGTACGCAAAAGCCAAAAGAAAAATCGCTTCGTTCTCTGCTATGGAGCATCCAGGAGATGACGCAGATGTTCTCAGGAGCCTGCAGAAAGTGCACGAGCAAGCAGTGAAGGAAAACGTCCGGATGGCCTCGGAGATTGTCAGGCTGCAGCAGCGGCTGCAGAGGGTGGAGCGGGAACCAGCGAGACCCGACGCTTCCGAGCACGAAAGCTCCGACTCGGAGCAGTCCCAAACACAAGACGCGCTCGATGCCCTTGCAGAAGGCTTGTCCAGCGACACGGATAAGGGAGCAGACTCCGATGTCCCCCCATTGCTGGGGGCTAATACGCTGGGAAGCACGACGGTCCTGGAAGCTGCTTGTAGCCACGACTCGAAGATGCAAGAGCTGGTTTCTCTAGTGCCCCTGGCACAAAAGAAACTGAGGGATCTTGAGAGAACCCTTTCAAGGGTTCCCCAACTAAAGCTGTTTCCCCATGGTATCAGGCAGAATCTGGTGAATAACAGAATAGCAACCAAAAGTAAAGGTTTTTTTCTGGATGCTTCGAAGCTGCAGACTGAGCTGGAAGAGGCCGAGGAACTGACTGATGCCTCTCTGCAGCTGGAGCAGGTTCCTGCAGCAGCTAAGGAGAAGGGTGACCTGAAAAACCTAATACCTCAGTTCTGCAGGAGGATTGAAGAGTTAGAGGAAAGATCAGCGGCCCAAGCTAAGCTCCTGTCTTTGCAGGAAGAAATTCAGGTGGAAAATGAAGGGTTGAAATCTAAACTGGGAGAGTTGATTGAAAAAAATCTAGAAGACGACTTAGAAAAACTGAGAAGGCTTCATTGCAAGCTGGAAGAAAATAACCTGGAAACGATTGAACTTGTAGAGGAAAAGGCCCAGCCTCTCAGGAAAGCTGAAGGATTGGAAGACATTCAAGATCAATATGCACAAGGGAAAACAGATGTGTGCGGTGAGAAGCTAAGACTGCAATGCCAGTTTGGGAAGGTGGAAGAGCCCTCGGTGACACCGAGAGCTCTGCAAGACGAGTGTGGCCAACGTGATATCCCCATGAAAGAGACCTCCGGGGAGAAGAGGGAGCAGCAGGAGCCCAGCAGAAAGCCGAAAGCTGCAGCTCTGGGTATCCAAAATGCCATGCAGCCCAGCCAGGAGGCAGAGGAGCGGAGCAGCGTGACGCACGGCTTGCAGAGCACCTGCAGCGAGCTGCAGCACAAGGTGGATCTGTTGAGGTAAAGTACGCTCAATCCGGGGACAGCCCCCGGGAATCCACCTCGCCGCTTGCACCGCTTAGAAACTAACCTAGCAATCCCCGTGGCTTTAACTTCTACTGACTTCCGCGCCGTCGCCGCGCTAACGGGTAGTTTAACCTGGAGTAGAAAACGGTGCCTTGGATCCTATCCGCTAGCCAGGAGGATGGAGAGGCGGCTACGGGCTCGTCTGCGAACGCGCTCTCACGGGAACGATGGTAAAAGAAGAGCAGCTCGTTGAGCTGTGGATAGTCGTCCTTGCCCTGCGTAAACCAGAGACCTAAATTATACATTACATAGGACAGTAACATTGCAGAGTGCTTTTAATCTTCGTACTAATATTGCTGCTTCCTTCTGTTGTCTTTATGCTGAAATGTTAACTTGGAATGTTGAAAGCGCCTCAGTTTTCTAAATATTTAAGTTTAGGCAAGGAAATGAGTGTTTTTTCCCAGTAGGAGGAGCACTTAGTGCTGGGAATCCATTATAATGTGTAATACGATAAATACCATTACAGCAAAGAGAATATAATAGATTACCTGTGCTCTTAACTGCAGGGTTTCAGTAAGTGCTTTTTGAAGACCATGAAGTGGTTGGAAATGAGAACAAACTCTTACAGGAAGCTGCTGTTGAACAAAAATTAGCCACAAATTACACCATGCCTAGATTATTTCTTTACCTTGGGGAAGAAAAGGCGTTTTCAAATTCTGCTGTTTTCATGCTGGGATCCCCAACTTGGACTTGTGAAACAGCCAGGAAAAGTGCTCATGTTTGTAGCACTTTGCATATTGGGTGGTTAAGCTACTAAAAAGTTATGTCCCTTGCCTGTAATTTAAGGAGTAAAAGGCATAGTAGAATATTAAAGCTTTAAACTTTTACCAAGTATCTTATTTTTTAATTAACTTTGTGCACCTTTTTGAGGAAAAGCAGAAGGGCCCTTTCCCATGGTCTGCGAGGTAATCTAAGTGAAATGTAAAATCCACATGTAGTTGATGTCCAAAATTAGTTAGGAGTAGCTCTTTTTAGATCATCACAGGGTAATTTGGCTTTTTTTGCAACTTTTCTCCCTGCGGGCCAAAGCCAGCAATGATTTTCCGTTGTCTCCTCCCTGCTGCAGGTGTGAAGCTGAGAAGCTGAGGGAAGAAAATGCCCTGCTGAAAAACGAGGTCACGTTATTAAATGAGGAAGGCAGCGCTTCCAACCTGAAACTCAGGGAGCTGAGCGGATCGCGGGAAGAAATGAGGTGAGAGCTGCATGGGGCATGGATCTTGCATGGGATTTGGGTTTCCAGTGCTGTCAGGAGGGGTAGTTGCAGCCCTGCTCAAAGCTCTTGCTTGCTAAATATCATAGAACTTGGAATAGAATCATCTCCTGGTGCCATCAGGGATCCAGCCAGGCTCCAGGCTGGTCTTTGGGATTTTTGACTTTTTTTCTGCCCATCCCTAGATCTAAAGCAGGGACTTGCTCAATAGGAGCCCCTATATCACACACGTGACAGCTTGCAGCAACGTGGACCTACCTGTGAGCAGAGTTAAGGGGATTCCTATGTCACTTCAGCAAAGGCAGAGCTTGCTAGGTGTGTTCTCCTTGGAAAAGGCTGGGAACGCTGCAGGGATTTGGGCTTCTGCGCTGTCTTTTGCCATGTTCTTACTCCTCTAGTAAAAGAAATATATGAATACTTCTAAAAAGTGAGTGCTCATCAAGCCTATGCAAAACAGTGATGTTAAGCAAAAAGCAATCCTCAAAATTATAATTTCCAGAATGACCAGTTGTAGTGATGAGAAGTCAAAAAGCAGCCCATTCTTGCTGCCTGTGTATACAAATAATGTGCTTTGGTAATTAGCTTTGCTGATGTTAACGAGATTTCCCTTTTTCCTAGGCAAAAAATAGAGGCAGTAAGAAAGGAAAAAGTGGCTGTTCAGAAGATGGTTGACAACCTGAAGAAGCAGGTATTTAGACTGAGTCTGTAGTGTTCTCTGCAGCAATCTTTGTTATGAGATAAATATTTTTCACGCAGCAAAGGTGACATAAAATGAGCATTATTTGTTCAGAACTGTACATTCTCAGTAACTGTTTTGGGTGGATATGAGGCTTTCTGACCTGATTTGAAGATCAGTGTTACAGTAACCATTGATCTTACAGCCTTGAGAGCATTTCCACTGTGGACTTGAAAAGCACATTTAATGGAAATATTAAAATCTTTCCTTTGTAATCTTTCTGGCTAATGCCCTGCAGTATCTCATGGGAAGTAGAGGCTGTGACTCATCCTCCTCTTACTTCCCAGTTGGTAGGTCTAGGAATGCTGCCAGATCCTTTGCACCTATCCAGATTTTACCATCCTTTTAGAGGACTTTTGTGCTAGGTAAATAATAGATTTAAGCTACTCTTATGCTCATATTTGTAATTTAGTAGCACCTAGTGAGATTGTACTTGCTCAGAATAATCTACCGGTTCACAGCATAACCCTCAAGCTGTACACAGCATGGCAAGGGGAGCAGGACCTGAGTGTTGTGCTACATAACCCGTATCATAACTGCTATAACTGAGGCTAATCCTGAGAATCTGACAATTTGAGGCTGCTCTTATGCAGCATGAACGATATACAGCTTGATTTGGCTTAAAAAGGGGGCATGGAGCAAGTGAAATAGGCCACAGGCAAGAAAAGCAATGGAAGCTGCTAGGGATGCAGCTTCCACGTGGAATATAGTTAATGTTGGACCTCCTTGGCCAGGTATCGAACCCTAATGACAGTGTATTTCTTAATTGTTTTAATTGAAATGTTGAAAATCTGTAAAAGGACTCGTTGTAAAAGTGCTCATATCTGCCCCTGCTGTCTGGATCCAGGTAGTGGATCTGAAAACAAGGAACCAGCAGCTGGATTCAGAAAATACGGAGCTCAGCCAAAGGAATTCCAAAAACCAGGCGGATGTGCAGGATCTGAATCAACAGCTGGCAAGGGTGCTCAAGCAAAAGGAAAGGGAAGCAGGAAAGTGTTCCTTGGAAGAATGGGAAAAGGAGAGATTGCTACTGAAAGAGGAACTGGAAAACTCTAAAATAAAGGTACAAAATAACCTTGTTTCTAATGGTATCAAAAAACTAATATTTAAGTATTAGTACATGTCACCCTCTTAAACTGTGCATGGGCTTTCCAATCTGAAATTTTCCAAGTGCTAACTTGGAAACTTGGAAACCTACTGCAAATGTGGGTGCCCACAGGGATGGGAAGGGAAGACAGAGGCTGCTTTCTGGGTGCTCTTAGGAAGTGAAACACAAGTATGAAGTGCTGTTTTGCAAATGGATCTCTGCAGGGCTAAATACTTCCACCGCTATGTTCCAGCACGTCTGTTCTGCTCCGTCTGGGGCCATCCCAGCCTTAGCTCATGTCACAGGCTGGAGCTTGCCCTAGTTAGTCTCTGCTTGTCTCCTATCTGAGCCTTTTTATTTCTCCCCAGTCTTCAAATTTGGTGTCATCTTTGGAGATGGAGCTGTCCAAAATGAAAGTCCAGAATCATATGTTGGAGCAGGAAAACCACATCCTCAAGCAGGAGCTGGAGAAAACAAAACAGGTACAGCCTATCTGGCTACATACGGTTAGACACTGGGTTTATTCTCCTGATAGCCAGCAGGGATGTGGCTCTTAATGTGCCCTGCTCTCTTGCCTGGGTGGATTTTAGGATTTTTTTGAAGTAGGATGTGCTGCTCCTTCCAGCATGTCCTTTAAAGGAGCATTCCTGCTGCTGCCATCCATCTGGAGACACTGATGTCTCTTCTAAGGAAAACTTCATGGTGTGTTTGGGAGATATGAGCATGGATCAGTAAGCTGTGAATATATGTTAATAATCATAGATAAAACAAGGCTACAAATGAGTTTTAGTCCCCCTTATTAGGGCTCTACAAAGTCATTTTCTTTAGAGCAAAGCACTCATTTGATGTAGCCAGTGCTGAGGATTGATAATGGCCTTAGAAAGCAAAAACAGATGAGGCCCTTCAGTGCGGAGGGAATTGGGGCTTGTGTGTAATTAAAGACAGAAGATTGAGCCAAGACGGTGCAGGAGGAGGCGCAGTGTTAAGGGCTGAGCATTAAATGGGAATTCACTCATTTAGAAGTGAGGAAGTGAGCAGTGCAGGGACTTCTCTCCCCTCTTCTTTGGAAGTTGGTATCCGAAACTGCCTCTGTCTTAGAGGTTGAGTGGTGTCACAAACATCTGGAGAAGCCTTAGGCTTGGTCAGGGATCATGCTTGGAGCCATTGCTCCAAGGGATGTCTTGGAGCAATGGCTTGGATCATATGTATGGAGTATGAATATGCCCCCTGTTCCCACCTTTTACACGCTCTCCAGTGTCATATTTATCCCTGGGTACAGGAAAAAGCCTTTTATAGCACTTTTACTTACATTTCCATGCCATTTCTGAATTTTAACTGAGGGGTTTGTTCTCAATAGCTGCCCAGATGTTCTGATCTCTCTGACCTTCAAAATGAAGTTTCTAGTTTAATTACTAAAAATGAAAAGCTGCTGAAAGAAAAAGAAGCCCTGAGTGAGGAATTAAACAGGTGCATTGACAAGGTAGGAAAGCTCTGCATGCTCTTAAATGAGATACTTAATTCTACAAGCTGTTAAATACTTATACTACTATCTGTATTGCTTAGCTGTAAAACTACTTTTTTTTTCTTACCTACACACCAGATAAATGCCTAATCTCCACCTTTTCTTTTTTTTCTTAGCTGATCTTAAAGAAAGCTTAAAACCCAGAGCACAGCTTTACTATAATTTTATTAGGTAGCAACTTCCAAACACTGCAAAGGGACATAAGGCTGGATACAAATATTGTAACAGGACAAGGAAGACTGTTCTCACATTTCTGTTGTAACCTTCATGTGCTGTAAATTCCTAATTCTAAACTTAAACAGTGATTTCTAGTGTGGATGATGGTTAATCCTGTTGTTGTGTGCAAACTGGGGAAGAAAGGGGAGCTGAGGATTCTCCTACTTTTCCTTTGCGTAGCTGTTACTCCATCTAGCTTAACACTCAGTTTGAGTTAGAAAATCCCGGATGATTCTGGTTTACGGATATAATCTTATTTCAGGTAGCTAAAGTAAGCTTATTAGACAATGCAATTGCCAGCTTGAAGCAGGAGCAGAAGTCCTGGGAACAACAGTGTCAGATGTTGAAAACGCAGCTCACGGCTTCACAAGAAAAGGTATAATAGTGAGTTACAGCCCTGGATTAAAAGCTTTCTTTTTTTAATCTCTTGGAGCAATTTTTTTCATAAGAGTAATGCTTTTAATATGTGCAAAGATGTCATGCAGCTAATGGACATTTTCATGGACTTTTAGAGGGATATTCTTAAAATACAAGAGAACTTGTAAAGTGCCATGAGGGATTTTTTTTCCCTGAGGACAAGCTATGTTTTGCATCCAAAGCCAAGTCCCATTGCCTGTTCGTTCTTCCCAGTTATCCCTAGTAAACTGCAAAGCTGCTGCTTCCTGCTCTTTTGGTGGCAGCTTGTTTCTTACCAGTCCAAGGGGAGAAGCAATGACCTTCTGCTTGGCTGTTTGGAGTTCCTTGGTGGCCATAGATTGCTGAGAAGAGTAAAAATTCAACATAATTCTGTTTCCCTTAAATGATCACATTAAATAGCCCAGAGTGAATTTGTTGAATTTTTTGTTGAATGCAGCATGAACTTGTTGAATGCAGCATTTCTGCCATAAGAAAACCTTGTATGGCTGCTAATTTTGGAAGATGATTTCAGAGAATCATTCAGCATTTTTTTTAGGAGGCTGGCAACAATTTCTTCATTCTTTTTAGCAGAGAAATCCTAAATACTTGTGTGATTTTTTTTGATTTATGTATATCTTGGCAGACAAATCACTTACCCAACTTACCATTGAAATGATGCAATAGAACCATTTTTTTTTTCTTCAAATGAGTCACTCACAAGGCATCTCAGTACAGCAAATGCAAAGCTGTGTTCTCTGTTGCAGGCTCAGGGTCTAGACGAAACGCTGCAAAACACCAACCTCCAAATGTCCCAACTAAAAGCAGATTTACGGGTGACCCAGCAGGAGAAGGAGACCCTGCGGCAGGAAGCGGTGTCCTTGCACAAGCAGCTGCAAAACGCCCAGGAAAAGGTAACTCTGACTTCTTCTGTAGCCTCTTGCTGTATTTTTAGTTTTTGGGGATCTCCTGTAAATACAAGTGGTAAATAGCCTCATAGAGCTAAAAGGAGATGGGTACAGAAAAGTCCTATTTTAATCCTGTTTTCTGTATTTATTAGTTTTCCATTTTTAAAGTTAGCTTTAATGATCAGTCTCCTACACTTTAACTATCTGTCTATAAGTGTTTGTGCTTGTCCAAAATCTTCCCCCAAATATCTATAGACAAAGTGTGAATTCACTGATGTCGACCTATAAACACCCCAACCAAACTAGTGGTTGACAGGGAGATGAAGGGCACAGTGTTATAACAGATTTTCTTTTTAATTGATGAGCAGCTAGAATTGAAGGGGGTTAGACTCCAATCTTGTGATTAGTATTATGAATTCAGATAGCAATTATGCTTGTTTGCCATGTAATTAAGGAATATTTAATGTGCACATGGAAAAGAGGCTGTTTCAGAGTTGTATAACAGGAGCTAAATTACGGCTATTACTGAATAATACATAATACTGAGTTCTATTATTTAGTTGATGAGGCTGTGAAATAGAGTGCAAATTGCTTTTTTATATTGTTGAGCTATGCATGCTCGTATTAACCATTCTGCCATTAGCTATTATCTATGATTTTGGCTAAGGGAACCACTTTGAATTTGCACTGTGATTAGCTAGTGGGGTCCCTTGCTGAAAAATGATACATAGGCTGGGAGGAAGATGGGACTCATTTAATTTAAGAGTCCAGTTACTGGAAGCCTATTAAGCCCCTTCTGAATAGATAAGAATGTCTGCTGCTTTCTTTAAGGCCTAACCCTGCAATTCTGTCTGTCTTAAGAACCGGGTTCTAGCACTGGCTGTGCCTTCCTCAGGGCTGCAGGAGCCACAGAAGAAATTGCACTGGGATCAGCTGGACCAGCTCGTGAAGCAGGAGCAGCAGCTGCTAAAGCAGGAGAACGAGAGGTTACAGAGGGAAGTGCAGAACACTAGAGCGGATCTAACCCATTCCAGGGAGAAGGTAACTTGAACAAGATGCCAGACCCCAACTGGAGGTCACTGCATGTTGGGCAAAACTTAATGATTCCTTTTTATTTTATTTTATTTATTTATTTTTTTTTTTGCAGTAAATGACACAGTAATGGTGTTCATTAGTCTGGAGCAGAAGTGCTTGTAGACAGATGGCATAAGAAAGCCTTCTTCTATATTTGCACTGTGTTTATCAGAGAGCAGACACTATTTCACACAGTGGCTCTTTTAAAAAGAAAAACCTGAGTGTAACTCAAGGTTCTAGTCTGGATTTTGGTTAGCACATTTTAAAAGATTTTTAATATTCCTAGCATCCTTCAGGCTTTTTTTTGGCATTCAATGTTAGACAAATTATGGAGAGGAGAAAAGGAAGGAATGCCACAGTGCTCAAAGCTAAAGGTCAAAAAATACTAGAAACTGTTACAAACGGAAGCTGGTACTTGATATTTTAGATGAACTAGATGCCGTTTGATTTGTAGTGTCTGTTAAAAACTGTCATTTTGGAGTTGGTGGGCAATGCTGGAAACCTCACTATGAAACTGTTTCTCAATGGACTTTCTATGTTTTTTCATCTCTGGTTTCTTTAGATCCGACAGCTGGAATCTACTGTCCTTTCTCTGAAGCACCAAAAGCATCAAAGTCAGTCGGGTATCGTCAAAGCCATAGAGCAGGAGAAGCTGAGCTTGAAGAGAGAATGCGAGCAGCTGCAGAAGGAGCTGTCGTCTGCAAACAGGAAGGTTAGTTTTAGGGGGTAAATCTGTGGCTGTGGCAGCTGTAGCACTTGCAGCTTTTTCTGAGAGCTAATATGGTAGTTTTCTTCTTTTACTCAGTCTTGTGCTATGTCTCCTATTGTGAATCCCTGTCTCGTGCAGGCTGCAGTCCTTTGTTTTGCACCTCTTAGACTGCAGCCCTGTAGTAACGTGCTCTTTGCAATATGCTCTAGTGGTTCCTGCCAGTACAAACAGCTCAGGAGCAGAACACGGGACCTGTAAACAAAATGCAGGCTCTTTTCAAGAGCTCTGCAAGGCACAGCTCCCATATGCTGTGCTGATTCCCATATGCTCTGTTTTCACATTCAGAAGCGGTTGCTCTGCCTAGTCTCTGACACTCGTGTCAAACACGCTGTCTGCAATTAGTCTTGGATTTCACTTTTAGCAAAAACATGTTATGCTTGTCCAAATGCTCCCTTCTAATCGCGTGTTGTCTTGATATGCTGTGATTCATGACTCCCGTACTGAATAAAACGGGCAAAAGGAGAAACTGTTGCCTCTCTAAGGAAAGTTCTTGTCTCTAATAGATCAGCCAGATGAATTCTCTTGAACGCGAACTGGAAACCAGCTCAGAAAATGAAGGGCTAAGAAAAAAGCAAGTCAAGTTGGATGATCAGTTAATGGAGGTACTTTCCAATTGTGTGAACTATAAGATGACTCTTGCTGAATCTATGAATTTTCACATTTTTTTCTAGATGTGTAGAAACATAGGAAAAGCCAGACAAATTAATCTCTTCTAACATCATCTAATCTCATCACCCTTAACAATCCAGATGTTGTAGTGTGACAAAGATGCTTCCATGAGGCACACTGTGGTTTACTGTAACTCATTTAAGGCTTTAGATTTAGAAATCAGATAGAAAAGAAATTTACTTGTGTGGAAAATTGTTCTTATGGGAACGCTTCGGTGAGTTTAAACCTCTCTTACCTAGAGCATGGTAGAATAACACACTGGGCAACTTGTTAGTCCAAAGGCATGAATGGAAACTTAATTGAGATCCTTCCCAAGAAACCAGCCTTATAGATGCTTGTTTTTTTACTACTAGAGTCAAATCATGCTGGATGCTAAATTACTGTGTCATTCTTAGGTACCTTTTTCTACAGAAATAGGCATGCTTAAAGATATTAGGTTAGTGTCTATCTTAAGGTCAGGACAGACCTGTGAGTTCTCTCAGCTCTTTTACTTAAACTTGGTGCCTTGAATTTGAGTTAGACAAACTAAAATCTTGATTTGTTCCATAAATCAAAATGTTTCGGATGAGTCTTCTACAACACTTCTTTTCAAAGGACTTCTTGGTTTTCATCAAGTGAGAATGAGCAATGTGTTTATGCTAAACCCTGTAATTATGTAATTAGAAGTGAAATTTCATTAGAAGAGATGAGACTGAAAAGTTTTGAAAATAATGCTTATCTGCCCTGCGTCTTTATGCTTAACCGTCTCGGTTAAGCTGTGGGGAAATTCCAAACAGTTAAACCTGTTCCTATAAATATCAAGCATGGAAATGCATTTTCTCCTGAAATTTGTTTCACAACATGCGAGATTTTTGTTGCTTATGATAACCTTTTCCCAGCAGGTGTGTAACACTCGGTTAGCGCTTTCTAACTTTTCTCTTTTGTGCCTGTTCTCCTTTTGTTCGTGGCTAACCTGTCTAGAACTCAGTGGTTGGAACTAGCAGAGAAGGGTGCAGTTCTCTTTCTGAAATAGTGTGCGAAGGTAGAGCAATCGTTTTCAATGTACCACCACAGCATGGAGAAAATACATTTATTTCTTTTAGAGAGCATTTTTATTTTATTATTCCATGCATCCTTTTAAGCCAAGGAGCCACTATTCATTTTACTCTAATGTTCATTCTTCGACAGCTGAACTAGCATCTCTTCTACAGCTAATATATTAGGAGATTGATCCTGTAGGCCAGAAGATGCATTTTCTTAAGGCCTTGCTATGGAAATGGAGAAACAATAAAATGCATTCAAAAATACTGAACTATAAGAAAATGAAAAGTGGCTCAACCCTTTCCTTCTAACCCATTGACTGAGACTTAAAGTTTTCATACTTACCTCTGATATCCTGCATGCTTTTCACTGGACTGCCAAATGTTTCTTTGATATTAGCTGACATGTGAGCAGAGTCAATGTCATCCCTAATAGCTTAGCAACTTCATGACTGTTTGTTTCTCCTACAGATGAGCATGGCAACATTGTTTTTCCTTAGCGATGCAATTGGTATTAAGATGCTGTTAATACTTAATGACTGTCTCTTCAGTTCCTTCACTTTAATAATGTATTTCATGATATCATAAGAAACCCTAGATTAAATTCAACGTTATTTCTGGTTAGATTGTAAAGGAGCTATTATTATTTTCCTGACAGACAAGTTGATACAACAGCCTTTTGACAGGCTTTTTAATCAGATTTTTTGTTGTTTTTAAAATACATGCAAACTCTGTTTATCTGGGCCATCAGGAATGGATTCAACAAGGCCATAGCATCAGCAACAGGCTGATACTCTGTCACCCTGGCAGAGGTGGACTCTTACAACCATTTCCATTCTAGATGTCCTCAATACCTAAACTCTAATTACTAGCTAAGGCCCTAATGATACTGTGTGTGAAAGAAAGTAAAACCACTAGCATAATCTCAGATACCTTTTCCTCCAGGAGCAGATTAAAGGTTGTGAGATTTCAGACCGCAATTTTATGACATGGCTAACATTTTTTACAGGAAATATTAATCTTTTGCACATTGTATAGGCAAATTGACATATATGAAACATCACTTCTTAGCGGGGGAGTATTATAACTTATTGTAGTTGTGAACTAGTCTTTCCTGGATCTTTTCATATTAGTCTACAGAAATGCTAAATAGCCCCATCAAACAATAACACATTTTCAGCTCCGTGCTGTCTGACAGGTCATCTGCCCCTGTTAGAGCTCATCAAACACCAGGCTCTCATGCTTGGACCATTACCAGAAGAAGGTGATGCCAGAAATGCCTAAGGCTTTTCTAGTCACCTTCATCAGTAGTTGTCAGATCATTGCCAGGGAGCAGGAGCATTAAGCAAGGGGTAGCTAAAACCTCTGGGGACAACTCTGTTCTGTGGTGGCAGGTTTGGTGCTTTGCCTACAGAAAGGACATCTAGGAATATGGTCCTTTTGTCCTTCCGTCCAAGAGTCCTGGTTTTACTGTCAGAAGCTCTTTAGTTGGTATAGCTCATCTCAGGGGATAGCCAGTATATGCTTTGGCATGAAAACTTCTGTGTAGACTTGCTGATTTCATTAGGTGAGCATTTTTTTTAATGAAAGCAAAACTTAAATTTGGAACTATCTGCTCCATCCCTATTGAATGCATCCATATCTCAAGGGCCCCTCCAGGCATCTACTTCTGGCTGTGTAGCACTGATGGGCATAAGGGATCAAGACTTGCTATCAAGCTCTGCTTGTGGCATGACTAAAAATAATAATAATAAAAAAAAAAGCTGACGTGTCAACTCCTGCTATTAATTGATAGGTATGAGACTGGATAAAGAGAGATAAGAGCTTCTAAATACTGAAGTCTGAACAGTGTAGCATCAAATTACTAAAATCATCATAACTGAGAACTTGTTTTGCTTTTAGGAATGTATTTTCCCACCTTAGATGAAAGACTAGAAAAAGCACTTTTAAACAACCCACCTCATGCTAGCACTTTTATTTGTACCTGGACACTATTCATAGTGTCCATTCACTGGACACTCATATTCATAATGGCTCAAAGGTAAAAATTAAAATTAAAAAGTAATGTTATAGTGAACATGCTGTAGTGAGTGCTGTAGGATTCATTCAATTCAGTGAGTTACAATTAAGGGCTGAAGTTATTACAGAAAACTCAGCTTCCTTTAGACTCAAGCTGCACATAAAGATAAGTCTTTATCACTGGAAAGAGAAGTTGCCTTTTTTAGCTCCTGCCTTCAAGCCTGCCCCTTGCTTACAAGAAACTGCTCAAGGCTAAGTTGATACCAGTAAATCACGCAAGAGCAAAGCTCTGAGAGGTGTTTGGGACAAACTGCAATGCTGCCTGCTGCTGAGGACAGGTCTCTCTTGCTGTTCAGATGCTCCACTCGAGCGCCAGCGGGATGCTTAGCCCGTCGCCGCGCGCGCCGGGCTGCACGGCGGTGCCCACGGAGCAGCTCCTGCAGCTCCAGCACCAGCTCCTGCAAGCGGAGAGGAGGAGCCAGCGCCTTCAGGAGGAACTCGAAAACAGACCCTCGGAAACGAACATGCCCCAGGTAAAGCTCCCTTTACTCTGCAGGTTTTTAATGCCTTTAAAAGGGCATTTGATTAAGTTTCTTTTTTTTGTGTTATTTTTTTGAATTCTGAGATCCTTTCTCCGTTTATGCCAGTTCAAAAATTAAAATTCTTTGTATTAAAGATGTGCACAAAACAAACCTCTGCTGCTTAGCTGGAGCCACAGCTTAATCTGCAGTCCTTTTAATTTTCTTCCAGTAAATACTCCTCTCCACACTTAACTGGCTTTTCTCCTTCTGATCTTTGTGCAACAACACTTTAAAGGTTTTTTTTTTTTTTTCTTTACCTATAATGTCCATCTCTGAAAATNAATTTTCTTCCAGTAAATACTCCTCTCCACACTTAACTGGCTTTTCTCCTTCTGATCTTTGTGCAATAACACTTTAAAGTTTTTTTTCTTTACCTATAATGCCCATGTCTGAAAATATTTGGCTTTGAAAAATACAGTAATATTGCACAAGCACACATGCCCGAGACACAAAATATGCATTCGAGCCATGGCTGTCGCATGGATTTCTGCTGTAGCAGATGCAGTAAGGAATAATACAACCAAACAGCCCTTTTTATAAGGGTGGCCTGTCTTCATTATTTGGGCATGGTAGGACTTTGGAGAACACTATTATACAAAAATTTCAACACTGACGTTTTCAGAGGGGAAAAACAATCTAATTCAAAGAAAAAATGCAGACGTGGCACATACTGGGCTTAGTGGCTTGCAGTATTTTATTTTTTTCCTAAGGGGAAATTTTAAAACACATTATTTCAGTGTCCAGGACTTTGAAGGTCAAAAATCTCCAGAAAAGCCAATAGGTATTTTGAGAAAAGGATACCATGGGCAACTATATATAGCGATATTTTCCAGAGTGTTTAAAACTTGGAATAAGAATTGTTGATTTTATGCTTTTAAATCAAAAAAGTTCCCCCCAAAAGGTAGCAAATAGAGGATTAGTAACAATAAATGTCTCACCTGAGTCCCCATCAAAGTGCATTATCACTGGCTAATGTACTTGGTCACTTGCAATGAAAAGTAAAGTGTGGCTTAATTTGGAAATCAATAAGAGCCATATTGCAGCAATAGCATCTGCAGATGAATGTGCTGCGCAGTGCATTAAGAGCAATGATTTAGCAATTTTGCCTTTGAAAGCCTGAGAATCAATTTACAAAGTAGTCACATCCTGGAACTGCAGTTCTACAGATATGACTTATGTGCCCCATGTTAAATAAAATAAAAGCTTTTATCTCGGAAAGGTTTGGTTTTAAAAATCATTTTAGAGTCTTTGCGAATATTTACTGTCAATATATTTATACCTTTGAACTTTAAGTAAAGTCAATATTAGAAAGTGAATGGATATTAACAAGATTCTAGTTAGTAACATTTGCTACAGATGTTTTCATAGGTTTTCTAGATAAGTCTACAATCCTTGTTACTTATTTATACATTATATCATTCCAAACAAGGCCGAATTTGTCAGTGCTTTTAGTTGGGTACAAACCAAAATGCTTCTGTCAGCATATCTTGCTTTAATTGTCATTATTGTTACTTTTATTTAGTCATTTTGACTTCTAGGACTAACATTTAGTTGAGCTTATGTCCATTTTAATGTCCCCTTTAGCTTCTTGAAAACTTGCATCCTAATCCCTCCTCCTCATCTTTTCACCAGTGAGTACACTGTGAGGTTACCCATGCTTTCTGTGTCAGTTTAACCACCTAGTTTTGCTGCTGCTGCTTTGTACTTTGCAGCTCCCTTGGGTTCCAAGTCCTTCTGTATAGAGAGGTATCCAAAGTAATCTGTCTCCTTTCTGGAAGTATTTTGTGTTCTTCATGCCTTGCAATTTTCACTGCATCTCGGTCACAGCTTTGGTCTGTGTTCTCATTCATTTTGCAGTCCCCCTGCACGGTTACTGGTCTCTCCTAAGTTCAAGTTTCACTGAATTAAAACTCCTGACCCTTTTCTGCTGTTTTAATCTGTCTGGACTCTTTGAACCCTACGTATTTTTTCTGCTGTTCTTAAGATACTTTCCTGTCACACAGTAGCTCTCACTGCCCTCGTTTTCATTTTCTTTACCCAGTAATTAGATTTGAGACATGTTACCCCATTTTGCTTTATAAGTGCTACCTATTAGACCCTTTGAAAATAGATATATTGTATATTCAAAGTACTCGGAGTTGCTAGTCCCCTTATTTAATTCAAATAACACTTTATGGCAGCCCCTCTAGCCAACAGCCTATTCACCTGCCCTTAAACAACAAAAAAAGATTTCTAACCTTGTTTAAAGTAGAAATGTGAGTGCAAGTGAGGTGGGTTTTTCCTTTTTCAGAGGAGGTCAGTTAGGCTTTCATAAATACTATTCAACAAGTTCAGGTTTTTATGTGGTTCCTGATAATTTCCTCTAAGACACTTAACAGCTTTGCTAACTGCAATTAATCATCTCCTAAAGTTACCCAGCCTTAGTTAAATACCCCAATGTGTTGACAACCCCCCGAAGAGCCCTTGCATCTAGAAAATGCATTTTGAGCATCAACTCTGCTGCACATTAGTGCCAATACTAATATTTAGAGAAATGCAATCCGTGATGCTCTGCATGCTTTTTATATGTGTGTTTTTGCTTGTCTCGCTTTGCTTGCTTCGCTCGTGTTTGTGGTTTGCTTTAACAAAGTGCGCGTATTTTTTACTTAAAACCTCGATATCAGGGTGAAGTATCCCACTTCCCTTCTTTCTCTAGGCCTTGCTACCGGAGCAGCGAGCAGTGCATGCAGATTCCTACAGGAGGATCGGGCACCTCTGACCGCTTGGCTGCTCACGATCTCGCTCCTTCCCCTGACAAACACACACGCACACGAACTGGCATAAGCTGAGAAACTTGAGGATCGCATTATCCTGTGCATTTTTTTATTTGTTTCCAGTGTTATTTCCTATTTATTTGTCTAGAAGCTATTTTGTGAAAGCTCAGGCCTGTCCTTTTTAATTTGTTACAAAGCATTTTTATTTATGTTATTTAAAAAGTGGATTTGTTCAATGTGGAAAGAGATAAACTATTTTTTTCTCAAATGGTACTAATTTTATAAGAGATTTGAAGGAAATCTGGGGTATTTATACTGCTTTTTTGTATGCGATGTATAAACTTTTTAAAAGGGAAAGATGATACTTTTGATGTAAATGAGAAATAAATCTTTTTTTAAACAATGTCTCTTGTCTTACTAGTATTAATAGTTTCAGCTTTATGGAAAAATACAGCTAGATGATCTGCAGGATGTTTTTTTTTGTTACTGAGGATTGCCACATCAGGATTTTTAGGACAGACTTGTGCTGCTTTCAGCTCCTTTTCAGCAGAATTTGGGCCTGCGTATTTGAGAACAGAATTTTCACAGGACAGGAATGTACCTTATTGCTGTGACTATAAAAGTAACAAGAGGAGGGCCTGCAAAGGGGGAAATTACTCTGATTACTTTCTCCAATGACAATCCCTTGGTGTTTTTTCTTTTATCTCAAATTACTATGCTAAGCTTTTTTTAACATTTTAAGGGGTCAGCAAAATATAGCTTCTCATTTTTCTCAGTGGGAGCAATAAGCCTTGTCAGTCCTCTGCTTACAAAGATATTTTAGCTCATGTTTTTAATGATCTAATAGCCTAATGCTTCAGTTGGTTTCTTCTAATAAACACGAACTAATAAAAAAAGTTAGGTAAAACATTCTCACATTAAGTTTGAACCCAAAAACAGGCCTTGCAAATCTTGACACCACCAATTCTTAAAGTTTCCACTCACCTACTTGGAGCTCCTGCAACCAAATGAAACATATTTGGCCAGGATTTCAAATTCCAATCAAGTTACAGAAGACAGCTGAGAATAACTTTGCTGAAGTACTGCAAGCTCTACTTAGTACTCTATTTCTCTAATCTGGTAAAACATCCTGTCCAATTCTGTAAAACTGCTTTCTAGGTGACTCAAAATTAACGTCTTAAAATTCCTTACAAGCTATAAGAACATATAACCTTGTACATATGCTTTCTGGTGCCCCATTAAATGAAATGTTGAGTAAATCCCAGGATTTTTCTACAGTGGTTTAGATAAACAACTAATTTTCTAAAAGTTTCCTGCTTGTTTTGCTTTGAACTTATCCGCCTCCACAAAAAAAGGTAATTTGTTTGGGTGGGCCACTTGAGAGGGGCAGTGCCTTATGAGAGTTACTCTTGGAATGATTTTCTAGAATTAGAGTAACAACACAGCATTAAAAGAACCCCTTGGCTTGTACTTGTTTTCTAGTGTTCCTACTGCAAACAGGTTTCATTTTATTTCTTGGTATTTCCAATTATTTAGGGAAAACCTTACTCAGTGGTATAAAAGGCACACTCATGCCTGAGTTACTTTTCAACATGGAAGAGTTATCCTGTCAAACTAACCTGCCTTTAGGGCATTCCCTTAATTTTTTTCTAAAGTGATTAAGCTCAATTAGTACTTTGTTTCCCAAATGCAACTGATTGGCAGCAACACCTGATAAGCAGAAAAGGAAACTGTCTACATCTGATTATTGCAGTCTAACCTGAATTTAATTCTGTATCACTTTGTCTTTGATCTGGTGATCTAAAGGGTAATTTGCACAGGCTTGGAAAGCTGGTTTAATGCTGTGCATGTCCTTTAAATGTTGCTGTACGGCTTTGCTTGCATGAGCTGTGTACTGATTTAGTCCCCTCTTTAAAAGAGATCCAACTGTAGAGTGCCAGCTCTTCTCTAAAGCATGAACTGAAAAGAGGAGACTGGCACATTTAAACTGTTTGTTTTTTATTCATTTTATTTTTATTTTTTGTTAACTGATTCTCACACAAATGTTGCTTTCTAGGGGGGTCATGAGCAGCTTC
Organism: Crypturellus undulatus; assembly: GCA_013389825.1. NCBI lineage: Eukaryota > Metazoa > Chordata > Aves > Tinamiformes > Tinamidae > Crypturellus > Crypturellus undulatus. The sequence goes on along the minus strand of VWPW01019658.1, from coordinate 1,697 downwards.
TAAAAATGATGGAAGAACGTATGATGGATGTAGAACAGAAACTCAGGCTTGTGAAGAGGCTTCTCCAAGATAAAGTAAATCAGCTGAAAGAACAAGTAAGCAACTCACTCTTTTCCCTAAATTCTGCTTGTAACTTCTGTAAATGACTAAACTAGCAAAAGCAACTAAGTCAGACTTTGATTTAAGTAAAAGGTGTTTTCCTTTTAATGTTTTAGAGCTAAAATACAGCATATCTACTCCTAAACTCCTGAAAATTCCAACTTGAGAACTGGTTCTACTGCTTTGTTTCTAAAAGTGATGCTTGTTTGCCATGCTGGTATCCTTAAAGTCAGGAAGAAAACATTAAATTTGGGCCAGTTATCTTAACTGGAAAGAGTTGTGCTTAGGAAGGAGATGAAATGATTCCTAAAGATTACTGACAATATTAATCCATGAGCATTTCCCACCACTACCTCCCTTGCGCTATTTGTTACAGTAAACAGTCACCTGCTTTTCCAATAAATATTTTTTTGCTGTTATCTCTGAGTAATTATGTTTTACTCACAATTTAGCTTTCCAAGAACACTAAAGCAGATGCAATGGTCAAGGATCTCTATGTTGAGAACGCACAACTGCTGAAGGCACTGGAGATGACCGAACAGCGGCAGAAAACTGCAGAAAAGAAGAACTATTTATTAGAAGAAAAGATTGCAAACCTCAATAAAATAGTAAAGAACCTGGCTTCCCCCTCCTTCACTTCAGCATCTGAGTTAAGGTCGTAGCAAAGCCGTGAGTATGCCACAAGCCCATGCACTTTACTGAAATGTTAGTATTTCAGCTCTTCACTGTTTTGCCTTTTGTACTGCTGGATTTCAGTTAACAGGAGAGGACAGAGCTAAATTCAAAACAGGACACTACCAACTTCTGTTTATTCCCCAACTTTTCTTCTAAATGTTGCCTAAAACTGATATTCAAGATGTGCAAATGGCAGGCTAATTTATTCTGATATTTTGTTTTTAGTTTGAAAATATGCTTTGAAATATGATTTTACCGTGCCGAATTGGTTATCCCAATCTAGATTGACACTAGGCTCTAAAGCAAACAGAAGTCAATGAATTTAATGCTTAAAAATATTTCTGGATGTTGAGGGTACTTTGTGGTTCAAACCTACTAATATTGATGGATTTAGCTGAGCCCTGTCAGTACAACTGTTATTGAAAGCCAGACTCCCTTGATGTCCATATCCTGCAAACTATTATTCATCTGAAGCAGTATGCTCTGAGTTATGCATTAGGCTTCTGCATTTTGCAGAGTTCAGGAAAAAAAGAGTTTTCTTAGAAATATGTAAATAAACTACTGTCTCCAACTGAACATAACAGCATCTCACCCGAAGAAATTACCCAGCTGGCAAACAAGAGATTACTGGGATTTTTTTTTGTTCTTATTTTGGTTTTCAACTGCACTGCCAGATGACTTAAACTGTAGAGGCCTTAAAATTTCTGCATGTGGAAATAAGTTATCCTAAACAGTGGAAGAATCGCCAAACAGAAGCCAAGAGATTCGTGTAAATTCCCTAAAGCAGTGGAGTATGTGTATTAAACAAGTCCCAGGAGGAGGGCAAGGGGAGATCTGAACCGTTTCTTCAGTGGATCCTGCTGTGAGGGCCCTTTGCCATTCAGGTTGTGCCTCTTGTTTCCAAATGTTAAACTGTATTAGAT
>VWPW01019653.1:0-29484 GCA_013389825.1 Crypturellus undulatus | reverse complement strand
CAGTACGGCTGCAACCCCCACAAGTGTTTTGTTGGCCTTTCATTCTGTTTCCACCGATCAGCCAGCAGGCTAAATGCTCAATATTTGTTCTGATAATTTAAAGGAAATTATCTTTTGTTTTCTGGTGATTTTGTTTGTTTCAAACATGTTGGTAAATATAATACAAATGTAATTATACTTGAAATACTGTTAAATTCCTTTATAAAATGAGAGGAAGAAGCTCATTTTCTCATTCTTCTTAAGGAAGTAGATCTACATGGCTGATATAGGTAATTAATTACTTCTCATGGCAGATATAAGGATAAGATGCAAGTGTGCTGTATGATTGTTGGTGCTAGACAAATAAGTAATTCTCATTTGCACTACCAGAAATAATAACTAAAAAAACCCTTACACATACGGTATAGAAGTCTGTCTATATCTAGCAATGCTAACAACTTTCTGTTCAAATGGTCACTTTAAAATCTGAGAAATAAAATGTTATTTCAGAGTGATTTTTGATGATTTTTCAGTTTCTCAAAGTTGTGATGGTGATGACGTATCATTGCATAAAAGCCACAATATATCATTTTTGTCTGTAGGCTACTACCTTTTATGAAAGGACATCAATGTCTTAAAAATTTAATGATATTCTTATAAATCAACAGGAAGTACTAATTTCTAAATTAAATTTATTGTGTTCTGTGCAGAGGAGAGAGAAAAATTAAATATAGTGTGGACAAGTTCTTCACCCATAAGATTATTCTTTAGTGAATAGATACATATAAATCTGGGTACATGCACAAATAAAACATTCTTGAAAACTGTTCCATTAAATATAAAATATTATGTCAAGCTTCTTAGACTAAAATAGGCAGCCAGATGTATTCAAGAGCAACACACAATGAGACTTGGTGTTAAGCACTTTCATTTGCCGTTGTTTTACCTCTCCCTCCCTAATTTTTATGATATATAATTCTTAATATTATGGAAATATTTTTGCCTAATGGTAAGATTTGCAGCTATTAAAGGCATCTGATTTAATGTAAAGCAGCAGTTTGAATTGAAGATGCAATGCAATACAGTTTAAGCCCAAAGGTATTCCATTTTTACAAAGAAAAGAATGAATACTAATTCTTTTGGCTTTCTTATTACAGAACTAGCATATATAATTTTGAACTCTAGATAGTTCATTATGACTCCATTTTATGCCTGTCAAATTGCACTGTCAGTTATGGATGAAATTTCAGTTGTAGGCTAGCACAAAATTCCTATTAAAATGCTTGCCAATTATTACTGCCTTGTGTTTCATTCTATTTCATATTTAAATGATTATGAGAGTGCTTGAATAGGGTCTGCACAGGTGATTTTTAATCTCTAACCATCATAATGTACTTTACAGTCCAATTCACTAGACATCCAATCACCCTTTTGTTCAGGAGAAAAGATATTTTAATAATCCAAAACATTTCAGCCTCATACCCTCTACATTATTATTCAGTCAGGTACAGGACAAAAGAACAGAACATTCTGCTAACACACCATATTCTTGTTCTCGCTAGTGGTATGCTTCTATGGTAAAAAAAAAAAAGCTTTCCCAATGCATGAGAGTGCTATACATTTCTTTTACACTTATCAAATTTTATGCTGTCCTAATCCTTATGCAGATGTCATTTAAGTATAGCTATTCTGTGTACAGATTTCAGTTCTCACTTTTCTATCACAGAAGTGCTTTCTGAAAATGTCAGGGACCATTCATTAATCCCTAATTCCAAACACTTCTAAAACACATCTATGCTAAATCTTTTTAATTAAGATTGTCTGTTTTCTTTTTTATGAAGAACAAGTTAAACCAGAAGATTAAAAGCCTCTCCCTTCAGAATCTAGTTCTTGAAGAACTAGAAAAAAAGAAACAATAGCAGGTCCCATGACATAAGTTAAAAGCCTAAGAAAGAGTTACAAGATAAACTAGATCCCTCATCTGAACATGAGGTTAGCAGGTAGTAGAACTGCTGGAAGAATATTGGGATTTAATGAAAGCTCGAAGAGAGCACAACTTTAGAAAGAATGTCCAGGGGGGCTGTTTTTTGTTTTTTTTTTTTTTTTTTTTTTTTATTCATTTCCCTTTCTATCTAGACAGATTTCAAATAACTGGAATTGTCTCTGCATGCTAAGCAAATACTGAGGAATTTGGAGGACAGGTTGTTTATTAAAGATCTTAATAGCAAATTGAATATTTCTAAGTTACTATATATGTTTATAAGGACACTTGAACTGTTTTTGCTTGCACCAAGTTTTGATGCTTGAGTTTTAATTAAAAGAATATTCCAAAATGATTCTCTAAAAATACATTTTTAAAGGATTACGTTCTGGTTACCAAAACACTTCTCTGTACCTTGCCCACTGTGACTCAGCTAATAAAGGAGAACATCCTGTCTTATCATGCATTATGAAAGGAAATTCTCTTTGTTTTATCTCTTGCCCAAAGTTTGATAGGATTGCAAAAATAGGCATCTTGTCTATAGGCAAATAGAGAGATCATGGGAAGAGATAGGACATGAGAACATTCATTTAGAGGACAATTTCCCTTCACTCAGGAGTTTGAGTTTTTTCATTGTATCTGCTCCAAGGGTTTTGCCTGAAACTGGAGAGGAAAATGTCTGCTGAGCTGTAGCAAATTACATGCAAGTTTTCTGACACGGGCAATTGCCCAGTAGGTACCAAACCACAAGCTCATTTCCAGATGGAGCTGCATGCTCATTTTCACTTGTTAGCTAAGGTGTCTTTCACAATGTGGAAGGCACATGTAAGTTCAATTTTCTCTCATACATTCAAACTTTGACTCAGACAAAAGTTTTAAAAGTCTTCCAATATCATTGCTGTATCATTAGATTACTGTACAGGCTGTCACATGTGGGTGGCTGTCAACAAGCCATACCTCATTACATTATGCCTCAGATTCACAGTGAGCCATTATGAGTCATTAAGTGATCAGAGTCAGTTGTGCAGAACTGAAGCTTCTACACTTTTTCATCTCACTATTTTTGTATACGGAATGTGTTTCCATATTGGTGTTATATATATATAAATACTAATCACAGTAATGCAGTGTGAATATATTAGTACGGATTAATACAGAATTCGTAATTATGAAAAGCTTCAGTCTGTGAAAATGAGGTGATATAAGCATTTTTACCTCGCTTTGAACGTAGAGCAGAAGGTAGAGGGGTGTTTTTTTCACATGATTACCAAATACCTTGCTTTACAGCTTATGCTAACGAATAAAACATGAATCAGCCACTTATTTGAGGATTGCTTAGTCTTCAAAATGTCCTTGAGCATAGGAATGGGTTCTAGCAGGTACCTACCTGATGTCTTCCAGTACAAGTCAGGGAAGCCAATGAAAGTTCTGGGGCTCAGCACTTCACACAGTTCTCTGCAGAACTGAACTAAGAGAGAACATGCCCTGGAGAATTCAAACTAAAATTACTCTGGTTCAAATACTGTTAGTTACAGAACTCCATAGAAAAATAACAGGTTCTTTTCCTCAAACAACCTCCCTCCCCACACACACATGTGGTGGTATATATATACATACTTATTTATTTATGAATCTTTAACAAAGCTGATGTTTACAGAACTGCTAAAATGTTGTTTTAGTAAGGTCAGTACTTGGAAAATAAATGTGTGTTCATATAATTTGTTGAAAGATGCCAGTGAAAACAGATCTTGGTATCAGATCTTGAAATGTATGGATACAGTGTGTAATCCATTTATCTAAATGAAAGGAACTAAAAATCACTATGCTGTTATTTTAATTGTCCAATATCAAGCCTTTCAGCATTTGGAGGCTGGCCAGAAAATTATCCATCAAATAAAAACAAGAGCTAGTTTGCCCTCAAAGTACAAAGAGGATTCAACATTGCTATAACTTGACTTAAATATCAAAATTCTCTCTAAATTAAGTCTGTTCTATATCATTTGCTCTCTAGAAACAAAATGGTGAACTCCACAACCCTTTCAGCTCCATTGTTTACTTCTTAAATTTGAAAATAGACTAAGAAAACGGAGTCCTAGACCCCAGCATAGGTTTCTCTATGCTGTCTTTCTGGGAAGGTTAGAATCAAAACCAGAGCTGGACAAAGGCAAAAGGATTCTCAATCTGAATAGCCGTAGATGCTTTATCTGAGAGAGGACAGCAATTAAGTGCAGGGTGCAGTATTGAAATATTGCTTCAAAACACAGCCCACATAGCTATCTTTGAAGTCTAAACAAAGCCCTTTTTTATAAATAAAGGTGATTGTTCTCGTGAGAATATTTTATGGTTGTATTATGAATGGAAATGGAAAGACCATCTGCTCTCAGGATATTAGAACCCAGTCTGACAATAGTATGCAAGGGGTTTGCAATACAAATGTGGGGCTGGAACATAAACAACTGAGATTTATTTTGTCAGATTAGCCTCTTAATATATTTTGAAGTATTTATTTTTTTCTGCCTTTATCATCGCTTATTGTTAGTGTAACATTGGCAAAAAGCCTTCATCAAAATTGAGGAAAACTGTCTTATGCACAAGGAACTTAACTCAAAACCATCTATCCTTGACAGTTATTCTGCCATCCTTATTTTTGATCATAGAGAAGTAATATAATCCACAAAGTGAAGTAATATAAATCTGCAATAGTAATGATTATGCTTAAGCTTTATAGGGACAATTCCATATTCTATAAATATTCTTTATTTTGCAAACAACCCCACTGATTTTCCCTTGCACTGGAAAAAGACATTTTCCACCACTTACATGCCCAGTCTTCAGCTTGTCTAAGTCAATGTAGTTCCACTAAAATCTGTGGATTTACAACAACTTGAGATCTGTGATCTCTTCTTTAGAAAAAAAAATATTAATCATTTTACTTATTTGAAATCAATAAAACTATTTGCAGAGCAAACTACTTTTCAAGGTGAGCTATGAGGTATTAACATCTGATCCATACTCCTAAAAAAAACTTCAATTATAAATAAAGGTAATATTTGTATTCCAAGCACCCTATAAATCTTCATCTCAAATATCCATGTGATCACTTTTCTGTGATCTCAGAATTGTAGTAGAATCTTTATAGTGTCACTTGAGGATGCAATTTAAAAAAATACATAGCTTAGAGAGAAAAAAAAGTCTAAATGTTTGTTCATTTGCACAGAATTCCTCGGCAGCAATCAGTCCGTGAACCTATCACTTGCTTAACCTCAGGCAGAAATACAATAAGTTGAATAATGTTTTATACAAAAACAAAACCTAAAACTCCTTATTAGACAATCCTCTGACATAAAGATATTAAAATAGTGTTATAACATAGTATTAAGACATTACATGGGTTATTCATTTTTTGTGAGCTTTTAAGATGCAGGGACAAACACATATGCAATTAAATTAGTTTGTGATACATTTTAAAATTCCTATTCTTTTATTCCATTGCCCATTTTGATGCGGGTCGTGGTAGGCAACTCATTAACCCTGGTAGAAGCATGAAGGTCACCCAAATACAGTTATGCAACCATTTGGTTTGCCTCTAAGCCAGAGTGTTTCTTGAGGCTACTGTTTATTATTTGATTCTCTCCTTTACCTGGAAGATTCTGCAGTTCAGATGCAATAGAAGACCATTTGAACACTTACAGTCCATTTTGATGCAAACCAAGAAACAGATTAAATTAATTCACATTTAACAATGGCTTTTTAAATTGATACAGCTGATTCTGTGAGAACATGCCTGATATCTATAAAGGGAAAAGTTTGCTGAATTAAGCACTAGTCATGGAGGAAAGGATGGAAGGCGCACTATCCTGAAGCCTGAAAACCTATGATATATTGCCTTCTAATATCAATTAATATGGTTTATTATCCCTCAAGGTCAATACTTCAATTTAAACTTCATTAATTATAATTTCGCCTTAGCAAAAGTCAGTATCTAATTATTATTTAATTGTGTATTGCTGTTATTAAGCTTAATAACACTATTGAGGACAGAGTTAACGTAGAAGGTGTTGAGCAAAGTTGAATTTAATTGTTTCTTTTAATGCACATTGTTTTAAGAAATTATGATAAAAATAACTAGTAACTGGATGGTAAAATGATGAGGTAGGATAGGCCTGGAGGAAATTAAGAAAGGTGCTCTACAGCAGATTCATTTGGCACAAGCCATGCATTAAAACATTTGTATTTTTTACTGCAGCACAAAGGTACCAGTTCAAAATATGATGTAGGAAAAGTCTTGAATATCCATATAAGAGTCAGTAAAGAGTGAATCAACAGAACTCTTTCAACAGAAAGTTGAAAACTTTTCAACTTGAAACTTTTCAACAGAAGGTTGAATGGTAAATGAATACAGCTGCCATCTCATCTGTAATCCATCTTTCATGTTTTGCCTACCAATAGAGTATCTCCGCCATTTCTGGTAAATACTGGAGTCTGCAGATTGCATTGCAAACTGCTTACTTCTCTGAGTTCAGCTGAAGGAGCATTAAAGTACCATTCGCTAGAAGAGAAAAGACAAATAATATTAGCTGACTTGAGTGTGGTGCAATGTATTCAGAGCTAAAAAACCCTCCCACTAGGTAGTGTTCCTCACACTGGTCTGATTCATGTCCTTCCATGCCATCTCTGTTCTATGACTGCGACTGCCTGTCCATACTGAATAATGAGCTGCTACTTCTTCCACTAGACGGAGAGCTAATCAACTTATATAATGTTATGTTTATATCACTGTGATTAGAGTGATAGAAAATGACCATTCAGAGATCTTACCAGCTTACAATATATGGTCTTTTATGTAGATTTTTTTTCTACACCTGACTGTATCTGTCAAGGTAAAGAAGCCAAGGAGAAAGAGATTCCTTCTTTTCAGAAGGATGGACCATCAGAGTTCTAATTTGTAATTCTCCTTTTGAGACTGTCAAAGATTCTTACTGCAACTGAAAAGTTTAATTACTACAGTTTCAAGTCATCACACTGCACGAGGATGAATAGTGCAGGGCTATTAAATAAGGGATAGTTGCTTGAACTATATTTAAAGCAGTACAACAATGGAACTACTGTTGTTTGGGTTGATAACTTCATGTCTCATCTGAATTTTTGCCATCATTCAGAATAAAATGCCCTTCTATCTGTTCCTTGTATTTAGTAGTTTGTAAAATAGTTTTATAGTTCATAAATTTTGTTAGTGACAATTTTGCTGATATCTGTAGTTTTATAATTCATAAATGAATTTGGGTATTTCTCTGTTACTTTGATTATACAGAGCTGGCAAATAATAGAAAGCAAAAACTTTAGATTTATTCATATACAGAGAAGAATTTCAGAAGGCTAGGAGAAATCTCTTCCTGAATTTTCTCTATGAACATTTTGAGTACTCAAGTAACACAGACACAAGTAGTCATAAAAAGAAAGAATTTAACTTGTAATATGCCTCAGAAAGGCTGGTGCTTTGTACGAATCATATAGTCAAGAAACAACAACAACGAGGCGAAAAGGTTATGTACTATTTAAACAAAACACAGGAAATTCTAACTATGAATTTAATGAATATGACCTATGAACTTATAAAGAAACTTTCTATTTACAAATTAGTTACAGAAATCAAGTAATGTTTATTTCCCTGTCACTTGACTCCCATAAATGGCACAGTAAATATTTATACTGTTTTTTGTAGTATTTCCTTGTTCCATGTCATTTAATCAAGGAAGTCACTTGGGCTTTCTATCCATACGATAGAGCACTCTCTTTTTATTTTATTCCCCAGAAATCTAGTGCTTAAATTAGACAATGGTCATCTGTTTGCAGGAGAATCCTTATTCTACAAGACTATCCCCAGACACCTGTATAAGGCAGATACTTTTTCCACAGAACAGATATATATATATGTATTAACACGTTCAGTTCAGTGAAGTAGAATTTTGTGATTAAGTTAAATATAATGCTCTTTACACAACATTCTTTCAAGCACTTTCCTAGTTCTTGACCTTTTTTTACTTAGTATTCCCACTGTAATTGAATATTTTGCACTGGATGATGAAATAACTAGGGAACAGTGCTATAAGCTGTATAATATAAGGGAAATAGTTCTAATAATATCTACTGATTGTGAATTCTATCAACATTTATTGCCAAAATTATTTTTCCTAGCACTTTATATTTGAAGAAAATGTTTAAAAAAGGTATTAAATCAAAGTCAGCTGAACTGTACTTTTAAAAAGACATGAAACATCATTTATGATACTGTGTTTACTGTGTATGATTAAGTGTTTAGAAAACACTTAATTCTTTTTCTGAGATTCTCTGTGATCCCTATCCTCTAGGAACTGTATGGGAAACACAAATTTTATTTTCATGTCTCTCTTCAATGCTTTTCAATACCTTTATATTCCTCAAACTTCATAGACTGCTATTGAATAATGACATGATCTGCATTTAATGAATATCACTATGAACTCTACTTAGCATAGGACTGCATTTCTAGAATTAATGCACCACTAGCATGGTGGAGGAAATATTTTCAGAAAAAAAATACTTAATCATATCACAAATTCAGTACTCATTTTAGTGATGGAAAGAAAGTTAAGTTCTACCTAAATGTAATTACAGTGTCTCAGTGTCTCTTAATTGTGATTTCATGATTCATTGTGCTAATTATACTCTAACATAGGTTTCCCTTAAATGCAGATACCTAAAGTGCTGCTAAATTTTTTTTTGTTCTGATTTTTTTCCCACAAATAACACTTTGAAGATTTATGATTAGGTTTATTTAGCTCTGTCTGTAAATTATTATAATTCTATGGCTAACTTTATTTCTAATATAATAACTCAAAGCATAATCTCCCATATAAACCTGAATACAGTATAAATATATGGAAATCTGAATATTTACTTCACTACTTACACCATAGTATTCTGCCAAGTGAATGGCTCAAGTAGATAACTAAATTTTTTTTAGGGGTAGCTGCACAAGGAGATTACTATATTGGAACTATAATAAACATGTATATATAAACGTGCATATATAAATAACGTGTATACAGTTTTTGTTCCAGTTTAAAGAAAACCTTAACCAGTAGGAATCCATAATCCTCTTGTTAATGACCCAAGACATAAGACAGCAAGTCAAGGGACAGACAAAGAGTTTATTGGGCATTTAATTAAATTCAGCATTCTGAATCAATGGGGAATATATGTCATGGAAAAAATAAATTCCTACCTCGTCATGTAGCTAGTTTGGTGTTTCTGTAGAAGCGTAATAGGATGGAGTTACCTTAAACAGAGATGAAAACTTTTGAAGGGTTTTAAAGAGCTTGTTTGTTTACTTATTTTAGACTCAGATGGATGATATTTGCATTGTGCTTACTATCCCATATTGTCTAACTACTACTAAATTTTATTCTTCCCATGGTGAGAGCATGGGAAGCATTTAATTGTCTGTCACAAGTAGCAAGCACAAAAGGAGGCACAAGAGAGTAAGCTGCCTTCTAAAAGCATGGTATCGACTTTAGAAGAATTGAATTTAAACTAACTGAAATAAAATTACTGCACCTGCTTTTATTTAGCTTTGAGAAATACCAGGAGAAGCTGGACCATTTAAGAGTGTTCTGTAATTTATCACATTTTCTTAACAGCATAATGAGGCATTAACTGAAATTATAAATTTGTAAAATCTATCAATAAATTTACATATTGTCCACAAAGTATGCAGACAAAATAGATTCAGCTATTACAGAGTGCCTGCAGTATCACTAAAGGCCAACAGTTTCTGATCCTCATTTGGCTAAAAACAGGAGAAAGTTAAAACAATTGAGACCAGGTAGCAGAAGAACCATAGAGGCTGTAGAAAGAATTGGCCAAAATGAAGAGTAGTTCTAATAGTAAGTCTGTTTTTCTCTGAGCACTGTGGTCAAAATTGATCTCTGATATGCTCAGTTATCTGAATTTTAAAAAGTTTATATCATAGTCTGTCTTAGAAGGCAGTGGAGAAGAAAAGATACTGAAGATGAGCTCAGCCACCCTTTAAGTTGTTACAATATAGTATGAGTAACTAGCTTCCTCTTTTAGATACTTCAGTTAAATACCAAAAAAGAATGAAGCTTGGTCATTGGTCATTGGTCATTGGTCAGAAAAGGCCGATGTTATCATCTCTGAGTTTTCATCTCTCAGGAGTATGATGGCACTGAAGGATAAGTAAGATCTGAAACTCTTAGACTTGAACTCAGACTCCACACAGTTAAATAAGAGTTAGAAAATTGCAGCTGATTTTGGTCATCCTCTTTGCATATCTGCAAGCTTACTCCCTGGTGTGGTAGGTGCACTTTTAATCCCCTCTCCTCCTCTTTCTCTCTCTCTCTCTCTCTCTGTCTTTGTCTCTGAGGGTCATGGGATAAGCAGAGTAGTTGGTGCATCCTGACATCCTAATTTGTTGAAAAATGTCTCAAGAACTTTAAGAGACTAATGGACAGTTTCACAGCTGTACAGTAGTTCTGACTGTAATTTGTGTAACTACTTTGACTGTGTTATGTGAATGTAAAAATGGTGTGCCAATAAATTATGCTGTGGATTAGAACAAAATCTGCTTGTCTAATTCACACCCATAAACACGTAGACATAAAGGAGACATAAATTGTTGACAAAGGCTAGGCTTAGGATCAGATCCAGCTATACCCAGGGTCCTCTCAGGAGATTATAATTATATTTATATATATATAAATGTATATAAATATATATATATTTAAATATAATTATAATTATATATTAAAGCGACTATAATCTCTTGCTTAAAAGCAAGTGGGTCTGATCTGAACCTCATGACTCAACAGAGTGTTCTTAGAATACCTTCATCCCAACATAATTCCCATGACACCTGATTCTGTTTTCGTCTACTCCAAATAGCTTTCTACAAGACAATATTTCAGCATATTTAGGGAATGTTTATGCATGTTATGCATGTTGACTCTTGAGCTTGCTCCAAAAGACAGTATGGACAAGACTGTACCAGATACATACACATATACATATACAAGTACTATGTCCTAAGGCCAGAGCATGGAAATCAGAGGAGATCCAGATCCAAGTGCTATGTAATGTACATATTTTAGAATTCATTAGTATGCCTTGAAGGCAGTGCCACTTGTCTTGGTCCTGAGGACAAATCCCTTACGCTGTTTTAGTTAATTTATAGATATAGCAAAAACAATGCACAAAAAATGTCACAGTGGTGTCGGAGTTGAGGTATTTTATGATTCCTCACTAGTAATATAGCTTAATCTCCCTCTCTTCTAACCACACAGCTGTCTCTGAAATACATTAGGGCCTCTGACAGAGGAGGCAATCTTAAAGGCAGCTTAATAATAAAAACACTTAGAAAGTAGTTATATTTCATTCAGAGAATTAATAGAGGTAGTATTGGACATCACTTATGTCAGCTGCATTCACTAAGGCAGAAGATTTAGTTTACGATGCCTACAATGTGATTGCAATGCAATAATTCTGATTAATAATGTGTAAGAATCTCAATTTAATTTCAGATAATCTTTGCTGCACATACATGATCAGTTTGGTTTACAGAAATAATCAAAGACTCACTATGTTTAAGAAAATTTTAGTTCTAGTTTATCATTTCAAATTTGATTTTGGGTTGGTGTCTTATGGTGCTATTATAATATCCGCTGCTAATTCTCTTTCCTTCAAAATATTTACTTCCAGTGATAAGTTGCCATCTTACAGAAAAAAATAATTTGTATTTGATAATGTTATTTGTGTCTCTGAATGTTGCCCTACTTTAACATCATCAAGGTCGTTTGTCCTTGATATCACATTCTTTCCATGTAATATTCCAGTTCTCCTCTGTGTTAACATTATTTCCCAGTTTTGTGGCAGTGTTCCTTTATATGGACTTCACTATTCCTAATAGTAGAAGACATTTGAGGACTCCTTCTCACACCCTTGAATGTCCTTGGACATGCTTAAAAATCAAAGTTATCTCTACTTTGGATATAAAAATTTATCAGGTTTCTCATTTTAAGCCAGAATATTTGTTATTTCTGGAATGAAAAAGATCTGGCACATGTAAATAAAATTATTAAACACTTTAAAACAATCTTGATATATTGACTATTTGACTATTATCAAAGTACTCAGAAGTCTCGTGAATTATTTTTTCACTCTGATCATCTATATTTATTTGAAGATTTTTCATTTTTAATTCCAGCAAGAAGTCCTAAATATAATATACTTCAGATTCTCTTTGTTGCTGGCTTTTCAAATATAATAGCATCAAGACATGTCTTAATGAACATCTTAAAGTCCTTGATTAAGTCTTTACTTGGTAAGTTCAAAGAACTGGAGCATATGAAAAAAAGAAATCCATCCAATATTATTCAGTCATCCATGTTTTTCACTCCCTGGTGAGAGTTATGAAATGAAATTCCTATTATATTTTTTCACTAAGATCTGGGTTATATTTTGAGGAATCCCAACAGACTGAGGCAAGCACATATTTTACAGTGCATGCATGATAAGCATTTTGCCTCCAGGAGAGCTGTCATTTGACTGCATAATATGCTGGATTTGCATTCTGAATATATAATTGCTATTATAATGTCCTATATCAATAAATTAAAATATAACAGTTATTGCAGGAAAGAATCTAAATAATGTTTCAAAGTAAGTTTACTTTCGTATTTCCTATACAAAGAAGCACTCAATCATAATTCTGAGGAAAATTCTAAGGGCAAATTAATCTGTAGACATTTTACTTCCATAAAATATTTATTTAGAGATACGCTTCTCCATCATATGCTACTTTGTCCTATTAGTAGTGGTTAAGATGTAAATTGATGTTTGGGTTATTGTGTGCTTTATTGATATTACCCCAGTTTCCACAAGTGAATGCATGTCTTCACTAAATTCCTGTCTAGACAACTACATTTCTGACTTCTCTTGGCAGTTTTATTTCAAATATTCATTTATTTTGCTTTTGACTGGAGACTAACTACCTGGCATAAAGAACAAGTAATGCAAGGTACTGAACAGATCATGCACTCTCATTTAGAAGCTGCCAAGATTCTACAATCATTGGAAGAGATTTTGACATGTCATCTCATTGGTGGCAAGAAAAAAGAAAACTATTCACAGCTATCTGCTCTTATCCAGTGGTGAATGCCCCTTAATTGTTTCCACAAATTTAACATGGTCAGGTCTCTGGAATGCATTCTGAAGGAGTCTACCATTTAAAGTTTAGTTATAAAAAGGCAGTACTACCAAGTTCTAAAGAAGACAGACATATAAAAAGAAAGGTCTTAATTACTCCTTTTATAATAAATACATATGTTAAAAGGCACATGCTGGACAAATATATGAAAAATGCTGGTATTTGTATATATATATTTCAATAACAAAACCCAAAGCTGTAACTACCTGTTGCACTGAATTTCTCTGCAGCACATTTAGAAATAACAGGCTTCATAAATTGTAGCAAATCTGATTATTTATAATTGAAAGTGAATCAGTCAGTGATACAGGTTCTGAGTGCATAGCTGCACAAAGAAAATTCCATGCTTATTATATTTATGCAAGTGTAATGGAAAATTTAGGGGTATATATACAAGAATATATATATATATAAGTACAAGAAGAAAAGTTGGAGATGTAAGGTAATATATTAATACTTTCCTAATTCTATCTCACTGTAGAGCCACAGACCTCTGTTACTCTGCTTAGATGCTTCTTGCAATTTACATTTGTAACTGCTACAGTCTACCAGTTCAAGAAGGACATTTACTACTAGAACGTCTTTAGTCTTGATGCAGGCTCCTGTAGGGGAGATTCCACTATCCAGGTCTCAGGTTGGAGATGTTCCTGTGGCTGGGGCAAGTGTGACATTACCTGTTGAATGTGGTCCAGGCACTGAGTTACCATGTAAAGGAGTCATGAGAAGAGGTGACCCAGCTCCATGAAATCTTGGAGGATAAATGAAAGACCTAACACAGGGTCTTAGCACAGATCTTGCAAAGGCAAGAACCTGAACCATGCAGCGCAAGGAAAGGACAGCAAGGGGCTGTGCTTGAACAAGTGGAGGATGGAGACACCAAGGATGGGAGTGTCTGAAAAATGGTGACTACTGGCAGTAGGAAAAAGCCTCCACCTTCACATTTGAATTTAGAATTAGAATCAGTTCAGTGCCTGTTGGGGAATAGAAGCCCCATTGGGGATAATGGTGGCCTGGGTCCCCATAGGGGATAATGGTGCCCCTTGGGTGACCCAGGGATCGGGCATGCGCCCTTGTAGAATGTACAGGGGGGTCCCCTGCCAATCACTCTGACCGGTGGGTGACCCCCGGGGGGTGCGCCTGCGCACTGGCAGGGCTTAGCCTGCCTACGTGCGGGAGGGCACCCCAAAGAAAGGCCTGGAACCCCGCAGGTGGGGGCCAGGAGCAGCTAGCTGCTCCTGGCCGCCCGCCCAGCGACAGGGTCCTGGCCGATAGGGTGCAGCTCCAGGAGAGTCCCCTTCTTCTCTCCTCCCCTTTCTCCGCCCTTACTCCTCCCCCGGTTTACCCTATATAAGTCCTGTTCCCCCCAAAAATAAAGTTCCTGGTTCCTGGTTCTAGAACGGGTTCTTGGTTCCTGGCTCGATCTGAATTCCGTGCCGTCCTCGTATAGGCCCGCATCGGGTTGGTGATACGGCGGACGGGTGAGACGCCCCCCGGTGTGTTGGGACTTCACCGCACCGCTACCTCTGGTAAGGGAGAGCCCCGCTCCCTAGAGGGTTGGGGGGAGGAATAAAACCTTGGGACCTGGGGATATCAAAGAACACGCCCCTCGGCCTACACCATCGCCGGGGATCCGCCCCGTACTCGGGCTAGGGTCGCAAGTGTGGTGGCCAGCACCCGGGCTAGGGTCGCGAGTGTGGTGGCCGGCACCCGGTCTTGCGGCCCAAGTGTGGTGTGGTGCACCCGGGCTTGCGGCCCGAGTGAGGTGCGGTGGCGGTGGGTGGCAGCGTCGGCAGTGGGTGGTGGCGGATCGGCAGGGCCTTCGTGCCGATAAGTGCCCAAAGAGGGAAATTAGGAAGATTTCAGGGCCAACTGATCTGAAAACCCCTGGTCTCCCGCTTTGTACAGAATGGAGAGGAAAGGCCTCGATAGGGCCTTTCCTGCATCTCTTGGCAGGTCTAAACTGGGAAAGCTTCATCCAGATAAGTAACAATGTGAAAGTTATGATTGACAGACAATACTGAGGACCATGGAAATAAAATAAGTTCAACTGTAAGATTTTCTGTAACTGTAACTGTAGAAAGACTGCTTGAATATTATGTTTTTCATTACAATTATCTTAAATTTCAGCAGCACCCATGAATCTTAAGATCAAAGAGGAGATGGAATACCTAGTATTCCATCCAGTGATTATTATATTTTCCTCTTTTGGATCTCCTTTGAGTTCTCTTAGCTGTTAGAAGGAACAATAATAAATTACCTTGGACAAATGGCATTTATACAAGTAAATATAAATGAAATTATATATTGATAAATGCAAATCAGTTTATGGGGGAAAATATCTTAACTATAGATAGAAAATAATGACCTCCAAAATATTCATGACTTTAGAAAAAGTCAAATAATTTTACCAGACTTGTAAATTAAAATAAAAAGGAAGGTTTTGATGGCATTCCTTCACACCTTGCGTAATTAAATTGTGAAATTTTCCACAGTTTATTTACAGAATCAAAAATATGTCAGAATTATAAAAATTATTTATTCAAAATGACTTGAAATATGAGGAATAACAGTGGGAATAACTCTCAAAGTACAGCTTGTGTGGTCTCTCCAGTCACATGTGATGTTACTTTCCTCTCATTTCATGTTTTATCTATTATTCATTAATTCATAAGGGTCAAAAGTCCTTTCACTAAGATGAACCACCCAACAGCTTAAAATCCCATAACAGAACAAAGTCAAATAGTTTTTAAAGATCTTTAACTTTCCACTCCTTTTGCCCTTTAGGAGGTGGATCAGTCCCTATGTGACAGTTATATTAATAAAGATTTCTTGAAAAGTGAATATCCTCAATTATTCAGTGTAAATTGAAGGTAAAAACAAAAGTATATTAGTATGCATCTTTACATTTCTTTGTCCCTCCAAAGTTCCCTCCCCACCGTCTTAAGATATTTTCTCTTCTCTTTACTGCAAAGATCTATTCCCTTAACACCTCCAAAGACTTCGTAAGAGTAATGTATTAAGCTCAAAACTACATGGGTTTATTGTGCTTTTGAATAGCTAAGGGAATATTTTTTCTCTTTATTTTTTTGACTTAAACAAAAGAAGAATATTAAATAACAATGTCACAAGTACTGAAAAATTATTCAAAAGTGTCACCTGTAGAAAAGCCAAAGTTATTCTCTGTATGCAGTTTGAAAAATATGGGTTTTTTTGCCATAATGTATTTCTCAACTTACTTTATTATATCTAATTATAAAAATAATAAAGCTGACCAATAAGTTTTCATACATTTCTTAACATCCATACAGAGATCTCATTCCTACCTTTTGTTCATTGATATTTCTATACAAAATGCAAAACCAACATGACATGGTGATTTGGGTGCTGTGGGCATAGGAGCAGAACATTCACAACAGATTCAGGGGATTCCCATCAGTAAAGACAACTAGTATTTGTTTCCTAGGTCAGCATTACAGTCCCCAGATGTGCTACTTAAGTACGAAGTTGTTAAAAGTTATATATGAAGTTGCTAAGAGTTACATGATGACTCAGATCATCTATGCTTCCTCTTTTCCTAGGAGACATGTTAGACTGACTCCTCTAATATTTTACACTCATCAATGAGGCCCTAAAAACTTACAGTGGGCTCACTGGGCTCTGATTTGGTCTGATCTGCCCCATACCTTTGGATTTGTCCATTTGTGGCTGTAAAGTAGCCCAATTTCAAAAAGGCAAATGGAGAGTGCCTTCTTTGAAGTGCCAAAATAATCACTATTCCTAAAGTCTTTTTTGATCGTGTAGAACATAATTTTAGGTGCTTTAAGAACTTACTGATTGGCCACACACACACACCTAGGAAAAGATACTTCTTGCCACATTTGAGACGTAGATAGCCAAGTTTGGGTTAGTCACATAGGCTTATTTCACAGTGAGTGAGTAGAAGTAGCTACTTCTGGAGAGTTAGAATTTCAGAAACTCAGGATAATATATTAAAATAGCATTTGTGATCTAACTTTACAAACAAGCTACAAATTGATGTCTTGTATTGCATTTTTCACTGTGTTAAAGATTCTGATTCCACACCAAAAGGCTATATTACCACAGACAGGGAATTCAGACTAAATATTACTATCTGTATCACCCTGAGAATTTGTTTATAATTCTACCTGTTTTATTTTAACATAATTTGAAATACCACTATAGCTGGCTGAAAAAGGGCATCATTCAGCCAATTCGTGATTATACAGACATCTTCACTGGTTTTAAATTATAAGGGTTACTAAAAATATTTAGCATGAGTAATGATTTCAGAATAAGTCTTTGAATAGGGATAGCATATAGTTAACTTATAGTTAACTTGTAGTTAACACTTAAAGTAATTAGTAACATTCCTTATTATGTTTACTGTGTAGTAGTAAATCAATTAAGAAAGGTTGATCAGATATCCTTGGCTAGGCCTTCTTGTCGTTCTATCTGATATATAATCACTGCTGAAAGAAATAAAACTTTTTGAAGGATATGTGCAATAAAATCTGTTCAAGTATAATGCTTTTTCTATCAGGATTTTTTGGGGAGGAAAAAATAAAAAAGTGCATCTGAAGAATCAAACACCACTATTAAAAAAAAAAAGAACACTGTTCAAATGATTGAATCTGTTTGTAAACAATGTAAAATCATTTTGTTCTTTAGGTACTTTTGTTAAATATGAAGCTAAATGAAGTTGTGAGTGAAATACTGACATTGAATTCCATTGACAAGACTTGAATCAGCCATCCATATACCCACCCCAATCAAACCTCCCAAAAGATATAGCACTTCCAAATTAATCATATATAATTCTTCCCTGACATTAAATCCAAAGTTTAAAGTTAAGCAATTACCTACTTAAAAACTATGAAAAAAAAATCCCATATATTAGGGAAAGTGTTACCTACAATTAGCCAATTGATAATGCCATTTCTGTATTCATATACAGATATTATAGATGTAGATCATTGCCAGTCATTGGCATGCTCATTCAGGAAGTGGATTTTATGCCTTCTTCAGACTGAGCATTCACATATTTCTACTGTCCCAAATAGGCATGCGAACTTTCACCAGCTGCAACATTTAGAATATAATCCAGTGTTTTTTGACTACAATATAGATAAGCAAAATAGGAAAAAGTGCAATAATTATGATTTTTTTTTATCTTGTGAGATTCCTTACTATCTATATGGAGAGACATTGATTTCTTTTTCTTTTATGAGACTTTCATCCTTTGCTACATAGCAACCTTGATTCAATGCAAATTCTAAAGGGTGATAAAACGGCTTTTAGCTTTTAAACATCCACCTAAACCTACCACAATGAACCAATCATTTATAATAGGAGACTAGGAAGACAGAATAAAGCACGAACAATGAAGAGATCAAAAAAATTTAATTTGGAGACTTAGTGTCTAACATGGTCAGATAGATAATGGTCAGACTCAACAGCATCAAACAACAAGTGAGAGTGGGGTACAGGGCATTGTTTCTTTGCTTTCCCAGCTTAATAACTGCACTCCTCCATTTCTTAACCTCTATCCCATCTTTATCAGAGGTAGATCACCAAAAGGACAAAAATTTAAGACCATTCAATCACCTCCTCTAGCAGGGGAGGTGCATCTTAAACAATGTGTAAATAAGGTCTGATTCATTACAGCACCTTTATTTATTTACCTCGCTATCTTTTTTTAGCCAGCAATAGAAATATTTTACTGAAATATCTCATATTTTGAAAGATTTCATCAGTTATGAGAACAGCTGCAGAACGGCCACCTTTTCCTTTATACTGTGGTTTGTCTAAGGCTTTTCATTGCCCTTTTAACTTTCATGAAAATTCAGAATAACCAGTTTCATTCTCAACTGCTAAATGTTTCCGTTTGAAATTTAATTGAAGTCCATCTGGCCATAGCTACAGCAACTGCTAAACAGAAGATATTAAGTAGAATATAATTACATATTGCATTTCAAAATTTGAAGATTGAGAAAGTAACTTGACTGAACAAAGAGTGGTGAAACAATATATATCACATAGCGTATGCATTCACTCCAGAGCTAAGTGCTAACCAAGATAATTTATGTAATCATTATGTACCTTCCCTTTCTGAAATTTTCCCTTTGACATTTTTGTATTATGAAATCACTAGGTTTTGTATTGAATGTATTTTTTCCATTTATATTATCAAGCTTTTACTCATTATGATTGTGAGTATGTATGGCTTTTGGCACTGATATATTTATAAAAGCATTGTTTATAATTTCAAATAACCAATTTTACTGTTTAAAATTTAAACTGCTAAACTCTAACTCTGAAGGCATAATAACACTGATCCTATTTTTTCAGCAAAACTATGCTGGTTTACCTGAAGCAAAGGCATCTGAAAAATGTCACCATTCCCTGAAATGTGTTGCAATACCATAAAATAAATTTAAAAAAATAATTAAAAAGAGAATCCTTTGTCCTATGTCAATGTGTCAAGTTTATTAAATTGCGTATTTACTTAAGAAAGATCTGGAGACTTGACAGCTACCAAAGACATATTTGATCTAAGCTAGTAAATAAATAAATCACTCATTAGTAGGTGCTCTTTATTTTATTTTCTCTATCAGAGTAGTTAAAAATTAAAGGAAGTATATGTAATGTTTCAGCATTCAAAGAATGTTAAGGATTTCTGGTTTTTTTTTCATTTAAAATGATTGTATTCAATCATTTTCATACATCATTCATACATTCATACAATTATTTTCATACATCATATTGTATGAAAATAATAATAGTAAAAAAGATTAGAGTCACCATTTGATTTAGCACAAAGCATTAACTTCTAATCTGATAATGCACTAAAGGTTTGTTTAAACATCTCATAAACCAAGCTTATAAATGAATTTCATCACAATTAATGAAGTATATTTAATGTAATGTTTTCCTCAGAATCTCTAAGAACATTAAAAATGAAGAGACTCATGACACGTAATATGTACTTTTAGGGCATCAGCACTATAAATACTTGGTCTTGGTGACTGTTGGTTAGTTTAATGTTATTCTGCTGTGTAAAGACAGAAAAGCTCTCGGACATGTTCTTAACTGTATAATGATCTGCTTTTGACTACAATTTCTTGCTGTTGCTGAAGAAACCTATAGCAGCAGAGTCACATTTAAATTATATGATTTTTCTTTTTTGGTTGTTTGTAAAGAAGCAATAAAGAGAACACAAAACATTAAAAAAAAAAAAAGAAGAAAATGAAAAAAGGGGACTAACATTCAAAAGAAACAAGAACATTCAAATAAAGTTTATCCTTTACATATAAAGGATTTGTTCCAGTATGTTTTTGTTGTTGTTGTTGTTGTTGTTTTGTTTTGTTTTTCCAAACAATATAAAAATGAGGCAATCACCTTTACTCAAATTTAGTAATACTTTCTGACACAAAATTATTCCTTTTTGTTTCCACAGAATGGCATGCATCATCTAATCACATTTGGACAATTCCTAAGTATGTGCTTAGCTCTAGGCATGTTTTTTTTTAGTGGAATAAGTGTTTTCTTAAATAATGTTGGATTTAGATGTATGTCTAAATATTTTGCTGAACGAGGAACTAATATGTTACTTCCTTGGAGTAAGAAAATAAGATTCAATTCAATTTTAAGACTCCTCAAAATATCCCCAGAGATCAGAGAAGTGTATGCATGTGTATGGCGTTGAAGTTCTAGTTATAATTAATAGATATTAGCAGCTGAATTTATTTGCCTAAATATGGGCCTCTGATGTTCTTTCAGATGTTAAAGGCTACCAAAGACATCTACATGAGTTTGTCTAATATGCCTTGGGATCATCCATACACCTCTTTGAAGTGGCAATTAGGAGCCCAACTGCCAGCTGACAGCTTCAGCTGTCATGGATTATATTAAATACCAAAGTCTAACCAACTGATTCAAATGCAATGTGTCAAACTGGGCAAGGTGACTTCTTCTACGTTCAAAAGTGAATTACATAGCTCCCAACATATCCCTTTCTCAAGTCCACTAAGGATTATATAGAAGTTTAATCTACTCTTAATTCTCTCACCTCAATTGAAAAAAACCCTGAAGGTTCAGAGATATCAAATAAAAAGATGAAGCTGGACAAAAGAAGGACTTCTCAGCAGGTGACTAATATGTACCTCTTTATTTGTCACAGATTTTTTTTCTTGATTTTTTCAAAGGCTAAAAAAGTAACCATGGAGAAAGTAAGCAGTAGACCTTTTTTGTTGTTTAATTCAAAGGTGATGTAGGCAAGAGACAAATAGATTTGCCTGAGTAGACTTGTGAATGCCAAGGTAAAATCTAAATGGCATCTAGGTGAAATTGAATGGTACAGTATGACAAGAATAAGCTTGTGCGATGGATTAGATGTTTCTCAAAGCTCTGAAATTAGAAAATATATGTATCAGGGATGGAGAAGCCAATGCTGCCATAATATTTAAAAAATTGAGATCAAATAGAGAATGCTCAAATATTTTGTCTTTTTTTTTTTTTTTTTTACTATTTGCCTGCCATTCTTGCTAAAGAAAAAAGTCACAGTTAGAGTTAAACTTACATCAGAGGAAGGAATTTAACCTGTATTAACATCTCATCAGATCAGTTAGAATGAACAAACAAACATGATGTTACTATTTTTCCCCTGTATAAATACAAATGTATCCATTTAAAATCTACAATGCCTAAAGCATTCAGATCAACATTAGAGACATGTGCTGGCAAAATTACTTAATTCAATTTCAAAATGAAAAGTAGAAAACACAGAGGCAGAAAAAAGTAATAAAGAATAAATTTATTTATGAAACATATTACAAAGAGTTTATTGAAATTGGGGAATGTACAACAAAAGGAAAATTATGATATGATGGATGAACTGGTGAAATTTTCTCAATTTAGCAGTTATATTTTGTCTTGAAGTATTACAGGACACTTTTTTCTAGTGCTCATGCTTGACAAGGTGATTTAGATTTACATCCATCCCTGGACTGCAACCCTGATACGAAGGTGAAGCTGCCTGATGCCTGCATTTACAGCTGTGGAAAAAGCTCCTAAGTGAGAATTTTTGTAGTAGCACAAAGATGACATAAAGAGTGTTCAGGGAAGAATTTATGTTTACTGGTGCATTTTCACTTTGCTCACCTTGAAAATCTCTGAGTGCTACATTAACATGTCAGTATTTGATTATCTAAAATGATACAAAAATAAGCTTTATTTTAACTTGAAAGTTACGAATACTTGTGTGTGCAAATTCTAGCCTGAACTTACATATTGCTAAGGCAACCAATAGTTAATGCTCTCTTCCCAATTACTGCTCTAGTTCAGGAATGTTATCTTCAGGCTTATGTGGCTGGCTTTAGAGTTCTCACTGAGAAGGCACATTATTGCCTGTAGAAATGATGATAGCTGAAAAAGACATGCAATGGGGCCAACTTCAACATAGAAATGAGATATTCTTCATGACTATGAAAATATATGTTGCCTTGAATATCCATAGCCTCCTCAGTTTGTCAACATATCCTTGCAGTTGACAGAAGCCTGTATAAGGGCATTGCTCTGGTGTGAATGTCAGCAACAGAAAATGATCAGTGAATTAAGAATGACCGGAATGGTAGAGGCATACAAGGAACCTGTTATCTGTTTAAGTAGAAGCCAAAAGAAAAGCAAGTATAAAAAATAAATTTAAAAAAAAAAAGAAAGAGAGAGAGAGAGAGAAGAAAAATAAACTCCCTTGGGAAAGGAGAGCTGTCACTAGAAAACAAACATTCTGATGGGAATCGAGAGAACAGAGTTCATGTATTAGCATAAAAGAGTACATAGACGACAACTGGAATTACAGAATTTCTGGGTTCAGAAAAGGAAAAATCCTTCTTAACTAAATATCCTGTGGATTTTAGCAAGCTTGTAATAAGAATTTACATGGAATTATAGGCACACTATCAGCCATTTCTACATGGTTCGTTTAAGACATAAACTGAATCAGAGGTTTCAGATACACAGTTACAGGATAAAAATGCTATTTAAGTAGAAGGGAAATAAATAAAATGTAGAGGACATTCATAAGAGTAGATGTGTAAAATTGCAAGGAAATTGTTAGTAAAATCTCTCAGAAATTAGGATTTTGAATGTAAATTTTGCTACTTAAGGAATATTATTCAAGTTTTATCCCAGACTTCATAGCTACCGTGTAAAACAATCTTTCTACATTGTTGCTTAGGGAGTGAAAACAAAGTTAGTGAGATGGTGTTGAAGTGTAGGATTTTTATTCTCAGTGGACCAGCAATCCTGGTATTTCTTTTTATTTGACACCAGGTAATATGAAACTGCAATCCAATTATAAATAAAAGCAAACTTCAGCCAAGCAGAATTTAATCCACATTAACTAAATTGTTTAAACTGATGTTAATTTTTTTAAATAAAGCTCTACTGGTCTGCAGTGCATTAAAGAGTAAGAGAAGGGAGGTAGGTACTACTAAGACTTCTAATTTATTTATACTAAATTTTTTACATTCTAACAGATTTTTGGGAGCAGCATTTTCTTGTCTAGTGCTATTTGAGCTACCATATTGTATCCTCCGTAGCATACAGTTGTTGACCCAGAAGCCATAGGTCCGAAGTCTTACATTTTATCTCTCAGCCTGTTTAAATATTTCAGCCAGCGTGCAACAGTGACACTAGACACCTGTGTTAAAGCAACTGAATCAACCATGGAATGTTTTCTGTACCAATTAATGATAGAAAATCATGGGAAACCAAGAACATTAAGTCTGACATGCATAATCATTACCAAGATAAAACACTTTAATTGCTTCAGAAAGTGGAAAACTGACCTTTTCACAAAGGTTAAGTGTCATGTCAGAAGTGCCTCTATCATAGCATAGAGTACTACTGTAAATCAGCATTATCTGACTGATACAAACTTCCAGTTTATTTACCTCTTCTCAAAGGCAACTCATCTTTCATCTTCTGTGTTAAACCATAATCTGTACGAAATGTTATTAAAACACTCAGCCATAATTGATAATGAGGCTACTTTCCAGAGTGTTCAAATGATCTTCAGGGGGACTTTTCTTCAGTATTTTTAATCCAAATAAAATTTGGGAATTTTACAAAGTCCATTATGCAAATTCAAGACATTTGTGATTCATTATAGAAGACAATGTTTAGTGCTGTGGATTCACAAAAGAAATTATTGCATGAAAAAAATTCTGGACATAGGTGAGGAAGACAATGCAGAAGAAAGGCCAGGAGGGAAGAAATAACCTGAAACCCTTACATAATAGAAAAAAGCTACAGTAGATACAGAATCATTCTCTTACTTTGTATTTTCTTTAATCACTTGCATTCCAGAAAAAGGAAAAAAACCCTACCTCCTTAATAGTTATTCCAGAAAAACAGCCCTACATTGCCCTTAGCACAGATTTTTTTTTCTCAGTCAAATGTGGCTCATTGCATTTTCTGGTTATCTGATGAAAACAAAACAAAACAAAAACAAACAAAACCATCATGATCTTTGTTTTGCCACTTTAATCATTTTCTCCCTATATTCATGAAAGTAAACTTGATGTTGCCTTCCGAGGTGATTCTTACTTTAGAGGGCAATAAGGTAGACTTAGCACTAAAGAGGTTTGTCTGTGTGACTTGTTCTGAAAAGTATTATTTTTTTTACGTAAAACTGAGGTCCTCTCCAAACAACTTACTGTCTAATTACAATGCCCTCCATAAGAGATTTGTCTGTTCCTATCAGTGAAGTTTTATTAAAGGGGAATTTACAGTCTCCAGTAGACAAGAAACCTTATCCGAACTCTACCTCCATCGCCTTATTCAAAGCAGATTTATAGAAAATTGTGCATGCCTAAGAGCCTGAGTATTTTGTTGAAAAGACAGTTTTGCAAGGGAATGGCATCTACATCACCAAGGACAGAATGTTATTGCATTTATAAGCTGCCAGACATCATAAAAGAAATTGCTGGTTGAAGCTATGTACTCTTTGCCATGTGATGTCAGGCTGGATATAATGTAACAGGACCTGGCATATCAGTGATATGATTAAAGGATAATATTAGTCCTGTGCCTTTTTAACTAAGCAGTAATTCAGTTCCTAGGTGGATAAGTGATGAGACTGAAGAGCTAGTAGCTTATCCCTCTGAGGTTGCTGCAAGCAAAAATAGTCTAGGACAACCTCTCCTACTCTTACACCGTGAATGTGCATCAAAAGTTGGTTTGATAACTGATGTTTGCACCTACACCTAAGTTTGAATTATGTGCTCAGATCTTGCTTTGTAATTAAGTGCAGTTAAGAAAGTAATTTCATTAAACTTTGAGACATCAATTTTAGGAGAATCTGTGCTTAAAATCTTGCTTGAGGAGATGGCTTTTCAGTTTCTATTTACTGAAAAAGTCAGTGAAAATCAGATCATAAACGAAGGATCTGATTATCCATCTGTGTTTCACCTCTCCAAGTCAACACTTCTCAAATGTTACAGAAAGCCACAGTCATCTTAAAATAAGTCATAATAGCACAGTAATGCTTCTCACAGGTATGTTCTTACTTCATTTAAGAAGGCAGAAAATCTTACAGGAATTCCAAAATGTCATGAACTTTGTGGGAAAAAATAGACCACTATGCTAACTTACTTGAGTTGTGTCATAAGTCTTTATGATAATGACATTTTCTGATAGTTTAGAGATCTGCAGAGAGATTCAAGGCATACTTCTTGCTACTTGCTGCCTACTGGCTGCAGTAGCAAGAACTACAGACCCTATAGCAAGGGTCTGGCTATTCCTTTGTTAGAGATCATGACCTCCAGAAATATGCTATAACCTTGACTCAGTAGCTTTGCCTAGATGGATGTCTGACCAGAAACAAACTTAAGTTTAATCTGTTTCAGGAAATTTCTTAATTGCAGTACAAAAGGCACAATTTCAAAAAATACTTTGAACAAAATTTAGTTCTAGTTACTCTTTAAAATAAAGATTTCTTCTTAGCTGAGGACTCTAGGGACTGGGAGTGCTGTTCATACTTCTTTCTCCTTTATCTAATGAAGAGTCTCTAGTCTCTTTCTTTGGTCACTACATGCATTTTACTAAATACAGAATTTCTAGCACATGCTCCATATTCTTTAGAGACTGTACATGATGCACTAAAAATAAAGATAATAGCTTGAAGCACTTTGTCCAAAATGTCCTTTTAATATTTCTAATAGTATATAAAATGTTCTTCACAAGTTCTATCCCAATATCGCTGATTCTAGAAAGGATTCAGTCACAAAAAATCAAATTGAAGTTGTAATAAACTGTATATAAAATAAAGCTGTAATTAACTTCAGTGAATCTTTTCAGACCAGCTTTTGGTCTTTTCATTTTGCAAATAGCTTCTTTGACCAATCAGGGCACTGTTCCCAAGAGCTAACTGCATGCAGAATCATTTATTCAAATTAAGTATCTTAGAAATATTTTTTACCTTCTACTAATACTAAAAGCAACTATCTAGTGATATAGATACACACATATATATATACTACATATATATACATAGGAATGGGTAATTACATAGCAGCCAGTGGGTGGTGGGCAGGTGCGCAGAATTTGTGCTGGTTGAGTCAAGGCCGACACCTCATGCTCAGTCATGAAAAGACAGCAGCTGCCAGCAAGAAGCAGCAGAAGCAAGGAGACAACAGCCACCCTCAAATGATAGGAGGGAGATGCGCTGAACCTGACCTTTTCATAAGTGACTTAGCTGTCGAGTAACTGGGAGTGACTATCACTTGCACCTGGGAGATACAACTCTCTACTGAGATTTGGGGGACCATCACATGGGTTCTCCTCCAAATGCTATTGCTGGTCTTAGAAGTTGTGCCTATAATTAGAAGCGAAACAGTGCCAGTGTGTGGCTCAACCATACACCTCTCCTTTCACATTAACCCACATGAATTGGTCCGGAGTGTCCTGAAACAACAAAAGGACATAAAGCAATCACGTGTGAGAGGGTCTGTTACTAATAAACAATCTAAGCAACTTAGCCCTGGGAAAAAAAAAAGGAAAAAAAAAGTCTTGGATGGGAGGTGTGCAAATTTCTTGGTTAAAACTAGATTTTCCATTATTATGGGTTTTTCTCTAACTAACTTTCACTTTGCATTAAGGAAATTATCACTTTTTTCAGTATATTAAATTTCTAGTCTCATGTTCATCATCTTTTTTCAGTTATATTCTTCAATACTTAACTCTTATCACATTGCCATCAGTTCAGTCCCTGCGTTATGCAGAGGATGCTGGCCTGTGTTTACATTACATCACCCAAAATATCTCTGTGCTTCCTACAGAGACTAGATGTGCTTCCTACTTGAACTAGATGAATAGTTCACTACATTCCTGCTTTCAATCTATTTTAAAATACCACTTTTCTTTTACAATAAGTCAATCTATAAATGAGTTAGAAGTGGGCAGGTTGGGAGAACTAATATATATTAGGAAATTATTAAATAAAAATGAACAAGCACGTGAGATGTATGTGATCTTTTCCCCAATTCCCCTTTCTGTACTATAAAAAATCTCAGAGACAGGAATCATATCAATCTTTAGGTCATAAGAACAATACCTATTAGATCTTTAAGTTTTTATAAGGTTATAGGCACCAAACAGAGTGGTACCTTTGGACAAGAAAAATAATCCTAGATTACTACATGATTACTTACTGTGTCCGTATAATTAGCATCCTACCACACCTGTGTGATTCATTTCTAGATAGAATATATATGCTGATTTTCTCTATGTATAGAATATATACCCTGTCACTTCTGCTAATAAATGTAAGTGCAAATCAACAATTATGCAAATATTGTCATTTCGCCTTTGTTCCAACTTTTTCCTGCAAGAGTAAGGAAACCATGTTTATAACAAACACATGATGACTAATGCTTTTAACCACTTGAGAAAAGGCACAAGTGTAATTTTGTCTTCATTTTCCAAGCATTTTCCTATGCCTTGCTTTTGAAGTTGTATGAAATGCTATTACTGTTAATGCTTGCACTCTGTTTCTCAGTACTTCTTAAATTGTCTTTTAAGCTCCTATTACATTACTGCAGTCTTCCTCAATACAAATGCTGGTTATTTTCTTCCCCTCTCAAATGTATTAGATCTATATAATCTCCACTTCTCTTTCTTCTAACAGATTTTCTTCCCCAACTTTCTGCTTTCTAATCTACAGGAGTGCTTTGCTTTGAAGTGTCTCTCACAGTAAGGAAGAAACAGAAAGTTCCGTTTCTGGGGCTAAATATTTTCCTACAGCTTAACTGATAATCCAGTAGTGCCTCTGTCAGAGAGATTTTCTCAATTTGATCGTTCCTTAACACTGAAGCCATATCTTGTTTGTATCATGACAAGACCCCGGAGTTCACCAGCATTTCCCTTCTCAGTCTCTTTATTTCTGTAAAAAAGGAAATATAAGTTCACATGCTGGATTGAAGTGTTTTGTCCTCTTCTGAAATCTGGACATCAATGGCACATATCTGCTGATTAAAACAGAGGCAACCTGTGTACTGCTATACCTTGCTCTAGTTACAGACTACTGAACAGTCTGTAAATTGAATAGTCTCAGTCCCCTCTCCCTGAGCCTCGACCCTCCCTACCCTAGAGCTGAGAATAATACCCAGTGCCTCTCTTTCCAGGGAACACTGTGCTATTATATTTATTACAATAAAGGTAGGCAATATACATTCTTGTGAGAGAAACCTGGGGTCTGTCAGAAGAACATTTCTGTCCACATCAATCAATAAACATCTAAAGCTATGAGAAAAGATGGGGTTGCAAGAATATTCAACATTCAGTTGAATACTACCTAGTTGAACTACCTAGAATTAAGACAGTATCCTAATTAGGATGTGGATACTTTGTCTAATTGTTTTCCTAGTTTTGCAGTTGGAATGAAGAATATATTCCCTTTTGATCTTTTAAAGCTAATTCTTCTTTTTGTATAGGACTGTGTTTCTCTTGCAATAAGATTAATTGCATAGACTCCTAACATTAGAGCTGCTGCTTAAAGCAAATGATTTATCTTTGCCATATGCAGAGAACAATTCAGGTCATTTATGGAAATGATAAATTCAGAGTGTTAAAGCAATCACAACAGAAAGCAAATATTTTTAGCTCATGCACAAGTATTGTTTAAAAGAATATTAAACATTCTTGCCTAAAATCCACAGTTCAGTTAGGCAAAAGACCTTTT
>VWPW01019644.1:0-15309 GCA_013389825.1 Crypturellus undulatus | reverse complement strand
TCCATGTCCATAAGGCACAAAAAACAGCTGAAAGCCTTCACTAGGTCTTTGCTTCCATAATGCTTAGAGGAGTGCAGTCCATAAACAAGCAGGAATGAATATCTTCTTTTCCTTAGGGCATCAGAATTTGAGCAGGTAAGTACGTAGAAGTTTTTTCATTTTAGAGCTGGAGATAGGACACACATTCAGTTTGCCTTCCCCAATGCAGGAGAGGATGCTTGAGAGTTGTTTCCTCTCAAGTATCTCTTGAAATTGCCCTTACTAGGGATCTTTATCAACGGATCCTTGCTTCCTTAAGGTTTTATGGAACCCAAGTGTCATCACCAGCACATTTCAATGGGAAATGGCACATGATGCATTCAAAAGAAATGTGAAAAATAACAGCATTTCAGTCCAAACAGCATGTAGAATTTCTCACTGAAAGTATCATGCACTTGGCACTCTGTATTCTATTAGCTCCTCTTCAAGAGAAATCCTATAGATTTGTCTTTCCAAAGTATTTGTGATTGCCAAAACAACCCCTTCTGTGAAGAAAAAAATCTCCCAATCCTGCATGCCCACTGGCTGACATCTGTAGACTGTGAGATGTTTTAAGGAAAAAGGTAAAGGAAACTGTATTAACGGGAGCACAAGTTCATCATTCCAGCTTACATTCAAGAAGCTCCAGGTCCCACTTTCCCTGCCAATGGCATGTTCAGGGTCACCAGACCAGAATGAGGCACATGCAGTATCCCCAGGAGCAGAGGCAGCATCACAGGCCAAGGCATCCTCTTCACTTCCAGGAGTTTCCTGCTTGATGTTTCCATTTTTTTCTTAGATGGGTCACAGAAGCCTAATGCTAGACACTCCCTCAGTCCCTAACCAGAGGTATCACAGTCCAGGCAGTTCATCATATTAGACAATGTTTCTGACATTTACAGACATGTGTTCAGCTTCTGCCGTCACTCTGGCCTGTGTCTGGTTACCACCGAGCAGCTCATAAACTGTGCACATATTGCTTCTCAGCTGGTTCTCCATGTGGAGCTCATCATGACTGGAGGACTAGGTAAACACAGATAAATAGAAAAGAAACAAAGGAAGTTTTCTCCAGACAGCTCATTGGAAAAGGACAGGCAGAATTTGTCCCCAGCTGGAAACCACAGCCATGGAAAATACACAGATGTGCATCAACCCATGCCTTGGACACAACAGGGCCACTTTGATACAGGTAAGACTGGCCCCCGCACATTCATGTACATAAGCTGAAGTGGGAGCTATCTAGTCTGTTCTCTGACCTTAATCTCTTACTGCCTGCTCCTCTTCCACTTCTTTACTCAGGTTGGTTTCCAATCACTACACTTGTGGAAAATGTTATCTCCCAAGTCTAGTCCTCAAAAGAGGAAAGCTAGACTTGCCTTCTCTCAACAGACTTCTGGCTTCAGGTAGTACAAGCAGCTCTACTTGGATTTGTGTTGCAACAGGAAGGTAACAGAAAAAACTCTAACTCAAAGCCTTTGAAAAGCTATAATATCAAGGAATTTAAGACTAATAGAGGTCTAGCTGATGAAACATCAGGTTAAAGAACAAGAGAACAAACAGTCCTGCTGACTGGTTGCATTCCTAATACCATAAGGTCACTTTATACTCCAATATTCAGAAATCAACTTATAGATATATTGATTCTAATAGCAATCGTCAGTTAATTATCATCCCCATCACCTATGACATTATTCTGTATTCCTTATTTCTTACCATACCTCTTGCTGCCTTATAACTCTAGGTCTCTTCAGAAGAACCGTACCTGTAAAAGATTGATTGGTATTTATCAATATTTGACAACTATACAAGATTGTCTGCCCAATAAATGTAATGTCTTGTTTCTGTGTAGCACAGCTTACACAATCTCTTTAAGACATCAGGGGAAATTTCAAGTTCAATGGGTAATGTCCTGTGAACATTTCTGTAAGAATTCCTTAGAGTACAAACAGAACATATTCTTTCAAAATCATTTTGTCAGTAGGTCACTTTAGTCTCAGAGAGCCTGTCTCAGAGAGCCTGTAAAGCAAGGAAGCTTTGAGGAAACATGCATCTCTCTACATTTTTCCTACCTCATAAGTCTTTGAGATGGGGAAAAGAAACCATCTTTATGCTGAAAAAGTCACACTGAGTCTCTTATCAAGCAGCATGGAAAAAAAAAATCTCTTAAACAGTCTGTGAGTTCTCCTCTACTTGTCCAGTAGCTTGGAGAACCATATTTTAGAACCACCTGTTAGAGGAAGAGGCATTCTGAAAATAAGTAGCAGAACATAGCTTCTCTGGTTATATTCCTTTTAAGGCTAAAGCCACAGAACACAAGACAGATCCACTTACCAAAATGCCACAGGCAGTAGAGAAGAAAAAGCAGGAGGAACAAGATGACACAGCCCCCAACAGTGCAGGCCATTATTAATAGCACATCTGTGGAAAGACTGTGTGAGTGTGGTACAAAGCAATAGTTGTCATGGACAAAATATCAAGAAGCATCTTTGGTGAAGAATATAACAGCACAGCCTTGACCCTGGGGACAAGTTTAGCAGGTGACTGTTCAGCCAAGTTCGCTCGGGGTTGGCAGGGTGCTTTCCACATGAAAAGCTGGACAGGCAGCACAAGTAGCAGACTGCTCCCATTCACAAAGCAGCCACACAGCCTTCACTTGGTGCTCCCTGCATACTGTGAACATGCACCCCTTGGTGTCACCACAAATCCTGCCAAGAGCTGAGGGCACTCAGCACTGCAGGGCTGCTAAAAAGTCTTGCATAGCAGGACCACCTCTTTTTGACTCTCTACAGAAGACAGAAATACTCACGCTTCCCATTCTTGTTCCCACTTATTTGGCCCTGGTAGAGCTCAACCAGGGTCAGAGCTGGGAATACCTTCAGTTTACTACTTACAGGTATTGTCATCTTCAGAGGTGAAGTGCAGCCTGTGCACAGTTAAGGTGATGTTCTTTGTTAGGATCTGCTGTTTGAAGGTGACACTGTACACTCCGCTGTCACTGAGCTGCACATCCTGGAGCAGCAAGGATGCATTCAAAGGGAAAAGCACAACACGACCTTGGTACATGGCACTTGGGAAACAGCTTGCGGAGCAACTCTGGGGAGCCCCATCAGCACTCAGGGAGCAGTTGGACACTGTGCAGCTGATGAGCTGGTCCAAGCTGTTATTGAATGTCCACTGAATTGACAGTGGGAAGCGAGAGAAATTGTTGAATTTGTAGGAGACTGGCAGAAGAACAGACTGGCCCACAGTGCATTCGAGTGAAACGTGAGGGATTTCAGCAATGAGAGCCAAGTTTCCTCCTACAATGAATGGAAGAGACAAATCATCAATGTACCATTAGTCAGCTCCCTATCAATATTTCATGTCTGTTCTATGGCAAATAGTCTGATGAATTCTGTATCAGGCAGCACTAACAGTACTCAAAGTGAAATATTTCCGAGCAGTTGGAAATACTGGGACCACCCAAAACACATTTCAAACTCACTATTTTAGTTTTTGGCAACAACTGGCCCAAGGGGCCCTTTGTCACAGTACCTGCTAAGAGGGCAAACATTCAGTGCCTAAGTGTCCTTAGAGCAGCAGCAGCAGCGGTCCCAATGAAGGCTAAGAAACAGAAGCCAGTTACCCCTAGATAGGCTCCTGGAATAACTAAAAAGCTCTTCATGTCAATTACTCCCTCCCTAATCCAGTTCATGCGCCTCCTGGGCACTGCTACCCGAGTACAACGTTTTGCAAAACTAAGACATTTTTGGCTGTTGTATCACATGGCACCAAGAGACAGCCTGGAAAAGACACAGCCCCAAGTCAGTTTTCTTTCCTCCTCCTTTGGCAAAGATGACAAGTTGAGGCAGCCAAAGCTGAGCACTCAGCATGCCATGGGTCCAAGCCAGCTGTGCAACCTCAGCCCACATTGATCTGCTCTCTCCAAAACCAATCTCCCAGCACATCCTTGCAGAAAAGAAAGTTCCTCCAAAGTTAAGAGTAGTGGTGATACAGAGAAAAAGTATTTTTAATGTGCATCACAGTGAAGATGTTTCCCCAGAGTTAACTAAAGTGACCTTGAAAAGTCCTGCAGTTACATAAAAAAAAGAAAAAAAAAAAAGGTAGGGCACCATCTGTAGTCCTTTTCCTTCTACAAAGGTTAGGAGATGCTCGATGGCAGCTGGTTTTAGCTCCAAGGAGGTTTCAGCTCTGTTTTCCCACTCAGACTCACCAAGCAGCAGCAGAATGGAGCACAAGGTTCTGCAGCTCCCACGAGGGCCCATGTCTCCTTGGGGTCTGGGATGTAGCCAGAGCAGAGATGGCTCAGCAGAAGAGTTTGTGGCTTCTGAGCTCACCATCCAAGCAAGTAGATCTGTAATGACACCCCCAGCCCAGGAAGGAAGTAGCTGATGCTTTCAAGGGCTCTTCAGTTAAAAACTGAAAGAATTCAGAGTTTGCTTCTCACCTGAAGAGGCTGCTTTAGCTGCTGATCCCCTGAGCACACACTGGAACATCCACTGCTGGAGGAAGCATTTCAGCAGTAAGGTTGCGCATCAGTGTCAGCAATAAACACACCTTAAGTAATCCCAAAGAGCTCAGCTTTGGGATGGGACAGCCTGGAAGGAATAAACTTCGTCCTCTTGTTTTTAGCCTGAAATAGCAAACACATTCAAGATAAGGTGGCACATTCTCCCTTGCTAGGATCACCCAGTTATGGGCACAGCAGTTTCCCTCTGGCCAGCGCACCCTGAAGTGCTCTGGGAATAGCAAAAAAGAGTGTCACAAGGTTGTTTGCCATCAATCGCTTCCAAATTCCTTAAAGACTTACAAACAGATAACATCCCAACTGTCCATATAAGCCCCATTTTATCTTATCCAAGATTTTATCATCTTCTTGCTCCCTATTACCATGAATTGAAGGAGTCCAGAGCAAACACTCCTTTCCATCCTCAGGTCAAAATCTCATTAAATCCTGTAGAAACAGCCCTGTGAAAACATCCTAAAGTAATCACTGGGTATTGAAAAATAACACAAAGAATCTGTTCAGGCTTTTCCTTTTGGTATCTATGTGTATTTAATCTCTTCAGCTACTCTTCTACAGTAGGATTCTCTTTCAGTGATGCATATACATCGGCATTTTAAAAGAATTAATTATTAGGGAGGATTTGTTACAGGTTGCCCTCTATCTGTATGTAGTATAGCTATATGGAGACCAACATTAATGTATCTTGGAGACAGGATTTTGGATCACAAGTTTCTGAGTTTCTTGTCCCGGGGACATACCTCAGGAAACTGTCCAAGTTAATATTTACAGTAATTTCAGCAAGATGAACACACCTAGGCAGATTCTTCAACTTTATCTGCAAAAAATGGGAAAGAAGCTTTAAAAACACGTACATGTATTAGAAACCAGCACACAGATGTTCTTATAAAAGGTCCCACTTCATTATAACTGTTCTGAAAAGAAGCCTCAGTTAAAGGATGCCTCCATCACATCATGGGAAATACACCAGCCTTTGCAAATGCTGTCAGCCTGAGTCTTGGCTTCTATGCTACTCCCAGGCACACTAGCGGACATCAGCAAAGAAACATTTTTCACTACACTGTTAAATTCAGACAGACGTTGCACTCTACATCAGCCTTCACACTTTGTCAGAGCGCAGCCAGGGTCGCCTTCCTGGCTACCACACAGCCAAACAGATGCTCAAGTACAGCATGTGCCCTAACGACAGGGAGGTTTCACTAGATCATAAGAAACTTGTCTCCTCTGACCTTTACTATCTCCTCCTGCATTTTTCTTGACCCAGGGAGTATTTTGGCATATTTTTTTCCCTAACCAAAAAAAAAATATATATATAGTCTAAAAAATGGCCAAACTTTTTACCTTAAAATCTTTCCAAAAAGAAAACCAAAGAAATAAATGACTTCTGGTCACAGACCACCTGTAGAAGGCCTTTAATTTACCAAAACCATTTCTCTCAAAGGAAGAAATAGGATCTAAGAATAGATTAACTTGCAGCATCAGGTGCTAGCATTCTCCATAAAGACCACACGGCAACAGCTGCGCAAAACCAGCAAAGACATCTTTTTTTTTTTTAGCACTACTCTGTAGGCAGAGGAACATGCTACTAGCTGCCAGAGAGCCAAGTGATACAGCAATTATAATCTTGCAGAGCACTGGGGCAAGCTTTGCTTCAAGGCAGTACCTGAGTAAAGTTTGCTTCATTCAGCAGTAGCAC
Organism: Crypturellus undulatus; assembly: GCA_013389825.1. NCBI lineage: Eukaryota > Metazoa > Chordata > Aves > Tinamiformes > Tinamidae > Crypturellus > Crypturellus undulatus. The sequence continues at coordinate 9,070 of VWPW01019644.1, read as the reverse complement.
TACAAAGCTTTTACTGATTTAGCTACAAAAGAGGAAAGACTCTAGTTTTGCAAGATTAGGCATCACCTCCTCTTTGCTTCCTCTTGGCAAACAGTGTTACCCCAAGGAATGCAGTCACAGAATTAAAAAAAAAAAAAAACAAAAAACATAACCTGACTATGCAGAACCAGAGGGAGTAGGGAAAAGACAATAGCACGCAGACCATTATCTTTTCTCCATAAAAATAACAGAAGCAACAATAAACACAAAAGCATTAAAGTACTCTCTGATTTTCTTTTGTTCCTCCCTACCTTTCTCTCTAGCATATCAAGCTTTTAGTGCTTTAGATGCTCAAGGCTGCAGACAGAAAGACCTCCTACAGCCTTAATCTTCTTTCCAGACAGCCTTAGGCTTCTCTTCTGTGCTTGAATTTATCACAGGCTCAGGGGGAGATGACTGCCCTGTTGTTACCTAATTATCTCATTATTACCTAATTTCATTCAAGTCACCTTCCCCTGAGGCCAGGTTAAAATAAATGTTTTTGCATACAACATGGGGGAAAAAATATACAGCACATTTAGAAAAAAAAAGGAAATTTGGAAGCTAGAGCAAAGGGCATGTCTGCATCCTTTTAAGCAGCTGCATTACTGCAAAATTTGATGTTATCCAGAGTTTGGACACATAGAATCTTTTCTTTCAAAATATACCCACTTGTTCCTTCCCTAAGCTTATACAGGACATAGTTCTTTCACTTGTCTTTAAACACGAAAGTGTTACCACAAGTGAACCTTCCATTTTCTATTAATATTCATAAACTAAATATTCATAAAACTAAAATACTTCTTTCTAGAGGTAACAGAACAAATGTGCTTCTGGACAATTATTTTTCTCAACAAAAATTAGATCCTACTCTATCCCTGCACTGTAGTACAGGGGGGATTTCTCACTCTGAGAGCTCAGTGAGACTGCGAGCCCTCAGAGATGGAGTTGGCTAGACAATTCTTAGGGATCAAAGAGGGTGGCTTTCTTCATCTGAGTAATGTTACACCTGCCCATGGAAAGGTTTCTTTTTCCAGAACACCAGAATGAGACCGTGATAATATAGAGATAATTCAACACAAGTGCACCCAACATCAAGAGCAGAAGCCATTTCCTGCAATGAGAGGCAACATGGGAGATGCAACAGCCCTTGGTAGATAGGATCACATAGCCCCCTTTTCAGAGTGATGTTAGCTGCAGCCCTTCAAGAGCTCAAGCAAAGCCACAGCAAAGATTCTGCTTTAGCTTGTGCAACCCCCACTTCCTGCGCTGGTGGCCTTCACACTGAGAAGAAATGGGCTCTCCTTGGTGTTTGCACCAACGTGTGACCCCCTATGCATTCAATGCAGAGCAGAAAACCTGGTGGCCAGGACTGTTATCCCAGTCTCTCTCATTTCTGCATCTCAACAGAGACCCAAATCCTGCTCCTACATGCTCAAGGGAATGATCTTCCACAAACTTTGAGGTTTCCCCAGATGTGGAGAGTTAAAAAAAAAACAGCCTTGAGTTTCTAAATATTCAAAGCAGCCAAAATGCTTATGTGGCATTGACACTCTCTCATTTTTGCTTCGGCTTCGAGGCTGCTGATGCTCAAGTGTGGCACCATGGAGCATGGGACTCTGTAGACCTTGCATCAGGCTGCAGCAAGCTGACATTTGCTTCGGGCAGAAGTGCTCTTCTGACATGAACCACACGGCCAGCCCACTCGCCTGGGCTTGAGGCTTGCAAACTGGGTTACTCTTGAATGAAAGCAAGCTAGAAGAACCTCATGTAATGGGCACTAACTGCGAATGCACATGTAAGGAGCCAGAGTGAAGCCGCTCCAAAATACCCCTCCCAAGCGACTGCAGTGGGGAGATCCCGTCCCTTGCACCATTTCCATTTACAGATCTGCAGTGGGCTGCAATGCCGACGGGGCTACCCTGCTGGGTAGCAGTGCCTGGCAGTGCTCTTTGCCGACGCAGATGGAGCCTCCATGCTGTTGTGTGCCCTTCCTGTGCCATGTTCTTGTGGAAGAGCTTGCCTTTGCTCCTTCATCTGCTTTCTGATCTGGTCAGGATGGGCCACCAAATGGGACTTGACCTCATGCTCTTGAGAAGTGTGCCTTCTCCTTCAAGATACTTTTCTAAAAGACATTTTTTTCTAACAGATCAGTAAGAGCAGCTACACGTCCACAGCTGCTGGGACTGAGATGCTAAGCAGATATCAGCATCGTGGTGAACTTTGCAAGTACAAGACAAGCGCAACCCACACATGTACGATACCCAGAATAGTCCGTGCGGTGAAACAGGTGCTCTTCTGAATACAGGCATCGTACGCTTGCAGGACCTCAGCTCAGGCAGTGTGTTTCCATTTTCTTTTTTAAAACACAACTTACTCTATCTTTCCACTTTAAGAAATTTATTTGTTGGTTAGATTTTACTGTTTATGAAGCACTTACTGTGTACTTGGCAAACCGAAGAAGTAATCAAATATTTTAAAAGAAAAAAAAATCAATTATCAATGGGATTTCTTTCCTATTTAAGCTTAGTATTTGGCTTTATATTAGCAATTTCTCCAGGAAGCAGAGCTGCTGCAAGTTTTCTTTCAGATGACAAAATGTTGCTGAAACAACATCGTAAAGCAAATTTCTAGCATAAAAGCCTTTGATAAGTTCTTGAAGTAGAGGATGAGACAAATTGCTCTGGAGTCAGTAGAATTTTGTTAGTTCAATGCGATAGTAAGTAACTAAGATGGCATAGCTAAAGCACAATATAAACCTATGTTTATGAAATTTTAAAATGCAATTTGAGTCCAATAGGTGATTTCCCTTCTGCTGCTGCATCACCAAGCAGGTTCATGACAGGTGTGCCTGGACTTCTTAAGACAAAATGCCAATAGCAACCCCAGACGAGTAACACCTCTGTGGTAGGGAAGGTGCTTCTACTCCGTGGACAGGCTGCACCTTTGTTTAAACCAATGACAACAGAACATGTCATTCATCCCAGCATGTGTTTGTGACATTTTAGGAATGCTTCTTGACCCTTCCATATCCCCTTAATCTGGGTTCTTTTTACATCGTTCTGTGGGCAGATCTGTGTGCAAATCCATAGGAAACAGCTCATCTTTAATGATACAGACCTAGCTGAAGATGAATGCGCTGTCCAAAGGGTTAAGAAGAGGCAAAACATGAAGCTGCAGAGACCCTCCCTGTAGAGGCTGGAAGCTGAGCTAAACCGCATTGAGCCCCTTGCCTTTCCCCTGCAGAAGACCCTGTAGACCTGCAGCCCGGGTGAAAGCAGCCACGGTATTGCAGCCTCTCCAACATCCCCTGGTATCTTTGGGCTCTTCTTAAAACTTCGGCTGTCAAGTGAATATTCAGAAATGTATGAAGAGATAGAATGTTTCTCTTTTAATAGTCAGATTTGATAGTTTATGCACGTGAAAAGCTGAGGAAACAGAAAAAAACAAAAAAACAGAAGAAAGAAAACCTCACTTACATAATGAAATCACACAATTTTGGAGGCTTAGCTAACAGTTTCCAAGTGGTCGAGGTTGACAGTGTTGCCTTTGTTCCTCTGTTCACACAGAGAGCCCTCTAAGAAAGAGAAGTGAGAGGAGCTTGCAAGAAACCCATTACAAATGGCAACACATTACAAAGACTAAATAGACACTGACATGCCTGTTTTAACTGCAAGTTTTCCAGATGCCTCCCTGTCACGTGGAAGCAGCACACTAAGAAATTATGGGGCAGAAAACCAGAGAAAAGGGACAGAGACCGCATCCAGCAACACTGAGACGAAAGAGTGACGTGGAAGATACATCGGCTTGCTCTGTAGAGCAGGTCTTTTATATCAGCAGGTGATTTACTGCTCACTGCTGCTTTCTGATATGCAAAGAGACCTCGAGCAGGCACTGTGGGTGTGTGGTGCAGGGGTTCAGGGGACCAACGGGGAGCTGGACACCCAGGGCCTCCCCTGCACCAGCAAGGTTTATCTGGGCCTATTCCAGATGCAGGATCTGTTAGGCCGCGGAACAGAGAGCAGGGCAGCCCTGGCCGAAGCCTGCCTGGAGATGATAATTTAGGTTTCAAAACTCAATTTCAAATATTTCTTCAAATACATCTTCTTCCTGGCAAGCAGGCGAGGATGAGCTTCGACTTGGGATGGAGGTGAAGGAATCAGACAACTCCGGGGTGCCCTCTCCTGGAAAGCTGCAGCAAGCGTGAGGGAAGCTCTGCTTCACAACTCTCCTGGGGGAGCAAGGAAATCAAACTAAAATGTCTTCAAACGAAAGTAAAATGCTCTTTTATTATTGGTTTGGGTTTTTTTGAGGCCGTGGTTGAACCCATGCCTTGGCTGGAAAACCAAAAAGATCCATGAGTAGAAGCTGGCCTCTTCATAGGCTTTCCTTCCCTGGCCGGCACCCGTTATGCTGAAGTGTAGGGATAGATAAACCCACCAGTCTGGGTGGCCTGACAGGGACTGGGCACTAGCAAAAGACCAGGTAGTGGCATTTATATACTGGAAATGGTCAGTAAGTCAATTTATAGTGCAAGAAAAGGATCGGAATGAAAAGCTTTCACTCACCAAAGGCGCTTCACAGAGAAACTGGCTTCAGAGCAGCCAGTACTCCAAGCAGACCTGCTCCATCACTTCTTTTCCTCTCTGCGACCCTTGGATCTTCCTTTTCCGTCTATTTTAAAGCTGCCTTGATATGATCAGTAAGCTCTTTTTATGACACTTATACTGCTCCCTGGCAGCCACATTTGCTTTGAACTGGCACCTTTTATTAGTGCTGAAGTGTTGAGAAAGAGGTTTTGATTTGCCACAGCAATGCAAGAGCTGGGCCCCAGGGTCCAAGAAGGCTGGACTTTTCTCAAGGAGGAGATCCTAAAGGAGTGGGAGCAGGAACAGGCCCCTGTGTGCTGGCACACGGGCTAGAGGGGAAAAAGAGCGACCTGGATGAATAGGGAACTACTGCTAAGATTCAGGGGGAGAAAAAGAGAGTTTACGACCCTTGGAAAAGGGGGAAGGCAACTCGGAAAGTGTATAAGCACGTCGCTAAGATAAGCAGAGAGGAAATTAGACAAAAGTTCGCCTGTTTCTACAGCATTCTAGAAACATTCAGACCACTGTTTCTACAAATGCATTAACAAGGAGGGCCAAGGAAAATCTCCACCCTTTACTGGATGCATTGGGGAACATTGCTACCAAGGATGAGGATAAGGCTGAGGTGCTTAATGCCTTTTTTGCCTCAGACTTTAATATCCAGATCATTTATCTCCAAGGCAACTGTCCCCCTGAGCTGGAAGACACCTATGGTGAGCACAGTAAACCCTCCATAATTCAGGAGGAAAAAGTTAGTGACCTCCTACTCCTCTCGGACCCTCACAAATGTATGGGGCCAGACAGAATCCACCCATGGATTCTGGGGAAGCTGGTGGAAGTGCTTGCCAAGCTGATCTCCACCATCTATCAGTGGTCCTGGACAAGGACCACTAGGAGGTCCCAGATGACTGGAGACTTGACAGCGTGATACCCATCTACAAGAAGGGTCACATGCAGGATGTGGGAAAATCCAGGTCCATTGTTGTGGAGTCTTTGGAGATCTTCCAAACCTGCCCGGATGTGACTCTGTGCTATGTGCTCTAGGTGTCCCTGCTTGAACAGGGGCATTGGACTAGGTGATCTCTAGAGGTCCCTTCCAACCTCTCTTTTCTGTTTAAACTTTTCTAAGAGCTTCTTGCCCATCCATAGAGGTCTCCTGCCTCCCTTGATTGACTTCTTTCTTGTTGGAATGCCCCCATCCTGAGGTTGGAGAAAGTCGTGCTTGAATATCAGCCAACTCACCTGGGCCCCCTTTCCTTCTAGGACCCTGGCTCAGGGGATTGCTCCAAGGAGCTCCTTGGAGAGGTCAAAGTTAGTTCTCTTGAAAACCAGGGCTAAAATCCTACATTTAGACTACCTTCCTCCTCAGAGATCGTGAATTCCAGTATCTCATGGTCGCTGTAGCCAAGACTGCCCCCAACCTTCACATTTCCAATTAGACCATCTCTGTTTGTATCAGGTCTAGCAGCGCCCCTCTTGTTGTTGACTCATCAACCACCTGCATCAAGAAGTTATCTGCAATGTTCCTCAGGAACCTTCTGGACTGTCTGTTCCTAGCTGTGTGGTTACCCCAGCAGACATCAGGGTGGCTGAAGTCCCCCATAAGGCCCAGGACCGGCAATTCTGAGGCTTCTTGCAGCTGCCTGCAGAAGGCCTCATCCACTTCCTCTTCCTGGTAAGGAGGCCTGTAGTAAACACCCACCACAGTGTCACCGCTGTTGGCCTGCCCTTTAATCCTCAACACTCACGCTCTCAACCTGCATTTGGTCCTCCCCTGTCTGAGCCCCATACATTCCAGTTGCTCTCTTATGTAAAGAGCAACACTCCCACCTTGCCTTCCTGGCCTGTGTTTCCTAAAAAGCCTAAAGCCATCCACAGCCATTTCCATTGGCTGAGGCAAACATTTGAGGTGCAACAAGGCCAAGTGCTGGGTCCTGCGCTTGGGTCACAACACCATCACGCAATGCTACAGGCTTGGGAGTAGAATGGCTTAAGAGCTGTGTGGCAGAAAAGCATGTGGAGGTGTTGGTCGACAGGCAGCTGAACGTGAGGCAGCAGTGTGCCCAGATGGCCAAGGCCAACGGCATCTTGGCTTGTATCAGGAATAGTGTTAGCCAGTAGGACTAGGGAAGTGATCGTCCCCCTGTACTCAGCGCTGGTGAGACCGCACCTCAAATAATGTGCCCAAGTTTGGGTCCCTCACTTCAAGAAAGACACTGAGGCGCTGGAACAGCTCCAAAGAAAGTCAGCGAAGCTGTGAAGGGGCTGCAGCACAGACCTTAGGAGGCACGGCTGAGGGAGCTGGGGTCATTTAATCTGGACATGAGGAGATCCAGGGGAGACTGTATTGCTCTCTACAGCTATCTGAAAGGAGGTTGTAGTGAGGCGTGGGTTAATCTCTTCTCCAAAATAACTACCATTAGGACAAGAGGAAATGGCCTCAAGTTGTACCAGGGGATGTTCAGGTTAGACATTAGGGAATATTTCTCCATGGAAACAGTAGTCAAGGAGTGGAACAGGCTGCGCAGGGAAGTAGTGGAGTCACCATCCCTGGCAGTGTTCAAGAAACGTGCAGACAAGGCACTTAGGGACGTGGCTTAGTAGGCATAGTGGTGATGAGATTCTGGTTGGACTTGATCTTAAAGGTCTCAGAGTCACAGAATGGTTGTGGTTGGAAGGGACCTCAAGAGATCATCTAGTCCAACCTCCCTGCTCAAGCAGGGACACCCAGAGCACATGGCACATGGTTGCATCCAGGCGGCTTTTGAAGGTCTCCAGAGGAGACTCCACAACCTGTCTGGGCAGCCTGTGCCAGGGCTCTGTCACCGTCACAGGAAAGAAGTTCTTCCTCACATGGAGATGGAACTTCTTGTGTTTTAATTTGCACCCATTACCTCTTGTCTTGCCACTGGCTACCACCGAGAAGAGTTTGGCCATGATGATCACCTGCCTCAGGACTGTTAATCATTTGGGAAGATGAAATTGCCCCACTCTTGAGCGTCCCACAGATACTACAAATCTGAGAGGAGGCTGGGAGAAAAATGCTTCACCAGGCCCTCCCTCCTCCACAGCACAGTCCTTTCCAACCATAATGATCCTACGATTCTGTGCCCCATCACATGGGCACGGCTGTGCTTAAGGTAGTAATACGTAAATTTCTTTTGATTTACCAAATTATTTACTTGTATTTTTCTTTGCAGAAGGCCAGCACTACTATCTAACCCTGCCTTGCCATGCAAACTGCAGCTTGCTGTGCTCAGCTCCAGCAGTGCTGGCAATACTTATAGGGTCGGATAGAGCATGTGAGGAGGTGCGGTAAAGCTGTCCTGACCTACAGGGCGCTGGCTACTTGCCCCTGCCACGGAAGAATGCACTGTTGGCTCCAGCAGTGACCGATTTGCTGCAGAAACGTAAGTCTCTTGCTGCAAGTTTTTGCTGGTCTTTTCTCATCTCTACTTCAGAGGAATTCAGCTGTTTTAAAGGTGTCTTGATACTATTGATAGGCTTTTTCTGTGATTCTCATAATCCTCCCTTGGCAGCAGATAGCCACATTGGCTTTGAACTGGCACCTTTTATTAGTGCTGAAGCGTTCAGAAAGAGGTTTTGAGACTTCTTTGAGACCTTTCTGATGGTCCTGGGAAGCGCAGGCATGTGGGTGCTGATACAAGAAACATCTCCAAGTAGGTCTAACTGCCTCAATTAAAGGGATACTAGTATAAAACATGAATGGGAATGTGTCTTTCAGCTTTGTGACTTGCTGAACCTTGCTCACCTTTGTTTTGCACACCACTCAATTCATTTGAATTTTTGGCTTTACTTTCCAGGGAGTGGATTTTGATAGTTTTTAAAAAAGGAAAAACTCCCCACTGANTGCCCTCTCCTTTTCCCCATTGGTTAAGATACTCAGAAGTCACAAACTTTCCACCCCACCTATAATGAACTCTCTGCCCATCTACTGTTCTCTCCCAAGGTCTGGGGCACCCAATCACATATGCATAGGGCAACCTCCCTGGCATGTACTCCCTTGTCCTGCTCACCAAAGAATGTGGAGTAACTCCCTTATTTGTAAAGACACAGACTTCTTCGTTCTGTTCATCAGCAAGAATAAGACCTTGGTGAGCTCCTTACAGTTTTCCTTTTGTTTTAAATCTGTTAAAATTTTTGGAGGGGAACAATCTTAAAATTCCCTTGGGTTCCTTATCCCATTCCACACCACAGGCTCTATGTTAATGAATAGCAAACCTAAAGTGGGTATTTCCCATTAGAAGCAGAGCATTATTTGTTAAGAAGATGCATGATAAAGTTTGGAAAAGCGCCTTTGGAGAGAGATTACTCACATGCTCCTAATCTACATTAATTTTCAGCTCACAGGAGAGACATGAGGTTCCCATTGGACTTGATGATCTTAAAGGTCTCTCCCAACCATATTGATTCTATGTTTCTAAGCCCATGCATCACATGGG
>VWPW01019640.1:0-10724 GCA_013389825.1 Crypturellus undulatus | reverse complement strand
TTACCACCAAGCCCAGGGAAGCACAGCCTCTTCAACCATCACTTCTGCTGCTCGTTATAGGAACAAATGTACTGCTGTTCTTCATCTCTCTTGCTTCTTCTCCGGCCTCCCTTCCATAAGCCATCCCTTTCACAGGAAGAAAACCCCTTACCTAGCTCACCAGCAGGAACTGCTGCTCCTCTCATTTTCTCCAGGAGAAATGGTGTGTAGGGTTTTTTATTTTTATTTATTTTTTAAGCTTCAACTTAAGAGCTGTAAAGAAAGGGAAAAGATATAAAAAAGGCTTAGATTTTAAAATATATTCTTCCCTATGAGGATCCTTTTCATTACTCCCACTCCTTTCAGTGGAAGTCTGCTCCTTCAATGCAATGGCTTCTTAGTATTAGGAATACTAGGTACCACAGAACTGAGACCATTCACTCAAAAGCTAGATTTTTGCCACTTTCTCCCTCAAAGTACTTCATATTTCTCACACTAAAAATCTTGCCTTGTCCTCTCAGTCATATTTCAACCTCTCCCTCCAATGTGCCCACCATTTTGCCTCTGAGGTTCCTCAATCTCTCCCTCCAAAACACCCGCCATTTTACCTCCGAGGTCCCTCAACCCCTCCCTCCAACGTGACCGCCATTTTGCCACTGAGGTTCCTCAATCTCTCCCTCTGAAGTGCCCACCATTTTGCCTCTGGGTTCCTTCAACCTCTACGTCCAATGTGCCAACCATTTTGCTTCGAGGTCCCTCAACCTCTCCCTCCAAAGGACCTGCCACCCAAACATATGCCCGTTCCAGCTTCTTCTGTCTTTCCCTGTCAAAATGCTTACCAAGTCCCACCTCAATGTCATCTCTACTTTCCTACCAATCTCCCCTCTATGTTATCTCACTTCCCCTTTACAAAATATTTGCCATGTTCCCTCAATTTTACCTCAGTTTTTCCCTCAAAAGCTATGAGTCTATTATTTCTAAAGATACCTCAGAAGTCTTTCTGGCAAAATTCTCACCCTGTTTCTTTCAAGTTACCTCAGAATTTCCCTCAGTAATGCTTGCCCTCTCCCTTCTGAGCTACCCCAGATTTTCCCTACAAAATCTTCATCTTGATATCTCAGTGTTAACTCTGCTATCCTGTCAAAAAAGACCCTCATCCTGTTCTCTCTACATTACTTCAACATTGGCCCTCAAAATACTAATCATGTTCCCTCTATTTTATCTCAGTTTCTCCCTCAAATATACTGGTTCTGTCCCTTCTTTCCTATCTCCAAAGGGCTCCTCCTGTCCCCCCTCATGTATCTCATCTTTTTTTTTTTCATCTTTTTTTTTTTTCCAAAATCCTCATTCTCTCTGCTCCAAATTTATCTCGTATTTCCCATCAAAAGTCTTTGGCCTCTCTCTTATGAGTTACCCCAACTTTTCCCTACAAAATCCTTGACTTCCCATCTAAGTGTGCTCAGCTTTACTTCCAAAGTGCTCATCCTGCCCTCTCTATGTTATCTCTCTATCCCTACAAAACCCTTATCATCCTTCAATGCTAGCTCAACTTTTCCCTCAGAAATTCTAGCTCTTCCCCTTTTCATGGACCTCAGCCTTTCCCTCCTCTTCACTCTGACAATGCCCTTGCACTACTGTCCGCAATGCCTGCCCTTTCCCATCTAATGTTGCACTGCTTTCACCGGTCTATATTGCCTTTATTATCCCCATCAAGCTTTTTCTCCATTTTTCCCCACGTAAATTTTCCCTGCTTTTCCCCATTTAAGTGGTCTCCATTTTTCCTCGCGCTGTCCCCACTAGGATGTCACTGCTTTATCGTTCGCCCTTCCCTAGAGGTCTCCTCTCGCCATCCCCCAACGCCCCTCCGCTTTTTCTCCCTCACTTCAGCTTGCGCTGCCTTGCGCTGCGCCTCCCGCCGCCGCCCGCCCTGGCTGGAACTGCGCCTCCGACGGCGCGAGCCCGCCTTATATAGGGGCCGCGCGCGCGCTACCTCAGGCGAGCGACGCGGCTGCTGCGCGGCGCGCGACGCCAATTTGGGCGGGAAGAGCCGCGCGCTCGGTGCGTGAGGCGAGAGGCGGCTGCTGCGCGGCACGCGACTGCAGTTTGGGCGGGAAGAGCCGCGCGCACGCACCGCTGAGGCGGGGCACCCCTTAGCTTCGTCCTTGGCTCCTCTCGGGAGGTGCCGGCCTCAAGCAGTCTCAGAGCTGTTTTAGTTCAACCCAAGTTACACTTCGTCAAAGTGTTTTGGGATGTGCTTCTTCTTCTTTTTTATTTTTTTCTTTCTGCCAGATATTGTTTAGAACAAAAGTTTTTGAATCCCTCCTGGGGATTTTTTTTTCTACTTCAGCTATATCCAGGAGAGCAAGTTAAGAACATAGTGTATATCATTTTATTTTTGAATCACAAGTGGCTAAATGCATGTTCACTACACTATTAAATCTTGTAAATGAAAACTTATACAGTTGACTTATATGCACAGCCTGGTAAAAAATCAGAGAAAGTAAATCCATCCATCCACTGAGCTCCCCAAAAGGATCCTAGGAAAGGACAATAATCTTCTTGGCCTTAAACAAAGCATAAGTACCCCAAAGAAGTACTGTCCATCCATTAAAAACAGATTAATTTTAAAGGAGTAAAATGACATACATATATATTAAAACTTTTCCAGGCTGTTCTCAGGGGACAAAAAAATCAGAGTATGTTACATATACCAAAATAATAGCATAGGATGCTTCCTGTGGTGGCACTGAACAACAATTCAGCACTTCAGAAGAAAATGTCCAGGTTATTGCAGTTCCTGTAGCGTTTTCTGGGTTCTGTGCTAAGGTATTGGCTCTAATGTTCATTTGGCTAGCCTGACATTGTAAGCAAGATGCAGAGTGGAACATTACTTGGATAAGAAAGAACATGTTTGAATAACATTTGGAAAGTTCAAGAGAATTCAAAATGACTTTCACACTAAGGACGACTCAGGAAGGCAGGCGTCTGTACATTTCACAGTAGTTCCTATTTGCAATATCCTAGAGGGGTCAGTACCTCAACCGCAAAACGCATAGGGTGCCCCAATGAGAAATGGCTGAAGTACTCTTCTAAATGCACTCCTTGGTAGAAAAGTCTTACAAAAACTCAAACTTATTTTAAAAAGTCTAACCAAAGGAACGGGCTTCATTCATTTTTCTTTCTGCTAATAAGAAAAATACATTCCAAAAAGAGTATTAAGCTATTTATTTGAAGAGAAAAGCTTTCTTAGGAAACACCCTGATAATTAAGGACTCCCTTTTTTTAAAAAGCTAGTTAGAATTAAAGATATTAAAGTATAAGCATTTAAAATAAAGCAACAACGGCTTAGTGCCAGGAAATGGTGACTCTTGCAATATAAATTCCTAAGAGATCTATTTGCCACCTGCTTGAAGGAGGCAGGCAGCTTTTGAGGCCCCGGCTCTGTGCAGTGGCAGTGCTGCCGGGTCAGCGTCACAGCCAGCCTGGAGCTGCTCTGCATGGCCAGCCTAGCATACTCCAGCTGCCCTCCCAGGGCCATGCTCCTCTCCCTTTCCTGCTGACTTTGCCCAGTGCACCCGGGCTGCCATGTCGCAGAGAGTCGCTCAGGGCTAATTTGCACCACAAAGGGTCATTTGCTCCACGTGTGCCATGTGCTGCCCCCCGTACGAGGGCTGTGGGCAGGCAGGGCAGCTAGCCGCCTGGTAGCCCCAGGGCTGCCCAGCATCCCCAGAGGCAGCGCAGCCGGGGCAGGGCAGCCAGGCGGGGAAGGGCCTCCTTCCATCTCGGGCTTCTCTGCGCGGACGAGCAGCCCCGGGCGCTGCGCTCCGCCCCGCCGCTGCTGCTGTCCGGCTCGCGGTGCTGAAGCTGCCGCCGCCGAGCGCGGCCCGGGAGCGATCAGCCTCCTTCGGCGGAGGGAGTGGCTGGGATTCAGGGGAGGCACCTTCGCCCCCCGGCAGGTGGGGTAGAGCTCGGAGGGAAAGGAGGCATCGCGGAAATCGCACCCCCGCAGCCAGCCCCGGGAGCCCGAGTGGAAACAGGTTGTTGGATCTCGTTGCAGGAGGAGAAGCAAGGGGTGGCTGTACCTCACAACGAGCCAGAGCTGGACTCTGAGGAATGGAGATGGAACCGCCGCTTTTCCACCCAGCAATGTGCTGAGAGAGATGGACAGCAAATCACCGCAGGAAAGCTTTGCTCCCAAACTACCTCTTCCTGGGAAGCCAACACATGCCCTATTCTCCCGAACTTCTTGCAGCTGCTAGCTCCGCTTGAGGGCAACCACAGTAAGTTTCTTCTGTGAGAGTCCCAGGGTCAGGTAGGTGATTTGTTCTTTATTCCTCTCAGTGTGTGTGGTCAGAAAAAGTGCCATTGAATACCGAAAAAAGTCTACTTTAAAGCTTGGGAGAGCTTGAGAAAAACCACGGTGGAGAGTTGTGGGGTTTTGGATATATTGGATACAAAGTACTGCCGCCTCTGCTCGAGAGATTCATATGGCTTGAAGGTAAGTTATAAGTGTTGCTGCTTTTCTTCCAGAAATATAAATGGGGTGAATATTCCAGTGAGGGAAGAGAGGGAATAGCAGCTGTTGTAATCACCATCACCTAACAATGTAAATAAGCTCAGTAAAAGAAGAAGATATTTGTCATTATACCAGCTGATCTGTTTAGGCTTGCCTCATTTGAAATAGATTAGATGAAAAATAGTTTTGAAATTTAAAAATTATCTTGATTGTTTTTCCTTGCAGCTGTTAACTGCAAGCCAGTAAACATTTTAATTACATTTAAATGCTAAAGATGTAGCTAGAGAAGCTAAGAAACAAGGACTCTTTGTAGAAGTTCGATGCTTAACATCCTTCTCACTGCATGTAGTGGAAAAAAAGTAACAGGCAAAACTGTAGGAGGAGTGTGTGTAGTCAAAATATTATGTTGGTACATTCCAGTTGCCAAGGGAATGAAACTTTTCAATTAAGACTTGAGGAAAAACACTTCTCCTCTCCCCTCTCCTGACAACACTCATTTTTCTACAGAAGATAAAACTTAGATGCGTTATTATTTACTTCTCAACACTGGTCTTAACACTAAACAGTAAAGTATGAGAGATCAGTTTCCTTCACTCTTTCTTGAAAAAGCCTTGGATGGTGATCTCTCAGGGATTCTCCTCTGAACACTGCAAGTAGCATTTATGCAAGGTTTAAAGGAACAGCTGCAGCATGAAGGAGGTCTGAATTAGTCCTGTTTCTGTCTTCACACCTTTCCCTCATCATTCAGTTTTAAGCTTATCAGCCTCCCAGACACACAAGACTGGGTCTTGAACTGGCAACATTGTTCACTGGCTTAAATACAACCATGTTGGCTGTGCGCAACTGTGTGTTTCAGTCACACTAAGTATTGCCAAAGATTGTAACGGCCTCTTGTGCTTTTAAAAGGTATGCACAGTATGTTTTATATTCAAAACAATCTGAAGATCAGTAAGCATTTTGCAGAATAAGGCATCACACTGAGAATCACAACCGCTGCACCACAGCGATGGCCCATTGGCGTATATCTGTTTGAGAAGGGTGTGGAGAGTTGGGAAGATTTGGCCATCCTTGACACAAAAGGAAGCAAGTTAACAGAGTAAATTTGGAGGGAGAAGATTTCACTCATTTAAAAGCATTTTCTGATACCATTGATCAAAACATTGTTTCTGTAACAAATAGGGCTAGCTGAAAACCTCATGGCCAGAACTATTGCCATTGAAAGTCAAACTGAATTATTTCTAATCAGAAACTAACTGTTTTTCTCACATCATTGCTCCTTTCTTTTTCCTTTTTTTTTAAACCAATACAAATGCAGTAATATTTCTTTACTTACACATTTCATTTAAGAAAAAGCATTCTCTTTAAAACTATTGATGAAGAGATCATTTGTGCCACTGCCATTTTGCCATACCCTTATTCCACCACCAGCAAAGTCAAGAATGTTTCCTAGAATACAAGCATATAAACATATTTCCTTTAAATATGTCTTAGTAATAGGAAAATAATCCACACAATGATGATTTTCAATCAATTATTAGTTAGGTAGGAGAATATTTGTCTAAATATAATGTCTATTTCTGTGCAATTCTCTTTCCAAGTGATATTTTTATTCAAGTCCTCCTTTCCAAGTGATATTTTTATTTATCTGTAGTTTTTTCCCCCTCAGTGTCAAATAAAATCAATTAGAAGTTACAAAATGAACAGAAAAAGACCAAAAAAAGTCATAACAACAGTGTTAAGATCTTTTGGAACTTCATTGCACAATCACACCAACAGAATCCTAGCATAAGAGAATTTGCTTGCACATATAATGAACATTCTTTAGAAAAGGGGAAAATCAAGGAGAAGAAATATTAAAGTAAGAAGAAATATTGAAGAAGAAATATTAGATATCTTCAAGAGACAGTCCAACAATTTGGAACATATCTATCAGCATTCAGCATCTCCCCACAAGCTATTATTCTGAAGACACTTTTCATGTGCCAGGTGCAACAACACCTTGACCTTGAAAACTGTGACTGATCAGAGGTTAAATGAAAAACTGTCAAGTCATGGCAACATTAGTCAACCAGGATAAGTCAACCCTAGCAGCCAGGATTACACAGCAAATACTGTCCTCCCAGACAGTTAAAAAAAAAAGTTCACCCCACTATGTTTCCCTCCCCTCCATACAAGAGCACTATAGACTCAGGCAAAATGCAAACTACAGCCCTGAAGGTGCTGCTGCTGACAAAGGTATAGCACTGCCAAACTACCACACTCTGTCATCTTTGTTCAGTGTAAGAGGTGCAATTTTATCAAGTTATGAAATTTCCATCCTTGCTCTAGATGTGACTTTGAACAGATGCACCCTGTTTCAGCAAAAACAAATTTATCCAAGAAGTTCCTGAGGCCAAAACAGATGCAAAATATGTGGAGAAGTATAATGGAAGTGCTTGCATGAATCATCCCAGAGCCTTTGAGATAAAGGAAATGAAGGCTCATCAGGGATTGCTGCTGCGAAGGGCACTTGGAAAATGTCTGCCTCAGTGGTTGGTCTGCCAGACAGGGGGAACCAGGGTTTTCCCTCCAGATCCGTCCTGTGTCTGCATGCTGAGCAAAATGACATGAGTTAGTGCCTACACTTTGCTCCCTTCTCAGAAAACTCAAAGAGACTGCAGATGGCATAAGTAGCTGGGAGCAGCAGAGGCCAGCCGATTTACACGGGCAGGGGATGCCTCATTGCCACTTTCCTGACCAAACCTCATTCCTTTTCTGGCTTATGTTTTTCAGGTCAACAAAATCATTTACCTCAAAGAGAGGATTCATTATCTACACTGTTTTAATTACTTCTTTTAGGAAGTGAAAGGTCAATGCCTGCCTGATGGAGGTTTCTCTTGGGCTTCTCTTGAAAACAGGGTGCTGAACATATTTGTTCAGATCACATGATTTTACTTTTTGTTTTCTGCACCCCTTATTTATATTGCTAACGAATAAAAGAGTCACTGAAGACAGCAGCAGTTTTAGCCCTGCATTAGTGTCCAGAATAACTTGTACCCAATGCTCGCTAATTAAAAACATTAATGGTCCCGTGTAACATTTCCTCTGAAAGAGTAGTTGCCCCACCCTGCTAAATAGGGCAGAAATTCATGACCAGGCCGGGCTCTGTAAATGACTTTCTGAAGTCGGTGAATATAGAAATAACACAGGATTCATAACTAGGACATGTCCAGATTACTGGGGCTACAATCCACTTTTCTTTATGGATGTTGTCTTTGCAAAGGCTGCACTTGGAGGCTTCAGATAAATAATGAAGTCTTCACCATATTCGATGATAGAGGTGCATCGTGCAGGAAGCATTTCCTGCCGCTCAGCACTTGCATTTCTTTGCAGCTTTCAGGATTTCATGCTTCCTTCCCCCTCTCACCTCCTCCCCTCAAGTACATCTGCCTAGTGGCCCCAGATAAATTCAGCTGGCGGGGATGTCAGCACAAAACAAAATTGTTCACCACTTTCCTCTTGTACCCTCAGCCAGTAAATTTGGAGGGTTATTGGGCTGCAAGCCAAGGGCCGAAGTTCTGGTCTGCAAGGCCCATGGGTTTTGTGAGCTGTCCCACGAGCTGCTCTGCCTTTGCATGGAGGGCAGCTGGAGGGCACCAAGGTGCTACTACAACTGAAACTGCAACAACGTTTCTTTTCTTTTCCTCTTCTGCAGCATTTTGGGGGATTAGATGAAGCATTTAGATTAGGGCTGTATTTTGGATACAAATGCCACACAGCTGGTCACCACTTACTGGCATTGTAAATACCAACAGCTCGATCTTAGGCCAGTGGCTGCAGAGTGTGCAGAGAGACCTCAGAGCTGCAAGAGCCAGCGAAGCACAGGTGGTCGCCTGGCTGCAGCTAAGTGCGTCCCTCTCGCTGAAAAGCGGGACAGATCGGCACAGTGCTTGCCTCATTCCTTGTCTTGAGGGCCTCCGAGAGCCCCTTCCGTGCTTAAATATTTGCAGGGCAGTAAGCAACACCCTTCCTTGCTCCTGTTCCGTAGCAAAGGCCTCCTACTACTAAACCTATGTAGTCTTTTGGTCCAAATGAATCTGCTAGTCTGAGCTGGCCTCCCTCAAAAGTAAAGTTGTTCCTACTACAGTTGATCGTACCTCTTGGTATGCTAAGAGGCCCTGTGACTCACCTCCCAACTACAGCAGCTCTTCTGTGCCTAGGCAAAATTTTCTGCTACTTCGAAGCTAATGCCATTCAAATCATTCAGAATTTATCTGTGTTGTTGGCAACTAGTGATGTGCAATAAAGGGAAATTTACATGTATTGTCAACTTTTCCATCATCTCTTTAGATTTACAGTCCCCTCTTCCTCCCTTGAAATACCAGCCCAAAGCCATTAGCTGAGTAACTGCTGAGTAAAGGGACTGTAACAACAGTCTGGGGCCTTGGGAGACCAGTCACTTGTCAAGCCAAGACCTGTGCACGTGTATTTAGGCTTTAGAATGCTAGTGAGCTTGCCTGAATTTTAACAAAGGCCCCTGGGATAAGTTTGTTTTGGTGCCTTCTGACTAGCAAAACCAATAGCATGAAGACAATCTTACACTCCTTCCTGTATCACAAGCTTATATCCTTATACCATCTTAGCACAGAAGGAAGTAGAACATTATGAATTCACCTGGAAAACGTTGTACTACAAATGATGGAAGCAATAACGTCTGCTTTCCTGTGGGTTGTTTCACAGATTTCAGGTCCCATGCAGTTTCTCTGAAATCTAGGAAGAGGTATACAGGGATGGCTCTTTTTTTCCACCTGCTACCACATTTAACAAAACTGGGGGAACCTAGCATGCAGCATGACTGCTGTACTCTTACTAGTCTTCTTTGGCACTTGCCAAACAGTTTAAAAGACAGCCACAGAAAAATACACCCAGCGATGCATAAAAAAAAACTCAGTTTGCCTTTCCTCCCGCTCCTCCTCCTCTTCCCTTTCCTCAATACAATCAGATAAGTATCTTTCTTTAGGAAATCAGGGCAGAAACATTGATGTCATGTAGCTGGTAAAGGGTTCAAAAAAAGTAGTGAACAGCAAGAACTGGACGGCTTGTGAGTTGTTGAGGGGCATCAAGAAATGAGAGGAAGTAAGAATGAGCATTGTTTCTTTAGGTATGTTGGAAAATCCCTTCCTTAAATATGAAGAGGATGAAGGCCTAGTTCTTGTTCCTCTTCCCTGCCTTATTGAGAGGCTGACTAGGGCACAACCATGGAGCAAGGGGTGCTAGATTGCTACAGTTCTGGGAGGAACACAAGGGAGTGCTTGGCTCCCATGTTTGGGATGGGCGATTCAGTGGTGAGTCAGGCACGGGTGGCATCCTATAGGGTTATCTGATAGCATATGACAAGTCTTGTCACTTTGCCTCTTTCTTTAGCTCGGCCAAAAGGCTGGAAGGAAAAAGATGCCCGACTTCTTTCTGGTCTGCTCCTCTGCTGCGCATTCAGAGGGGAGGAGCTGCCTGCCCTAAGGTGCCCCAGGGAGCAGAGGGATGTGAGGGGAGGCTCACTGCATCAGCATTTACTGCGTGCTAATTTCCTTGCCCAGCCCCTCAAACATGAACGACACAAGAAATAGGAGTTTCCTCTAGCATGGTTCCTGTGAGGGCTGGCAAAAGCAAGCAGCTAACCCTCTGCAAGCTCACTCTCACTGAAATGTACACTCTGTTCTGTTAATCTGTGCCTTGCTATTATCAGGTCAGTTTTATTTTCGGTACTGGTGTGTGCATGTGTCTCCCACATATCTGCTACCAATCTGAATTCACATGCTATTTCGGTTACATGAGCTAAGGGCCAAACCCACTTCAAATAATGACGAGACTTCTATTGGAAAGTTAATGATCCCCCACAAGTCCTATCCTTCACTATTGTTGTGATAACAGATACTGACTCACAGTAGCTGATTATCAATCCCTCAGTAGCAGTCTCAGTGGAGACTGGTAAGCAGCACCAAGAGGCTATTTGAGACAGGAAGGATGTCGCTTTGACAGCTTTCCCGTGGCCCACTGTTTCTAAAACTTCTGAGAAAAATGACAGTATTCAGGGAGGTACTGTACTGTGCAAATAACACTTAGACATTGATTTCTGCCAAACAGAAGAGCCTTTAGAGGAAATCTGTCTCTCAACACCTAACCCAGATAGCCCTAGGCTAAACTTTCAGTAACCTATTGGGTATCTCTGAATAGAATCATAGAATCATAGAAT
>VWPW01019639.1:95663-140144 GCA_013389825.1 Crypturellus undulatus | reverse complement strand
AGTATCTTTTGGATTTGTAATATTAATTAATGCTGGTTTGGATTAATGCTCCCTGCCATGTGGCTTGAACCTGAACCTGGGCTCCAGCATCGCATTAGGAGACAAGATCCAAACTCCAACTTGGGTCACCTGGGACCCTTGGAGTGGCTGGGGAGCTCCCTACGAGGCAGGTGGCTTTTAGGCAGTGTGCAATTCCCTGTGGATTTGCTCTGTTTTTATTCTGCCTCCTAAAAGCTGTAAAAGTGAACGTTATTTAAGAAGAAAAAAAATCAAAAAGAAAACAGTGCAAAGCAACAAGGAGGGTTTCTGTCCAAAAAGAGTCCGAAACTGGCTCCAATTGGACCTCAGCACGGAAATGCTGGAACTTGTACCCTCCAGTGGCAAAATAAAACAGGCTACCATTATTAGAAATTTTCTACAGCTAAAGATGTAACATCATAGCTAAATTCAGACAGAGACAGGTCGAGCAACAAAAACCAGGAGCCAAGGCAGTCTAGTCTGGTCTGAAACTTGATTCAGGCACCAGATTATGAATAGATTTAACTAGTTTGCCAAATGAAAATGTAGATTTTGGCAGTGTTTGGGCTTTTTTATTTTTTTATTTTTCTGGTGTGCTATATGTGGAGTCCTATTGCACGCTGTGGGGATATGAGTAAAGAGCCTTTTATATTATATAACTACTTGACGTGCGCGCGTGTATATATAATACAGAAAACAATTAACCCCGTAGATGCCAACAGCTAGAGGTATCTCTGCCTGATTTCTCTTGCTAAGGGATGGGAGATGAATATGGGTTTTGCTTTTGCCTTTTACTCATGGTGGTCTCGCTGCTGTATTTGAGCACCTATTAATATAACTAACTTCATCCCTGATAGCTCCATTCTCACAAACATTGACTACAGTTTTCCCTAGAAATAAGAGGGGAGGAAAAGCAGGGAAGAAACCTGTGTTTATACCTCCCCTACAGCACTTTTGCTCTAAGTTCCCCAAAGACTGTGTCTTGCTCCACTTTTCAGCTGAATTATGGATAGAGAGAGGAATTCTCTGGGGATTTCGGAGCAGCCGTGTGTTCATCTTGGGAGAGGGGCCTGAGGGGCAGGGAGAAAATCCAGTCCATGTCTTCTCCTTTGACTCATCCCTGGTGCCAAATATCACCATCAAGGTTGGCAAATTTTTGGCAGAACCAGGGTTGGGGCTACCAAGTTTCTTGCTAAGAAGTCACCAAACAGCTTTGTATGTCACAAAGTCTGTTCTTAGCTGCTCAGAGGCTTATTTAGTTGCAAGGAAGCTGCAGAGATCTGGCACCACCTGTAAATTCAGGCATGATGTTTGCCCAGAGGCTCCGTAAGGTACCAAGGCTCCTTCTGCACAAATCTTTTTTTCACTTAAACTTGATTATTTGTGGTGGAAAAAACAAGATCATCTAATTATTTGCTGTGTTTCAATCTTACAGCAATATGCATCTACCTTTGCTGTTATCTACTGGTAATAAAGGGACCTTCCAAACTGTTTTAGTAGTTAAAATCTGTAGAGATTTTTTTTTTCTCAAAAATGAGCTAGTTTATGGGGATTATCCCTGCAAAACAGCTGGAAACAGTCCCAGAAACATTGAAAAAATAAAATATTATTCAAATCAAAGCAGATTTCCAGAACAGCCCTAGAAGCAAAGTGTCAGTCACAGGACGGTGCTGATGGATGCCCAGATAAAACAGGCAGGGGTGGCAGAGTGTAGAAAGCAATCAAATCCGAGGGAAAAACTAGGATTTCATCTATTACGTAAGGGTTTGCTGGCCCTGCAAGGCCGTGCAAGCTGAATTTGCAAGAAAACATCTGAACTAGTAGTTCACAAATAAAATCCATCACCTATTTTTGTTTGCAGGAAACCACTCTGGCCACTTAAACTGAATTGAAAATATTAGAAATAACAAAAGAGCAGCCTTATAGGTTATCAATGATTAAAAAAAGTTGTCTTTAAGCCTAAAGGTTCTATGCAAAGTCATCCAGGATACCCCTGAAGGAGGTGGATGGGTGTTCCAAAGTGGAAAAAGGTTGAAAACACCCCCAATGCTGCAGACCACATGTGCAGCAAGAAAAACAAACAGGCCATCTCGGAGGTACATTTTGATGACAGATGCCAGTTCTCTGTGGTCGGATTGCGCTCTGATTCCGTTCAGGTATGTGATCTAGGAAGTAGTAAAAAAGGTAGGAGTTGAAAAAAGAAAATACAATCGAGGTGGGGAGGAGGGGACTGGCACAGGGGCAGAGGACCCCATGCCTGCTCTGGCCGCTGCTGGCTTGGGTGCTTTGGGGGGAATATTTCATTAACAAGGAAAATGCACATCAGACTCCACATGTGTCTGTATTTGCCAGATGTCACGGCTGGGTCTTGGCACAAGTATCTCTATTAGCTGGTGATCTCCAGAGTTATTGTCACTAAAATGAGGGACCTGAATGCTCGCTGATACAGGACGAGGTTTAGCATCTCCTTATATCACTTAAAGGAGAATCTGTGTGCTAAATTGGAGATGTCAAAGCACAGAGCGTGGAGTTTTGAGTTGTGTAAATACATGTGGGGATGAGATAACAGCTGCCAAGTTGAGCCTTTTAGAAGAATCCAGATGTTAGTGCTTGTATCATCCTGTGCTTAGTGTTTTGCACAGCTGGGTATTTCATGCGATAGTGCTGTGGATTGTTACGGAATTATATCCTACTTTTGGGGTAACTTGGATTTAATCCCTTGAACTATTGCATGCATCCATAATTTAGCTTACTAATTGTACAGTAAATCACTGGAAATAGCACCAATGTAACAGATCCTTTACACTATTGCAGGCGTGTGGGTTAACTGTCCTCCAAGAGTGTCTGTGGTAGCTTTGGGATCAGCAGGATAGTGTTATTGCCCCAGTGCTGTGTCCTCATCAGAGATTTGCTACTTGAGCTGCTGTCCCTGCATAGGGATGGGCTAAATTAAACAATATTTCTCCCCTCATTGCCTATTTCTGGCTTTCCAGTGGTTTCTCTTAAGTATTATTTTAAAAATAATAGTCTGAAGAGACTGTGGTTAAAAGCATCTTTCTTGGGGATCCCCACGTGTGCCGCGGAGACGCTCCGAGCGCAGACAGCTCCCGCGGCAGCAGGTTTCACGCTGCGCCGAAGCATCGCGGAGGAGAATCCACATGCTGTTTTTGATATTCATTAATCATCCAGCTAATTTGTTTTTACACAGGAGCGCTGACAGCGAACGAATGTTATTATAGCTACAGCGCACTGCATAATCCAGACTATTATGGCATTAGCGTTGATGAAAACGGCTGCTCTGTGTTCGCTTGTGCTCAAATCTGTATCTGACTGCAATTGTAAATATATTTCTTTTTATTCATGTCTGCTGAAAGAAATAACCCTGCCATATGTGGCCACAAGGATAAAAGGAGAGCTGCAGTCTTTTCCTTTCTCTTCCGTCTGGTCCTTATCTTGGGAACTTGAGCTGAAATCCAGCCCAGGATTTACTGTTCAGAGCCTTTTTTTGAGGCAATGCTTTCTCAGACTGGTATTGTTTGTGTATAGATGTACAAATATATATAAAATGTATACATGTGCACGCATGTGTTATGTCTAAGGGTGTTTCCCCAGTAAATCTTTCATATTTGTAGGCAGGATGCATAGGCAGAGAAAATAATCTTCTGGTTCAAGTACTGGGATTTAGACCTGGTTTAATTCTTTCCTCTGCCACATTTGCGCTCTCTGTATATGTGTATATATGCATAGATAACATAGAAAAGTTGCAGAGGTCACGGTCTATGCTTTCAAATGTGGACTTGAGCTCATGTTGGAGTCTAAATCTGTCACATTTTATGGACAGGTGACCACATTCAGCCAAGGATTTCAATGAGTTTTGACCCATGGTGATAGGGAGAGGCTTGGGACACGTCTTTTAGGACAAACCCAACACACTCAGCAGTTCTGGCTGTCTGTACTCATATAAATTATGATCAGACTGGACATGTTCTGTAGGGACATCAGAGTGATGCTGAATTGATGGTGCAAAGAGTGTGTGTGATGCTGAGCGCTGTCAGAGATCCCTAATTAGCTTTTTCTAAACTTTCAACTCCCACTCTGCTTTTTCCAGGTCCCTGGACATCACATCACTTTAATCCTAAATAATAGTCACAGTTAAGCTTTAAATATTTTATTTTGAAACAGATGGGCACCTGGCTGTTCACAACACAGCAGCTCCCTGCTCTCCCGCGTTCTATGCATTGCACTCATAAAAACCAAGTGCACCAATAAAGGGAGGACAAAAGAGTTTTCAGGTGTTTAGTGGCTGCAGAATTATTAATCCCAGCTCTAATATGTGATTGTGCTGTTACTGATAATACAGTATAAAAATTCAGAACAATAAAAAGTAAAAAAAAGGTAATTTTTTACAATAATCTCAAGAGCTGTGCACATGGCCTTGATTATACTATGATTTTAACCATTTGAACAGCTACAAATTTATAATAGTCCTGCTTTATATGGCTGCAGAATGATTTACAAGAGTTCATTTTAGCCCCTCATCAAACAAGGGCTAAGTGCTCTATAAAATGGACCAAAACCCCAAATCCACCTTGAGTCTGTTTTAAGGAAGACCTGAAAAGATACGAGACCGAATCGTAAATACGTTGGCACTCAGTTCTACCTGGAAAAATTGCTAGGCATGGAAAAGAACTGCTCCTTCTCGTATCTGTTTATCTTCCATTATTTGTGGTCTCCTGCACAGTAGGAAAGTTGTGGTTGCCCTGATTTGCTCACTCATTCTGTTATTAGAGGAGATCTTGGCCTGCGCCGTAGGGAGCCGTTTTTCTGTCCTCACTCCTTAGGCAGCGCTGGGATCCCCGTTCATCAAAACAGTTTGTCAGAAAGTTAAAACACGTCTATGCTTCTTCCTTCCCATTTTCTCTTGTTCAAATAGTGACAGCCAAAAATCTGCTCGTATGCTTTATGCATGAGGAAAGGTGACTATTGATGTTAGCAAATGTGCGGTCATTTTTTTCTTGTCAAAAAATCGCGCTCTCAAATCACTGATGCCTTTTGAAATACAGTCTAATGTAGCCGACTGGAGTGCACTGTAACCAATTTCTTTACTTTTTAAGAAAATTGTTCTCCTGGAGGTTGAAACACAAAACCAAGAAATACGTGGAGTTATTTTTGTCCTTAGTCAGGGGAAATGAATGAAATGGCACCTCCCATTCTGTTGACATTGGCCAAGGTTCCGAAGTCCATAGCAATATTGGGGTTCCCATTATAGGGAATACTGTAATCACAGGAAGGTTTTGGAATATTATCCTGGTGGGAATGTCCATGTAAAGGCCAATATGGCCAAGTTCCTGAGCTCATGCTCAACTTTAAGCAAATAATCAGTTGGAATCAATAGTTGCACAACTATAACGAAGTGCTATAGTGAAAAACGTGTACTGAGAATCTGATTTAGAACATAAAAAGGCATAAATTATGATGGCATCTTTTTCAAACAGTAAATGTTTAGGATATGAACCCATTTTTAGGACATAAAACTTGGGTGATTTTTCTATAATTAGCTCCTTCATTTTTAAAGAATTATGACACTTTTCAACCCAGGTTTTCAGCCTGCAGTACTCTCCAGTTAGAACAGAAGTATCTAAATTAATGAAGTTGTCATTCCATTTCATCTCTGGTTCAATAATGCGGAGCAGCATTATCACACAACTAACATGTACTTCCAACCTTCTGGAGACTGCAGGCTAGTTTCTTTAGTCTATCAATACAGTAGTGCCATCCCTGTGATTGAATTTGTGACGGAAATGACACAGGGAGGACAAATATGCACAGTGAAATAAGAAACCTTAGTAAAAAGATACTGTTCTTGGCTGGAGACATCTATCAGCATCAGTTTAGTGAAGTCTGAAAATACAGATTTTTCTGTGCGCAGATAGGTTTACTGCAGTTCTTGCTGGAGTTCAGCATTCTTCAATATATTTAAGCTGCTGATTTCGTACCATATCAAAAAGTATATGCTGGAACTTGTGCATTAAGTTTATACATATATTAATAAAACTAGTTAAATATGTAAACCGAGAATTCTTTAACCAAATATCCTTTGGAACCTTTAATTGACATTCAATATGATCCATTGCAAGAAGGCTATTTAATTTATCATATGATTATGCAGTTATATGCCTTGATATAATTGGTTTGAAGACATTCTTTTCTCATCTAAAGAATAGCTATTATGTGAAGTTTTATTTGGCCTCCAAAAATACAGTGTTCTTAGAGTATAATTTTCAGTATAATTTTTTAATCTCTGTTTCTATAAACATCCCTGATGAAGAGCTAGTTCCATAGTCATCACATGAGGACATTCCTGGGCAGTTTCCATGGGTTTTACCATGAAGTCTTTCGGATTTTCCCATCCGTGGCAGCAGAGTGACTCTGGACAAGCGCCGCTGAGAGGAGGGGGACTGGGACAGGCAGACTAGATAGCTGGACTGAATCCAGCTGTTTTCCAGCATCCTGGTGATGGGGAGCTGCCTGAGTCCCATCCCAAGGAGAGTGATGGGGTGTTGCAGGAACCCCCTTTTCTGAGCTTGGCCCAGGGAGCTGGACTAGAGTCTCTCCCTGCTCTTGTGATCCTTGATTGTCTGGAATTTGGATTGCAAACACCTTTATTTACAAAATCAAATCAGTTGAACGATTGCCCTTATCTTGGACTGTGGGCAATGGTCACCCCAAGGACCAGGCACGGGCAGGTGAGCTGTGTGATATGTCCTGCTTCTCCTTCTCCCTTTGGATCCTTTCTATCAGGAGAGCAGTATTGGATGCAGTTATACATGTGCATGAACACTGTTGTGCTTCAAACCATAACCCAACACATGCTTCTCATTTTGCTCCACAAATCCTGAAACCAGCTAATTCCAGAGCTTAACTGGGTGCAGAGAACCCCCAAAACAGCAGGATGAGACCCAGGGACAAGGGAGAGCGTTGCCCAATGCAATAAGAGCAAGAAACCCCAATCACTATAGTGTTTAGTTCCTTCTGCTCTTGGAGAACGATCTCCATAAACATTTCCCTTCCAATCTCCCTGATACCAAGTGTAGCAAATTGTGTGCAGAGGATGAAACCTGAAACTGGGGCCAGGAGCGGCTGGTTGGGCGCAGACCTTGGCCAAGGACTCATATCCCTTCCCTACGTGCCCTCCCTGTCTCCCCCCATACATCCCACTCCCTTCCATGCATTGTCTGGCTTCCAAGATTTCTCATGGAAATACCCCATGGCTTGTTTTCCACTGCAGGTTAATACCGGATTTAAGGCTGTTATTTGCTTTTTTTTTTTTTTTCTCCTGACATGTTGCCCATCACATTAGGATTATTAGGGTTTTCTTTGAAGAGTTACCTGAGGTGAAGGCTAATTGGCGCGGAAGGAGGCCGGGCTGGGCGGCTGCCAGGGCTCCTGCAGCCCCTGCAGAACGGGCTCCGTTTCATGCCGTGATTTAAGATACCGGCTGTAAGGGAATTCTGGGGACAAAGCTGTTGGAGCCGAAAGCAGGAACGGTGCCACTTCAGTGCAGAGAGACCGGCCAGCCTTAAATAGAACATTTAAGGGCAAAAAATGCGTATCAGATGAGTGTGCAGCGAAGGAGCTGAGCGGTTGCTGCAGCCCAGTTAGTTTCCATGCTCTCTTGCTTGTTTGGTGCAACAGATATTGCAAAGTCCATTAATGGATAAATGAAATGGTGTTACAAGCCACAGGGTGCTTTCTGCAGGAGGCTGCTAGCGAGGTTCTGCCACCCACACTTGCATAAATGGTCTCAGGGATTTTGCTTTTGCATTTCTGCTCTCACTGACTTTAATTTTCCATACAAATGAGTGCTACCCCATGAATAAACTGGTGAGGAGAGGTTGAAAGAGCTTGAAGGGCTGGGTGGTCATTTCATGTTAATATATTTAGTAATAGCAGAATAAAAAGTAGCAGTAGGGCACTGAGCAGCTCTGCTAAAACTTCATTGGTTTCACTGTCATTTTTTTATGCTTCAGTTTATCTATTTTCATCATCTGACTCTAGCTAGGACCTGGCTATTGTTGATAAGGAATAAAACATTAAAGGAATATGATTCTTCCAGATTCAATTAACTTTGGATTGTTTCTTCTTATCTTTGATTTTTCTTATCTTCTTCTTTACATATTCCTTTTCTGAAAGAGTAAGATAAAAGCAAGAGGGTAGGAAAAACTCAAAGACCATCACACCTCACGTTCTGGACCCCAAACATGCCATCAAGTAGAAGTTAACATTAATGTATACGGTACCCTTACTGACATGTGTCTGTCTTGGAATTCCGGAGCTCAAAAGCCTGTCGAATATCCAAGACCATTTCTTTTCAAGAGCTATCCTAAATAGAAACATTATATCAGCAGTGAAATAGGGTGATGTGGGGACTAGGAGATGATGAGCAGAGATATTGGTGAAGAAAGCATGTTTTTGACAGAAATGAATATTTCTTGTAATATAGTGAAATGGGTATAATGGCAATAATGACACCAGCCCAAAGAACAATGCGTTTTCTCAGGGTTTTTTATTCACTCATTTTTTCTAATGAATTCATGAGCCACCCCAATTTTACATCTTGTTTTTTAAGGAAGATAACAAAATGTGCATGCACCTAGGTTATACTTATATCTAAGGTTGCCTTTATATAAAACCTGCCTGCAGTTAAGTTTCCTGTGTCTTATCAGGATTAGCTATAGGAATGGGTAAATGTGGACTCAGAGTTGCATGTGGGCTACATTCACTGGCATAGAAATCATTTAACTTTGGAGCTGATTTTTTATTTAGAAAATAAAAAAGAAATTAACTTAGTGGAAAAAGAAAGGTTGAAACAAGGTTGATTTTCTTCTCTCCTGCCTTTTCTCTTTTTTCAAACATGCTCTAGAGAACATTTTGATGTGGTTTGTGGGATTGTTCCCTTGGATGATTAAAAACAAATCCCATTGGCTGCTGGGCCATTTCAATATGATCATGCTTTTCCATTTAATTTTATCAGCCCAAATGATGACTTAACGGGGAACGAGCGCCAGTTGACCAAGTCTCCCAAAGCCTTTTCCTATCCAAAGGTGGTAGAGGCTCCCTTAATGAATTCTCACTTTCCATTTATAAAAATGTCCAGCGTGAATGTTCATGCATGCAAACATACACGAGAGGGAGAAACTGAAGCTGAAGCCTTTATTTACCATTTCTGTACAATCAGATGTTTTAGAGATTAAAAGTAGAATGGAGAGGGAGCAAAAAGGGAAAGTCGCAAGGGACAAGAAAAAATGAAGGTCGGGATTTCTATATCTTCCTACTTTTTTGCTTTTTGTTGTTGTTTTTTTTTTTAAGTTTCCAACCCCATGTTGTGACTTTGACAAATGATGATGCGTAGAGAAAATTTATGCCGGGTCTCGGAGCATTAGCACATTATCACGAGCAAAACAGAGCCCTAGGTTGACATCATTGGGGACCCATTGAAATAATCTTTGAAAGTGATATATGGGCCAAAGCCCATCTCGGAGAAATGTGGTGCTGTCACGCTGCATCCAGGCTCAGCGAATGCCCAGAGAGAGCCAGGTGAAGACACTGAGCATGAGATGAGGAATGGTTAGCAAAATCCATTCTGGAAAGGAAAGAGGAACCTTGGTGCTCTCGAGGGGCTGGCGTGTTGAATGATTTAATGGCTACCTTTAGGAAATGCCTTTTGCTTTATTGCTTTCCTTCTGTGTTTTCGCTTTTTTTCTGCTTTCTCTGAGAAGAAATACAATGTAGGCTCTTCCTCTCATTTTCACCTCAATATCCCAACAGCTTGAGACCTGTCATCTTAGCAAGGCTCCCAAAGTGCCTGCAGATGGTCTCGCTGATTAAAAGATTCTGAATTGCCTAGTTGTTAAAAAAAGAAAAAAACAAACTGAATGTATATGTATTTGCTATAAATGCAGAAAGGTTTCTGCAGTTCGCAGCGGAGGGTGGCCACTTCTGTTAACTTCATTCTGAAGTCATTTCAAACGGAGCTTAAGAGCAGGGCTGGAGCTCTCAGGATTAAGCTGTGCAGACTTTCCAGAGAGGTGTCAGAAAATGCATGGAAAACTAGGGGGATTTTCAGAACTACTAGAGGCATCGGCCCAATTCTCTTTATTCTGTCTCAATGCCAAAACTTCTTTAAAAGACTTCCCATTTTCACCCGCCTAAGAAAGCATGCAAAACCTAAAATGCATGCACGATGTGTTGCTTACTAGATAAATTGTGCTTCTGGAATTAGTTAGATTTCTAGTGTTTTGCTAGAAAATTTTGCAAAATTGTGTTTGGGAATGCCCTTCAGTATTTCAATTCTGAGATGTTACTCTCCAATTTGCTCTATCATTTAAAAAATGGCAAAGAATTTGGCAGTGCATTTCAGTTCTGGTTCATCTGTAGCTGAACCAAGATTTTCATTTTCCAGATTTCTGAATCTGGGACCTCAGGAATAAGAGTTCAGAATCATTTTGCGTTAAATGTAGAAAAAGTTGCTGATTTCGAAGGAATCTTCTAGGAACTTGTATTCCTTGGGTAGAGTTAGAGGCCACAGTGATCTCTTTTAAAACATTGAGAGACTGTAAGGTGTGGAATTCCTATGAGATTAACATGCCAATGTTATATGGTAGGTCAAGTGAATAGAAACTGTAGAAATGTATTGGATTCATTGCATTTGCCTTGCTGGAATCTCCATTTAGTCCAGAGATGGCTAAATATTGGTAATATGGCACAGCTGAAGTGAATCATTTCTTATCTACAGCAATCTGCAAAATCTGTGCCTCTTGGAACATCACTATTTAGCCAAAAATCTCAAATTATTCTAAAATTAGCTGATTTTTTTTCAGAATTTAAAGGGGGAGAGCTAATACACCTAGATTCTTTATCACTGAGAAGTGTGCTGTGCATAAATGCTTGGAATAAAAGTGCTAGCAAATGAAAAATAAAGCTACATCCTTATATAAAATACAAAAATTACATGTATTGTGAAGGAGCTGTAAACACAAAGACTTTAGTCCTATTTTTTGAATAAAAGACTTGTATCATTTCAGCACTGTTTCAAGTACAGTGTGTCAAGAAGATTGATGGCATCAGCCGTTAGCAGCTTCATGACAAATTAGTGATTTTGACATATGTTTGATGCTCTAAGCATTTTTTTCACTTGCTAGTAAGAAAACTTGCTTTCAGGTGCTGCTTTTGCTCAGTACTTTACAATAGAGTCTGGGAATTCAGTTATCTGGAGGACAGCAGCAGTTCTGGAAATACCATCAGAGCATTCAGCAAGCAGTGTTTTCCCTGTATTACTGCCTTATTATGTCTGAGGAGATACCATTTAAATGCAGGAGGAATGTTATTAAAAATAAGGGAATTTGATATTAGGTTAGAAAGGAACACAGGATAAAGTTAATTTTGCTTTCTTAGGCAAATATCTTTGAAGAAGTAGAACCTCTCATTTGTCTTNTCTGGGAATTCAGTTATCTGGAGGACAGCAGCAGTTCTGGAAATACCATCAGAGCATTCAGCAAGCAGTGTTTTCCCTGTATTACTGCCTTATTATGTCTGAGGAGATACCATTTAAATGCAGGAGGAATGTTATTAAAAATAAGGGAATTTGATATTAGGTTAGAAAGGAACACAGGGTGAAATTAATTTTGCTTTCTCAGGCAAGTAGAGCCTCTTATTTGTCTTATCTATTTTTAATTGCTTGGTGCTGCCCTGGGTGAGTTTGTACCTTAGTGGCATCCTATGTGCAAGTGAAACAAATACCCTCATGTTGGGTCAGTTTGTTGAAACAGAAATAAAATGGGATGTGATTTTTTTGTGCAGAAACAACTGTGTTACAAATCCAATCTCCAGGAAACGCTAAGAATCCCTATTTTCCCAGCTCCCTTGGTTTAGGTGCAGCTTCATCATCCCAGCAACAGGCCAGGGGACTGAGGATTTGTCAAGTCCTGATCCCTTCCCTTCCCTTTGGCTTCGTACGCAGGTTCCCCATGATGTGTTAGACCCTGCTCAAGCACATGTGTCAGAATGAGGTCTGATGTTTTATCACGCATAGGAAAGAGGGTGGAAAAAGGGCATTTTCCACAAATAATGCGACTCAGTGTTGCAGCCAGCTCTGCCCTGAGATATCAGACCACGCTGCACTCTTTCCTCCTCGGACAAAAACACGGCAGTGTTTTGAGAGAGCACCGTTGTAATTGTGGGCAGTTATATGGAGGGGAAAAATAATGTGGTTTGTCATCAATCTCTCGGTGTGGCACACAAGGGCTGACTTGTTGAAATTTTGTAGGCTGTATTTACAGAGAAAACATAGACCTGGTGCTGTGCAGGGCCCTATCAGTCCCAAGGTCTGGAAGAACCATATCGGAGAAAGGGAAGGTTTGAATCGTAACCTTTCAGGATAATCTAATCCATAAGGGAACCAAAATTACTCTGCTCCTGTGAGCAAGATCAAAACCTGGAGAATTTAATTATTGGAGTCTTATTGGTGAATATAGACCTAGATGGGCTCAGGGCTGGCAAAGGGCAAGGATTCCTGCTCTTACCTCCTGGTACTGTTTTATGTAGCCACAGACACTGGGGAAATTTGGGATTGGAGTGTTGGGAACATCCACACTGGGGTAAAACATTTGTAGAGGGGCAATGTTAGAGCAAGGCTAATCTGAGACAATGTTCAGAGACTGCCTAAGGCACATTTTGTTGCAGGGTTATCTTGCATTTAGCTTTCATCAAGTTTGTGTCCTTTATTGTTACTTATCCCTTTTAAAATTGCCTTCTAGGCTTGGTAAAAATTCAGGCATCTCTTCTGAATCCATACGAACCACCCACAGTAAGTGGAGAACGGAGTGAGGCATCTTAGGAGCAAAACTCATCTTACAGTACAACATGATTTTATAATCCTGCAACTAAATGTGACTGCAGGGTTCATAGTCCTTCCTGGGGATGAATTGCACCCACATCTCTGTAACAAACACCCCAGCTTTGCCTCCCCTTGAACGAAATCCTTGCAACTAATGCTCTGTGTGTGTGTATGTATACATATATGTGTGTATTTAACTTTGTTATTCTGTGAAATTATGAATGCTTTCTGGAAGGTAAAACCTTTCCAGTGTAGTAAAGGAGCTCATTCTGCAACTGGACTATTTTTCCTCTCTCACTTCAATAGTTTTGCAGGAGATTTCAAAATAAAACCAAATCTACTTATTAATATTGCCAAATGAGTCACCCGTATACATAGCTCTAATACATAAAAGGAGCATTTTCTTTTACTTCCATAAAAATATCCAGAGGGCAATAGCAGTGGGAGAAAACTGAGAAGACTAAAGTTAAACAAAACCAGTCTCGTACATTTTCTGCAGCTTCATTGTCTGCTTTGTATCTTGCAGGGGAAAAAAATGTGTAGGTTTGTACTACAAAAGTCCTAGAGATTAAGAAATTATCATAAAACCCCAATGGCTATTTCAACTAGCTCATTTATGCATGCATATATAGATTTAATATCATGTTTTATCTTGTTAAGGCCGTGGTAGGTAGGTGGGTACTTGTAATGTCACCCCAAGTCATGTGGAATTTGCCAACTTTCAGGTTTTGTTATAAGTCCAAATCTAGGACAGATTTATGGAATTTTATTACTGAAACTGATAGGTTCATATATCTTGAACTGACATGCTTGGGCTCCATAAAATACCAGGGAATAATTGACTGACCAATCAATCTAATGTCTATAAATATATAAGTTGAGTATAGGTACCCTTTGAGCCCAAACCTCCCATCAGTGTTAAATTCTGCAGCAGTGTCACTGTGAAATCAAGGGCAAAACTTCTCCAGATCCCCTTGAGTTTGGTGTCTGGCCTGCAGAGCCTTGTTTACAAGAAGAGAAAGTGAAATTTATTGCACAAACACTTCATTTGCCAACAAACGTAGTTTTCAGTAGATACAATCTGCTTGCAAATTTTGCTTTCCACCGTAGTTTTCACCAACCTGAATGAGAGGAAAATTCAGGACTACCCACGTGGGCCATAAGTAGTGTTTCTGATGCAGAAATGCTTCAATATTCACAACTCTCTCTTTCCAAAGAGGCCAATATTCAATTGTAGAAAGATTTAAAAACACTTTCACAATAAAACTGGAATTTTTCTTATTTTAAAAGCAAATATTTTTAATATTTTAGGGGCCAAGTAGCTTATCAGAAAATCTGTTGTTTGCAGAGAGCTTTACAAAAGTCACTGGTAACTTTCAGACTTTACATATATAGTAGAATATCTGCTATACAGGTCTTTAAAATGAACCTCTGGGGTTTTGTAATGAATTGTTTCCCCATGGAAAAGAACCCTTAACTGTTTAATTCAAAGCCCATCAGAATCAATGGAAATCTTTTCATTTACAACACGGGATTTCAAATAAGACCCTGTGTAACCATGAAATAAATGTAGCTCTATAAAAATGAAACATAAATATGCACAGAAATCATTTTGAAGCTGTTCAGAACTTCATGGAGAGTAGGATCTTTTCTGCCAGATTTTTCGATCACTTATGGACTCTGTAGGCAGAAATGTAATTTCCTAGCAGATGTCAGAAGCTGCCTCGAGTGTCTGCAGAAAAGATCTCATTATTCTCTGAGAGCCAGAATATCCCTCGTGCTGGAGGAAATAAGAATCCTTCAGGGATTAATCCCAAATTAGCTCCTTGCTGCAAAAATTCCACCCCAAGTGGCTATTTTACTCTTTGCAAAACGTGGTCCAGGCTTCTTGGAGGCTGCAGCTTTCGTCTCATCTGTGGCTCTCGTTGCAGAAAGCGCTAGGGAATTGCATTATTTCTCCCAAAAGCAGCATGTTCCCTGTGCTGGGGGCCTGTGCTGCCTTTCCCCTGGGTATCTACCTGGTTTAGGGTATTCCTGCTCATCTGCTCCCTGTTCATCCCATATATACGTGTGTGTAAATGTTCTTCCTAAGGCAGTTTGTTCTCAGCTTAGTGGAAAATCTTCAGCCCTACAGGGTAGATTTCAATATCAGTCTCCAAAATACATGTTCTCCCTTAGGGTAAAGGATCACATTTTTATTTTTTTGTGTGTATATGAGAAGGTGCTGAGATTAGTTGCTGGTTTTAAGGGTTAATGGAGCGGGGCAGAGTCTTGCTGCTGCAGGATAACAGCTCTGAGCTACATGATGTGAGATCAGACCACGCTTTCCTGGAGAAAAGCAGGGGAGAAAAAGGCAAATTCAC
This sequence comes from Crypturellus undulatus, assembly GCA_013389825.1. Classification (NCBI taxonomy): domain Eukaryota; kingdom Metazoa; phylum Chordata; class Aves; order Tinamiformes; family Tinamidae; genus Crypturellus; species Crypturellus undulatus. The sequence continues at coordinate 124,868 of VWPW01019639.1, read as the reverse complement.
CACCAAACGGAGAAGCAGTTCAGTCTGGTTTAGAGGAAGGGGAGGGAGCACGGGAGGGGGACCAGGGACTAACTCTGGAGAGAAAATAACAAACTCTAAGTCCTGAGGTCTTTCCTCTCCACTGAAAAGGCAGCTTGGAAAGGAAATTAGTAAAAACAAACAGAAGGTGCCAAGGTTTCTTTATCGTACCTGGAGTAGGATATGCTAAATTCCACCCAGGCTGGCGCTGGCGCCTGCCGCCGCGCTGGACGGAGCGGCACCCACGGCTCCACGGGATGATCTATGGGGACTTCAAAGCCGCGGCAGCCCCGCGCGGCGCAGGATGTGCGCAATTAATTATGTGATTCGTAAATGGCAGGGGCCGGGAAAAGTAAAAATAAAAAAGGGAGAAAAAAATCAAAATGCTAAAGAGAGTTTTTTTTAAAGAAAATAATATATATATTAAAGAAAAAAAAAAAGAAATGGAGAAGTAAACTGAAAGGCCTTGTTGTCCGCCTGCCAAGCGGCAGTAGCAGATAAGGCCTGGGGTTGCCGTGGAAACTCAGGCCTGTCGGAGCCAGAATCCAATTTCAGAAACCACAAAATCAACATAAACGTGTGCAAAAATAAAAAGGTTTGTTTGGCGAGTAATAAGGAGAAGGCTACCAATGTATAAAACAGATGAACCGGGGTGACCTTAGCCAACTTTAAGCCATAATAATGACGATGTCCCATGTCGATCCGGCACCTCCGAAGGGAGCGGGACTGGGACCGATCCCCGGCTGCTTGCTGGTAATTGCTGCCCTTTCTCCAACTAAATCTCCTGGCTCCTTCCCTCCCCTTTTTTCTCCCTTAAGAAAAAAAGAGCAATGAAAGAAATCTTCATTCAAGCCATGCTAGCCATCACGTCCAGCCTCGCAAAGGCAAGGATATTCAGGACTGAGGCCTCAAATTCCATTTTTACCTACATATTGTGTACCACTGTTGTCAAGAAGTAACTTTTTCACATATAATGTTTTTATTCTTGCTCCCTCTCCATCTGCCATGAGTAGAAAGGGGTAGATATTAAATGTGTTCAAGGCGACGTGGTTGCAGCCTTTCCCTTTGACCTGGGGAAATGGGGTAGAACCTGGCTGAACATTGCTGTGTTATATAGACTTCACCAAAAAGAATACCTTTACCTTTTTTTAATGTATTAAAGAGATGTCTTTGCTGAAGAGCATTTCTTGGGCAGCTCTGAAATCCAGCTGGTGAGGTCTTGGGTTAGATGGGCTGCAAATATTTTCCATGTGGTTGTAGCTCCCTCCCTGCTACTACTGTCCTATGGAGCATTGATTGCAGGTATTCAACGAGGACAGCAAAATTTAGAGACTATCAATCTTAAAAGGGTCTCCATTCCTAGATCTGTGTGTCCTATAATTTCTTCTTTCATCAAAATCCTTGATGAGATCTTAATCTGGTCTTATTCATGTGAAATGCAATGTTGGTCATCTTAGAACTTCATTAGGGGTTTTATTTTGAATAGCAAGGAGTAAGGTCTTCATATGCCCAGTGCATTGAATACTGTGCAGTAACAGATAAAGTTTCTAATATGGATGAGCAGAAGTGAGATATATTTGTGTGTCACAGATGTTGTGATAATCCTCTGCCTTGTGTAGTGACTCCTGGGCTTTGTGCTACTCTGGTCTTGCTTCTAAGCAAAATTTGGGCAAAATGTCCAACAGCTTCAGGATATTAAGATCACAGCTATACAATCACATGGCCTTTATGTTATTTCAGCAAGGAAAGGGCAAAAGAAAGTTCAGAAATGTATTTTCACAATTTATGTATCCTCAATTGTTGCTGTGTCTGTGCCTTCATCTAGTAGAGCAGCAAATTTGTCCCTCTCCACGAGCTTCGGGTCATATTTAACCCCCAAACTGTTTGATTTTCTATTCGTTTTCAAGCTGCTAATGCAGTTTACCTTGTGTTCTGGAGGGCCTGGAACTTTGGGGCTGCAGATGCAGCTCCTTTCCTTGGAATGGGCAAATTGGGCGCTCCTGTTCCAGGCAGACACCAGAAATGGGCGATGACTCCTCTGCCTGGGTACATAACTTGTGAAGAGATAATTACTTCTTCTCTTGCACATCTGCACCAGGCCAAATATAATGAAGCCCTATATTTTAATGGGCAGTAATGTTTAATATTTGACATTAGGTAAATATACTTTGCTTGCCGCTAGAATAATTTCATACAGATTTCGGGTGGAGCTTTGAAAAGCTGCTGGGTAATGGAGTACAAATTCAACTGCACTCAAGGCTTGCCCTGTTTTGAAAGTCCCACCCGTAATCTCTGATCGTTACAAACTCTTACCAGCCAGTAAATCTCAACCGCTGTGTTTTCAATAATGGTTACACCAAAAAAACCCTAAAAAAAAAATCCCTCAGGTCAAATATTCTGACGTTACACAGTAATTTTTGAGGACAAGGAGTGATGTCACCGGTCCAATACTGTGGTCTCCGCTGCAGGGTACAGACGGGGGGAGCAAAAAGGGAAAATTTCCATTTATGCAAAAGCCTTGGCAATTCGGAGCAGTGGAAAAGGACAGAGAGAAGGAGTATATAGCTGAAAAGTAAACAGCAGTTTTTCTGAAATATGCCTCCAAGTCAGTCCATGCCTGACAAAAGTGCTTGAAAAATATCTGGATATATTGTAATGTGTCTATTTTTTTTTAAGTACTTTACCAGTCTATCTATGGTAGCTCGGTGGATGTCAGCAACAGTGCTGCGTTTAAAATGATAGATATTTTAGAATGAAGCTATAAATCTTTGCAGACTTGCAATCCGCTTCCTTAAAAAAAAAGTGGATAATGGCAAATGGAAATTTACCCTGGTGAAGAGAAGTTGTGTCTATAGGGCCTGGCCTTGCTGCAGCAAATGTGCCTTTGTGGAGATATTTGAGCATCTAATTGGGTTTTATGAAGGGCGTTCTTGGGCTTCTTAGCTTCTGAGCTAAGCTTAGCTTCTTAGTTCTTAGCTTCTGAGGTCTGTATTTGCAGGGATTGGTGTGAATATGAATCCGTATCTGCTTTGAGAGCTGGGGACAGACTTCTGCACTCTTGGACATGAGGTCCCTTGGGTTCCTTGTGTTTCAATGCTGGGTAGAGAAGCAAGACTGTGTCCACCAGACTCTTTGGGACAGCAGAGAGAGGGGAGGAAGGGAAAATAGGCTAAAAGACACTAGGCTAGTCCTAGCCCAAAGCCTGGTCCAACCTGGTGGTCACTGCTGTGGAACGGCTACGTTGGCATCAGTGGTGGAGCTGGTAGATCAGATTGGTGTGAGGAGCTGCAGATCTATTGAGCTATCACAACCCTCTTGTGAGCACGGCTGCTCTCACATAGTTTTGAAATAATTCCAGTGTTTGCTGTACTACAGCAAGTGGAAGATGGTTTCTGCTCCCAATAGTGACCTTATTATGAGGTACACCAGCATCCTCTTCCACTATTTTCCTATGCAAGATAATAATAATATAATAAATTATCTTGAAATGGAATAACAGAGCCTCCTTAAATCATAACATTGAGAACCTGAATTGTTTTTCAAAAGAAAATTAAACAGCCCATTTTATGATTTATTCTCTTTTGCTAGGCATATGAGGCATAGCTTATCTTTCCATTGAAACAGAGCTGGCCTCCAAGCACAAAAAAAAAGAAAAATTCTTGCAAATACCACATTTGTGAGGACTGGTTGGGCTGGAATAAACTTTGGACAACACTTCTTTTATATTTAATCTGTATATTGCAATGCTGCACAGTTTTTGTATCACATAATAATGGTGTTAGGCTTAACAGTGAGCGGAACAGGCCCTGTTTATTCCAGGGTTGATTAAGCAAGACAAAATTGTTCAGCATCAGAGACCCCACAGGTTTCTGCAGGCAACTGGTCCAATTACCAGCATGGGGAGAGCAAATTAGGAGGCAATTAAAAGGAGCAGCTGTAACTTTACTGTGTTATTTTGTCACTGTCATATACAGTGTGTGTTAGACTCACTAAAAAGGTTTTTTATCACTTTAGTTTTCCTTTAACACTTATATTTTTATTAAAAAACATAAAGTGCGCTTATTGATTTATATTGGGAAGTATTTCCTAAAAATGCAATAGGAGAGGGTATGTGTACCTATATGTTTGTGCTGCGTGTGGTTCACGTAACTGCCTTTGGAGGGGCTCTTGCTGCTCCTGGCTCCCAGAGCTGATGTTCATGCACAGAAGTCTCAGGAAAAAAAAAATCCATACCTGTCGTCTTGCAGAATATCGATCAGAAAGGAAAATAAGGAAGAGGAAAAAATCATCCTCTAACCCTCTTCTTTTAAACAAGACAGGGGCCTCCTGTTTTATTGGCTCATGCTCACATAAATCTGATCTAGACCATTTTGGGGATTCTAAGAGCATGAAGTCCTCAAGCAAGTATTTCAGGTCACGTTGCAAATGGGAATTGCTTAAGCTTCACTCTGAGCTTCACAGGCAGTTGGGAAACTCTTTATTGAGCAGGGAGCTAACGTTTGAATTACTCAGCCTCGCCCAGGAGATAGGAGCCCTGATCTTTAATATCTTGGGCAGTTTCGGCATCCTTAACCCATATTAACTGATGGAGAAATCCCCACTGCTCAGTGTGGCCCCATCAAGTTCAACCTTCCCCGTCTAACTCCCCTCCTTAAGCACCATGTGCTCTCACTAGCCATTCCCTCCTAGGGCTCTGCCTTTTTCCATTCGCATTTTTAAGCCTTTTGGATGTTCTCCATCGTCTGTGCTTCAGCCTCGGGGCCCTGCCTAATCCCAACGTGTTTAGTGCTCTGGGTGCTGGCTGGTTTCCTTGGGCTTGGAGCTGCTCAGCGGTGAAAGGCTTTGTGCCAAGGAGAAAACATTTCTGGTCAGTGGGAGGCAGAATTGGTGAGGAATATGGGGAGGAACAAAGTCACTTTTTGCTTTTTCCTTTTTGATGGATTTGCCTCTCTTTACCTGGTCTGTGTTTGTAGCCGGAGCAGCTCCCTGTCGCTGCTCCATCCGAATCCCCTTGTGCCGGGAGCAGAGCCGAGGACGAATGTTCTCAGCGAGCGATTCTTGGCGAGAGATGCACTCGGTCAGGCTCAATCATTTTGCAAATCCATCTCGTCTAGGGGCAGGGGAAGGCAGGAGCTGCTGCACGTGGCGCTTGGCATTGACGGGGAGATGGGAACCATCCCCGGCACGTGAGGAGATGCCCAAGGGAAAGGGAAGGCCCTGGAAAGGGGGAGAGATGGGAAAAAAAGGCTGTTTGGAGCCAGAGCAAGGAGAGGATGGAGGGATTTAGCTGCAAGGAGTCGGGCTGCCCGGTGCATTTGTACATTAGCATTTAAAGGGTTAGTGATCTTGGTTAAACCTTGTGCCTTAATCCGAGGGGAACCACCCAAGGGAAAAGAAAAAAAGGCCAATGAAAGCCCCAGCCTCACACCCAGCGGAGCCCCGTCACGCTACGGGAGGAGCGGGAAGCAGCGCGCTCCAGCCCTAATAATTCTCATGATTCATCACTCCGAATTACCAGAGGCCCCTGGGGACGCAGGCGATGGGCTCGCGCCGAGTCCTCTGGGGTCATAAATACTCGGGTAAACATCCCCAGCCCCTCGATACCCTCCTCGCACCAGTACCGTGAGTCACCGCTCCCACCCAAACTGCAGGGCGCTGCTCAGACCTTCCCCAAAACACACTTATGCCACCCAAAATGCAGCTCCCTGGGCAAAACCGTCTGGAAACCACCCAGCATCTGTTTGTCCAGGCAGGGATGCCCATGCACGCCTGCACCCGTGCATGCTCGCCCTGCTACAGCCCTGCAAGAAGGACTATTTTTAATTTTTTTTTCGAAGGGAGCATGGAAAGGCGTCCTGCCAAGTAAACGACACTAAGCGGCGCGTTCCATTTTAGGTGTTGACAGTGTATAATAAATCCCGGCCCTACCTAACATTTACAGGAACATTATAAAATAAGTGAAACGGCGTGAGCTGGTTCCCGGGGCAACCAGACAAACACAATAAACAGGCCGCAGAGGCAAGAGTAAGTTACACCATACTCCTGGGTCTCAAATATATCACTTTACATTAGCCTTCTGCTGCTGCTGCTCCTGAAAGCTCTTTGTTTTATTATTTCTTAAAAGAAAAAAAAAAAAAAAAAAAAACCTGGTATTTTTTTAGTGCAGATCAGTGTGAAATCGATGAGTTCCTCTGGTTGGTTCTTTATAGGTCTTTTACCATACGTTAAAGCTTCTATGGCAATCATAATGACGATTAATAACCCTATAGAAAGAGCTGCACGTGTCCCTCTGCTTCAGAAGTGTATTATTAATAAGGTGTCCAGCAAGCCAGAGTCTTCGTGGCCAGCTAGAAGCTCGTTTGGGGTATTTTTCCTCAAGCTAGATGTGAGGTTAACTGTAAAATATATGGGGTGGCAGCGCCAGCTTTCTGCCCTAGTTGGAGGGGACATTCTGGACCCAACAGGGACACTGGAGGTTCAGCAAGGTCTATGACGGCCTCTGCAAAGCAGGGACATTGCAGTCTCTTATCAACAGGTCACATCTAATTTTCTCTCTTGGGGAACTGGGCATATAGTACAGGAGTGTGTTCAGACTGCCCAAGGAAAAGGAAAAAGCCCTCTGGAATATGAGCGAAGGCTGGTGGGGTTTGGAGAGGTGCAGAGTGTGATGTTGGCAAATAAGGTATTTGTAGCAATTTCTCAGGTTTTAAGACCACCTACTACTGGTGCATCATAAGTGCTGGATGAACCAGGCCAAAATTTGCATTTTTTTTATGCTGCTATTACAAACCATATTGTGCTTGAAGTCTTCTTCCATTTGCATTAACTGAACCATGGTTTGGTGGATTCTGTTATTGCTTTGGCTTGTTCTAGTTCAGGATGGACAAACACGGGGAGGCTTCATCTGAAAAGAGGCATGAGACAAAGTCCTGGTGCTTCTACCTAGAAAGAACCTCATGTGGATATATGGAGCACATATATGGAATATATGGAGCACAAGAACCTAGAGATCATACACGAAGCAGCAGCTCTGCTTCCCCTAGGCCATCCCTGTTGCATGAGGAGCAAAAAGCAACAACCAGAGGCAAATTCCCTGGAATCAAGTGGGTGCCAGCAAAGAGCCCCAGACTCCTCAAGGCCCTTGGACAGTGCTGGAGCCCTCCCTTGCCTTTCATCCAGGCTTTCCTGCAGTGATGACATTTGGAAGCTCGGACACCAGACCGACCTACACGTCCAGGGTGGGGTAATCACATGCTCCGGGTTTCTCTGCCACATTTAGCTCCGTCCTTTCCAGACTGCCGCAGTTTATGGGCTCGGGTTGAGCGCTCCTGCCAAGTAACAAGCTGTTGGCCGGCGAGCTGCAGGGTGGATGGCTGCTGAGTGAGAACACATCCATCCCGGCCAGGGAAAAGCAAAGGAGAGAGTTTTCTGTGCAATAACTGCATGTAAAAGCAGGACTGAAGGAGTGGAGACAGTTTAGTTTTCTTTTTTTTTTGGTTTTTTTTTTTTGCCTTTTATGACCAAATCATTGCCCTATTGATGACTAATTAGAATGAGTGGGGTCCAGATGGCCAGCTGCTTTAATGAGGCCAATTAAGGATCCAAGTGTTTTCATATGGTGCCGTTTTTCCTAGAAAGTCTGCGCAGCAATGGAGGGCTCACCTGCAGGCATAGGTCAGCGCTGTGATCTTGGAGTGCGTAAAAATAAAGGGCAAATGCGATAAGGGAAAAAACAGCACAGGTTTGGTTTTCAGCAGGGAGGTTTTATATAAAACCTGAGTTGCCGAGATCTCTGCCAAAATCCGCCCCCAAATTCCTTCTCAAAACTCGAGAGCTTTCCTTGGTAGGTTTGCCCGGCTTCACTTTCTCTTCTTTTTCTTTCTTTTTTTCCCTTTTTTCCTGCTGCGAGCTGCGCTCCTGAGTCATGGTCATGAGAAGGGCTGTAACGCCGTGAAGCAGAGTTTCCAATTCCCAACCTGGAGGGCCGCATGGCAAGTGGCTCACCGGGTTTCCACCCTTGTTTTTCAGGTTTTTCGATGGGGTTGGCTAAGTGGCTGGCGCGGGGTGTTCCCATGAGCTCTGTCATCACACGAGTGCAGTCTGTCTGGGCACCTCTTCCCTCCTTGCAATGGTCCCTGGCTTCTCCCTCGGGATTTGGGCNTAGGTTTGCCCGGCTTCACTTTCTCTTCTTTTTCTTTCTTTTTTTTCCTTTTTTCCTGCTGCAAGCTGCGCTCCTGAGTCATGGTCATGAGAAGGGCTGTAACACTGTGAAGCAGAGTTTCCGATTCCCAACCTGGAGGGCCGCATGGCGAGTGGCTCACCGGGTTTCCACCCTTGTTTTTCAGGTTTTTCGATGGGGTTGGCTAAGCGGCACTTCTTCCCTCCTTGCGATGGTCCCTGGCTTCTCCCTTGAGATTTGGGCATCTTTCTCTTATGAATTCTCCCCCAAAACACCTGCATTTTACAAAAGGAGGGACCAGGGAGCCGGATGACTGCTTTGGTCACCCAGTATCTCGCAGAACACAGGAACCAAAGTGGAGAAAATGATCTCAATTCCCCAAACCACAGACAAGTGTTTAGCTTAGCTGCCCCATCCATCTTCTTGCTACTGTGCTTGGTAAGCAATAAAGAAGGAAGCTGGCTCTGCTGCTAGTGACAGGTTGGATGTTTGCAACCTTTACCCTGCTTAAGAAACATTTATTTACAAAGACAACCACCCTAACTTGGTGTTGGTCAGGGATTCTTGGAGGAGAAACTCCTAGACCTGTGGCCAGGTCTGTTTCCATGGGGCTTTAAGGATGCAAAATCTCAGTTGCGAACTGATCTGAGTAAAGCTTTTACACTGTTTTTGAGAAATACACAATCCATCTTTTATTGCTTCTGTCCAGAAAATATTAAATTTTTACAAAACAGATTTAAAAAATCCAAGAAGATAAATAATTTTTTTTGCTTTCATATTTCCAATAAGCTGCCTTCTCTCTAGACCTGTTTGTCCCCTTGGTTCCAGTACTGCTTCGTGCCACATGAGGAGTTGGCTTACACGTTTTGGGGTTGCAGAACTCCCCAGGTGCGTGTGCTGCATTCCCGAACACCTAAGGGCTCTTTGGAAGCATCCACATCTGTGTGCACTGGGCTGGATCAGCCAGAGGCGTTAGGAGGTTTGTGGTGTTTGAGTGTAGCAACAGCCCAAGAAATCCCTAGGAGATTTCTCGGACGTGTGAGATGAACGTAGGTTGTGTATGTTCCATTAAACTGCCAACTACAGGAAAGCGGAGCTGGAATTGCAGCGCAGTTGGCTCTGCAGGTGAGCAAGGAATAACACCAGCAGCGCTAGGAGTTGTGACTACCTATTGCACACATTGTACGTGTCCCAGGGTTGTCAGACACAGAATGTGGGGAGCACTTCATCATTTTTGTGGTCCTCCAAGTCCTGGTGAGGACTATCTGGTGACCACAGTTNGAGGTTTGTGGTGTTTGAGTGTAGCAACAGCCCAAGAAATCCCTAGGAGATTTCTCGGATGCGTAGGATGAACATAGGTTGTGTATGTTCCATTAAACTGCCAACTACAGGAAAGCGGAGCTGGAATTGCAGCGCAGTTGGCTCTGCAGGTGAGCAAGGAATAACACCAGCAGCGCTAGGAGTTGTGACTACCTATTGCACACGTTGTGCATGTTCCAGGGTTGTCAAACACAACGTGGGGAGCACTTCATTTGTGAGGTCCTCCAAGTCCTCATGAGGACCATGTGGTCACCACAGTTGTCCCACTCAGGGCCAGGGAACTCAGCATTTCTTGTGATAACAGATGTTATTTTGTTTATTTTTTTCCATGAAAAAGAGCAGAGACGCTCAATAAAAGTTGGTCTTTCAGGAAGTTTAAGGTAAAGAGAATGTTAGAAGCTACTAGCAACTGAAAATGTCAATGTATTTGAGAAGTGATTGATCCTGCATCTCGTGGAAGCCTTACTGTTGTTTGCAAGATGTTACTGAATGAATGGCAGGAAATACCTGTGGCAATGAACTTCTTACCAGGTCATTAATAATGAACAGAAAAAAATACATGTTTAGAGAGAAAGCCTTGGGTTGAGCAGGGAAGGGGAGACCAGATGCTCTAGCAGATGTGAATACAGAGGAACTTACTTGTGTTTAGATCACAAAAATATGAATAAAGTTCCAAATTTTTTGGTGAATTTGATAAGTCCATGCAAAGCATATGCCTGGCAAGCAGAAGCTCCAAAAGGAAAGGTCTAAATAGATTCCTGGTAGGAAAGAGGTCAATGGGTAGTTGTGGAGATGCTGTTGGAAAGCAGAGAAGGGTGCTGCACCCTGACTGTGGGTGCATGAGCAGATGGAGGCTGAGGGGTGCTCAAGGCCATTTAAGGCCAAAAACATCATCTGGGAGTTTCTCATGTATTTTAGGGATAAGCAGAGACAACAGAAAAAGGACTTGAAACACTAATATTGGGCAGAGTAGAGACAGCCTATAAAGCCAGAGGCTGAGCTCCCTTTGCAGCTATTTGTGGTGCTGGGTAGGGTTGCATAGGACTGTGTTTGTGGTTTCTATTATTTCCCTCGCCCTCAAAAATCGTGATGAATTCAATAAGCCTCCAAACTGCCAACGTGCTCCAGCGCTTGCAAAAGCAGCTGACCCCCCACATTTGCACCATCCCTGCTCCAAACCAGGGTCTCAGCCTGGGCATCCGAATCACACCAGGTTTTGGTCCTGCTGGTCTTCAAAGGCAGCGCCACAGCACGTGGTTTACTCCATGTGCCATTATTTTGTAGCAATTGTCCAAAGTTTTGCAGGATATTCAGAGAAAAGGTTTCTTAGCGAGTCGCCTTAAACACCCTCCCACCAGAGCCACGCTACCTATTAAGCAGGAATGGCAATTTTAGCAAACTCCAGAGCAAGTTGCCTTTATTTTGGCCTGGTATTCCTTATTTTGCCATTCTCTGCAGATAGGTTCATCTGACACACTGCATGGGGACAGTGAGTTTCTGCCCACTTATAGTAACAGTTTGGAGAAAATCAAGGCCTTTCACTCCTTCACGTGTCATTGAATAAAGCATATTACCTGTTATTGAATAAAGCATATTGGGGACCTATACCTGCCAAAAGCCATTTATGGAGGGTATTTGCCTATACCACCACGTCAGCCCAGCACCCAGGCATCCTAAAAACTATTGCCACATGCAAGCAGGGATTATCCTCAATCCTGGCCCTATTTCAGGAGCCCCTCGCAGCGTCAAGCCAGCTAGCTGAGCCATTTCCCTGACAATGCCCTTGGCCTTTTCACTGTTCTCCTTGGAAAGCTCTTTGACCAGGCTGACTTTTTGAATATTCTATCTTAGATTATCTTCTAGTCGTACCTGCTCCAGATGCTCTGGGTTTTCCGATTTGATTCTTTCTGCAAACTGCATCTGGTTCTGAAGCACCAAGCTGGTCATTTGCTGCAGGGGAGCTTCTGCTGCAAGGACCCGCGTTGTGGAGGAGCTCAGCTCCTCCATGTGCTGCTGGATCTGCTGCAGATGGTCAGGAATTGTGTCCTCCTTTACCACAGGTGAAAAACTGTAGCCCTCCATGTGCACCTGCACCTCACAGTCACCTGAAAAGACAAAACAGCATCTCTGGTGCGGCTTGCATCTGGTTGGAAGCCAACAGAGATGTCTAAGTACTTTTGTTTCTGCAAAACTGCACGTGGAGCAACAGCTCTCCAGTGAGTGATGATGAAAAGAATCCATGAAATAAGCTTGATTCCCATTTCCTTATTGCAGCCTCTACTCTGTGTGATATAATAGAGGTATTTGGCAGCAGCAAGCCAACAGGCTCCTTATAACATTTGTAAGTGCACAGGGCCAACATCATCCCTGATACAGCTGCTCTGACTTCCCTCTGGTGAAATCAATAGCCTTCCCACCTGCCAAAACTTGAGCTATCTTTTCTGTTTGCTCATTTAGTGAAAATGGTAGGGTATTGGGTGAGCCTTTTCTGAAAGGCACATTGCAAATCTGTTCTAATCTCCCCTGAGACCCTCATTGTTTTCCTCATCAGCCCCACCAGCTTTGAGGCTTTTCTTTCCTCTGAGTTTTAGGTTGATTTCTGAAGTAGCATGAAATGGTCACACCTTGGGGCAAGGCTGGAGTTGGTGGCACGAGATAGCCAGATCTGGCAATGTGCCTTTTCAAGACCAGTCAGCCCAAATGGAAGCTTAATGTGGTACTATAGGGTAGAAACAAGCTATAAAAATGCCAAGTACCTGCAGAAATGCGGCATATATCTCGACTGTGTGATACCACCTGTAAAGCCCCAATGCTGTTGGTTTGAGCAGTGTTTGCAACAATGCTGTTGGTTTGAGCAGTTTTGAGGTGGCACTTCATCCTGGGGACCCTCCGCAGGGCTGCTGTCCCCTCAGCACCCTCAGACCGAACACCAAGTGATCACCTTTCTAGGGCACGTTCAAGCAAGCCTATATCATGCCGAAACTTGTAAATAATGCTGTTAATACACGTGGTCCTGATTATTGCCATGCCCTTTGGTTTATTCCTATCTTCTTGTGCACTTACCGTGTTGCTCCTGCACGTGCCGCAAGGAGAGGGCAGCCCGAAAGCTCCTTCAGACTCCGAGCAGCCTTCTCCATGGCACCGTGGTTCTCCTGCTGCTTCTTGAAGGCACTGGTGATGCTCGAGAAGGTGCTGTCGAGCTCGGGTATGTTCACCAACTGCAATGTGAGGGCTCCCTCCTTAGCAAAGACCTCCGGAGAAGTTAAAATCCCAAAGGAATGTGAGAGTTGGCAATAGAGTAAATCAACGAGGGACTCAGGGAGTAGATAAGGGTGGGAGAAGGGAATGGGCATGAAGGCACCGTAGGGACCTCGCTGCAATCAGACTCTTCATTTGACTTTGCTACTGCTGGCTGCCTTCATCAGTCACTCCGAAATGAGTGAGATAAAAGTGAAATGAAATGGAAGTCAAAGGCAACCCGAGTTACTCATGGGAGCAGGTGACCTTTATGGAGCTGCAGGTGATTCAGTCCTCTCGGAATGTGGGGCTTAATGAGAACTCCTCCTTTCTGGGACTCCCAAATCTTGTTCTTAGGCGAACAGGGAGCTGAAGCTGCAACTCCTGAGTGCCCAGTGCTATCTGCTAAAACGGAGCTGAGCATTTTCCATGAAATAGGCTGTTTGGGACTTTAACTATTTTTTTTTCCAAGCAGAAATGCTGGTCTGTTGAAACCAGAACTTTACAAGAGGAGGGAGAGATTCAGAGAAATATTTTAGCAAAACCATTTGGGGCAGGAGTAGGGCGACAGCATTGAAACTGAAGCAGTATCAGCCACCTTCAGACTGTCACCAAGGCTGTGAAGACTTTTTACTGTAAATTATTTTTACTGTAAATTGGTTATTGAGGCATTCATCCCACCTCCTGCACATTTCTGGAGCTCTATCGTGTTGTCCATGGTTAACAGAAACATAAATCCCTTTATCAGCCTGAGCCGAGATGATGCTGAAGGGTTCCCTGGCAGCAGATGCTCCAGAGCAAGGCCAAGAGCTGCTCCCTCTGCAGCTATGGGATGTGTTTCCTCCATGAGGATCTCATTCCAGCTACCACGGGGGAAAAAAGACACCAGGACTCACCCCTTAGTAGCTAAAAATCACCTTGTCTCTGCCCAAATGGAGCAGAATATGCTGATTTGCAGTAGCTGAGGATCTAGGTCAGTATTTTTTTCATACCTGCACTACGTTGGAGTTCTTCAGCAAGCAAATCCTTCCTCCTTGCACAAGGGGAATGCATACTGCAGGAGTTCAAGCCCTCTTGGAGCATACTCAGTTCATGATAATTGGAATTTGACATTCAAATCCCTTAGGCAGCCTTAGGAGCTGCAAAGCAGTTGGGCTGCTACAACCACTGGAGCCCTAATTAAAAGTTCCCTTATCCGCCTGGAAATCGGAGCAGTGATTCCATGACAGCATTCTTAGCCCATAGTTTGTTTTACAAACCTGCAGAAATCTAATTGCATCTCCTGAGCAATGGAATACATGAGCCTTTTGCGAGCAGTGTTTCCAGCAAATGTCAAAGAGGTTTGTTTTTTTATAGGAGGAAAACTTTGGTCTCAGTTTTAAACAATAAAATCTCTTTAGTGGGTTTCCCTTTTGCCAAATTAATGCTCAGTGTGCTTTGTTTTCCTCTTCTGTTTTGTTTTTAAATCTAACTTTCCTTAAAAAAAGAAAGAAAAGGGTGAGGAATGGGCTTTTTTTCTTTTTCCAAATAAAAGTATGGATTATAATAGATAGAAATGGAGAATTAGTTCTCTAGGGTGCCATAGAAGATCAAGAGTTATGTCACTTAACTCAGATATGTTCCTTCTGCTTTACACCAGCATAAGAGAAGGAAAAGTTGTTTCTATCAAGTTCTGTCTTATTCCATAGGATTTATTCCAAGATAGTCAATGCATAAGTGCATACTTCATTAGACTACCTGAGGGATATTATATTGAACTAATTTGATGAAAAATTCAGAGCAAAATGTGAGCTAATTATTCATCCCACAGCTTACTAGCTCTTGGCTCCATTCCCACTGAATGGTTATGCCTGGTCTTTGATGGAAACACAGGGTTTCCATTTAAGAAAATGAAAATATACAAAGAAAATGTCTTGTTTTCAGGAGAAAAGCAGATTTTTCTCTGGAAAAAAGAAATATCCTGGACAACGTTAAAGCACAGAAGTCTTTACTGAAAGCTAGAATATTTTAGCAAAAGTCTGAAAGACACAAGCCAGAAAGAGTGCGGTTCGAGTGGATGGCACCAGCTGGACCTCGGATGTGCCTCGTGTTAGTGAGTGACCTGGCCGTAGGAACAGGGCCTGCTCTTCCTTCATACAAAGTTATTTTGATTTTCACTGGCGTTTCTATGTCATAACTAATGCATTGCACGTCCTGCAATTTGGACACTTTTTTTAGGTTGTGCTTCTTGTAAACTATTGGGGAAGGAGGAGCCTTGTCTTTTCCTCCATTTCTCCTGAATTTAGTATTTTTCACTTCCTCTCCTAAATTGTCGCAAAGTGGCTACCCATCCGCAAGCCAGGAATGACTTTTGGAAATGCTTGGCAGTTTGCAAAGCACTTGGATTTCTTTTGGATGAAGAGCATTGCATAAATGTGAAGTTGTTACCATTTAGCCTCCTCTTTTATAACTATGTTTACAAGCATGGGGTCTATACAATTATTTTTTGTTTCTACTGATGGCAGTAAAGGGAGGTGCTGATTTGTGTACATGCTTCTTGTGTAACTTGTGTACAATTTCAGCACTGGAGCCTTTTTGGTTGCAGAGTTTTTTAATTATCATTTTAACTACTGTCCACAAAGAAGGGTGGGTAGTGGGGTTCCCAAAGAAAATAGNAACTTGTGTACAATTTCAGCACTGGAGCATTTTTGGGTCGTTGCAGAGTTTTTTAATTAGCATTTTCACTATTGTCCACAAAGAAGAGTGGGTAGTGGGGTTTCCAAAGAAAATAGTAAAAATAGTAAAAAAAAAAAAAAAAGGTAAAAATCTTATTACCAATATTTTGGCAGGGCTCCCATGTATCTGCTGCAGTCAGTGGTTCCTCCTGGGAAAAAGAAAGTGATGATATCTTTTCAAAATGAGGAGGAATATCTTTGCACAACAGTTTTGCTGATGCCTTTGCATAGGATGTGGGGTTTAATAGGGAATGGGATCCCCAGCATGAGAGGGATGTGAGCGATGGAGAGCACAGGAGACTGGGCTGGTTCGGACCCAAGACTGGACCCCAATCACTTCCCACCCTGCACTAAATCTGAAATAACCGGGCTGCAGATTCACACAAACCGTGTGGCCCAAAGGAAGAAAAAGCTTCCTTCAAAATACTCGGGAAAACCCGGATCCGAAGGGTTCCGAGGAAGGTTTCTGAGCCAGATCCAAGGCTTGGCCACTTCGGAGCCGAGGCCGGGCTGAGCCCTGGGGAGCAGCAGGGAGATCTGTGGGGTGACACGTGGTGACGTGCTGGCCCGGAGCTCTCTGCTGCTCCCGGGGTGGATGCAGGAGGCTGTTCCATACGGGATATTGTATTGTGTGGATGAACGTGGCAGTTTAGGGCTATTTGAGGATAATGTTAAGCAACGCTCACCCCAATTCTGCATTTCAACTCTGCCCCATGGACTCAGTCTCAACAGGCTCTTCCCATTCCACCTGCACATCCCGGCCGGACCCTTTCTTACATATTCTGTTCACTTAGACAAAATTCAACCTCACTATTACCGTTAAAGATAAATTTTACCTTAATGGAGCAACCAGGGAGTTGTAGCAACCTGAATGGCAGAATTTGTCAGTGTGAGCAGTGCCTGTAACAGCAGCCCTGGTGCGGGATCCTCCTTTAGACACAACTAAGGGGATGGGTATTTCCCTCCTGCCTCTCCAAGGAGCCTCCTGTAATTTTTAGAGGGCTCCTGCATTACAGTTTCCAGTCAAAGGGAGAGGCCTGGGTTCACCAGAACTTTTTGCATCTCTTCTACAGCAAATTTTGATTGCTAAATAAGAAACTGAGATCTCCCATGTCCTTGGGTGAAGGGAAATTGAGACTCCAAATTGCTTGTTGTTAACCACAATGAGCTGGGCTGGTTTTGCTTTCTTTCCCCTCAAATCCCCTCCCTGCTTCTCCTATGACATCTTTTGTCTTTCCTCCCCGTCTTTCAACCACGAATCCGCAGTCAGAAGTCAGATTTGTGTCTCGGTCTAAGGCCTCCTGCCCATTCTCTTACTCATACAAAATGGTGCAATTAATTTATTGTCGTCTCCCCACAGTTGTTTTATTCATCGCAAACGCAAGGCTCCTGTGAAGTGCGCCCAAGAGAGGTAATAGCGTTTAAACAAAACTGCCCTGATGAAAGAAAGCTGAGAATCCAGGGAGAAACGGCAGGCTTATATGCTTAGAGTGTTTCTTAGATAATATTTTTTTCCAGTAAAAAGTTATTTCTTATAATAATGAGTATACAGCCTGTTCAGGGAAGAAGCCAGGTAGTAAATATATGTGGAAAAAGTCAGAAAGGACAATGCTGTTAGCAGGATTAATCATTGTAAACAGGTGAAGAATCTGCTCTCACCTTGAGTGGGTCGGGGATGCAAACGGACCCCTCGAAAGGGTGTGCGTGTCTAGCACAGAAATGATCATAGAGGTTAAAATGCAGCTGTGAGGGGTGTCAGGGGTCTCCTGCCGTATCCAGAGAGCCAGTTTGGGGGTATAGGAATTGCCTGAGGGTTGTGGATCACCCCATGGCACGAGGATCATTGATCCACAGCGCAAGGAAGAGGCGCATGGGGCGCTCAGAGGTGAGGTGGGTTTTGCAGTGTAATCTTGACATGTGTTTTCATGGATTAGGGAGACTCGAGGTGTGCTGGGCACTCATGATGATATTCCAGAATTGTGCAGGAAAACTAGGGTAGCTCAACCCTACAAATCAGCTGTATAAGTGACTTTCCATGAGGTTCTCTGGCCTTTTAATGAGTGCGAGCTGCAATTCGTTTTGGCTTGATTGGGCCAGAATCTCAGATAGAAACCCTGATAAATGAACCAGCATGTTCAGGACTGTCAGCATGCACCTAGTTTGAATCTTTCTATCCAAAATGATAGTGACCTGTGCTCTAAATCTTGCCTTACCACCTGGCTCACACAGGGATTTCTTAATGTCAGGTCAAAATATTGAAATGGTTTCTACCCTTCTTGTGTTTGATTATTTTCCCCAGTCAATACCTGAGATTCCATTAATCTGGACCGTTGACAAATGCACATCATTCTTCCAGTCCATCCGGTTTGATTGTAGTTCATTTCAACGGCTGTGGAGAGCTTTNGTCAATACCTGAGATTCCATTAATCTGGACCGTTGACAAATGCACATCATTCTTCCAGTCCATCCGATTTGTAGTTCATTTCAATGGCTGTAGAGAGCTTTATTGGGGTCTGCAGTATTGTTTTCTGTTAAGGACCAACACCACCAAGCTGAGCTACAAAACCGGCCTGTGTCACGATGACAAAGTGCCCTGAGGCTCCCAAACTGCTGCTAAGAAAATCCAGCTCCTGCGCGTGGTGCCCAGCTCTGCTCCCTCTGCCAGGGCATGTTGAAACGGTGCCGTTATTTACCGCAGCGGCATCGGCTCCATGCGCCGGGGCCCTTTCCACTCGGGTTGCCTCAGCCAAGGTCATCATTGCGTAAAGCATGAGCCCGCAAATAGCAGTTTCTTGCTATTTCGGAGGAGAATTACTAGTTCTGTTTGCATCAAGGACTATGAGGAATCCCTGCTACACTTGGGACGTGGCAGAGCTGACTTAGTCAGAGTTTCTTGGATTGAGCAGTCAGAAGAAAAAAAAAAGAGCTCGAAAGATGAGTCACTGCTGAATATGTGCTGTGTAGCTGCTCGTGGAAACGAGCGTGCTTAAAAATCATATGATCTGTCTGTATTTTTCTATTTATTCATATAGACATGTGTCTATATATACATGGATGTGTGTATATACACCCATGCAAAGACTCACGTACACCTATATAAATGTATGTCTATAAATACGTAGCAACAATTTCTGAGTGGTGCTGAGGGTACGTGCTAGGCCAGGAAACCCAAACGTGCAGCATCCCCTGCTTCCCTCTCCTGTGCCTGCTTCTCCAAGGGATTAATGCTTAAGGAATTAGAGGGACACGAGGAAATGGTCCTCTGAGTAACAGCTAAAGCACTTCTGAACCAGCATTTTAAGGAATTTTGATGCCCAACTCTTGAGGAAATACCAGAATAGATGCCCATCTTCTGCCGCTTGCTCAGGTATCAAGGTAGAAATTCACTCGTCCTTTACTAGGCCAAGATTTGTCATGGGTTTAGAGCACGAGCCCAAACGGCCGCGTGTCTCCAAGGATGTCACCTGGAAACACCCCGTTGTCCCCGGCCGCGGAGGCAGCGCCTAAATAGCCCCTACGCTGAATTACACGCTGTGTCTATAACAGCGAGTAAACATTTATGTTCTTTCCCCTAATGGAGCTAAATCTGTCCAATGATTTATTGCAACCGAACAGCTCTGCTGTTGCTTGTTTCTTATGGCTCTTTGGACGCAGAAGATGTAAAGTCAACGGATAAGGAGCCCCAAAACAGCTGGGAAATGAAGCTTCGTGCCTCTAATGTGATTTGGTTTCTCCTGCTTTAATTTGAGTTTCAGAAGATGCCCCAAGCCCTGGTCCCTCTCACCCCATGAGAAGCCTCTTTTGCTAAACCAGGCTACAAAGAGGCACCCCTAATAAACTGGGGCTGCAAATTGCACCATTTGCAGGTCTCAAAGATGGCATTGATGCGGGGCCTGGGCAGCGGGGAGATCCTGAATGTGGGACCCTGTTGGTGGAATGTCATTAATCAGGGCATAATGGACAGGAAGGTGGGTGGCTGCTGATAGTTTTGGCTCATTTGAGAAGGTTTTGGACGGCTGCCAGACGGTGTGGAGAACTCTCGAAACGTTTCAAACAATACGGGCTTTGCGCCGTTACTCGGGTGGCGCGAGCGGGTTTGGAACTGGCTCCGGGCCAGCGAAACCTCAGGATTGCAGTGAGCTGTGACCCGGAGCAGACGGTGTCTGGGGTGCCCGAGGTCACCCGCGCCTGGCACCCCGCTCCGTGCATCCGTACCCCGCTCCGTGCATCCGCACCCCGCTCCGTGCATCCCAGAAAGGAGACGCTGCCCGTGGGCCCCAAGCCCCAAAGCCTTTGTGGCTCCGCAGCTATTTCCCTTGTGTCATTTGTGGAATTACTGTGCGCTGCTCCACCAAGGTACCTGAGCGGGTGCACGGAACAGGTCTGCAGAAATCGTAGGAAAAATACGGATTAAAAATAAATTACGGATTTGGGTTCTTAATTTTGTTCCCATCTTGTTTGCTTTTCCATGCCTGGTACCCACCAGCTTCCAAGGCGCTGGGATGCTGTGAGCCCGTGCGATGCTGTGGACAGGGGACATATGGACATGTCCAGGTGACCCTTCCTCTTTGGATGGCCCTATGGCCCTTTGGGCATCTCCTCCTCTCCCTTCCCAACGAGGGATCTCTGCCTCCTCCTCCCATCTCTCACTCACCCGATGCTTTTGCATCTCCAGATTCCTCTGGGAAAGGCTGTTTTTCCCCGAGGAATGGGAAGCCCCCAACCAGGCCCTTTACTCTTCTCCGTAGGAGGCAGCTGCACTTTCATTAACACCAGGAAAACTTTCCTGGACCCTCTTGAGAGCTACAACACTCGAGTCTTTCAGCTTTTTAAGCGTAGAAGTTTCCCATGTTGGTAAAAGTGATATTATTTCATTCTATTCATTTAATATTTTTTTTTGTTTTAATCTTATTTTAGTTAAATATCATCCTGATTTTTTTTTATTTTTCTTACAGAAAATAATTCCATTTCCAAATGTGACACAGTTCAGAAAGCTTTATTTATAGGAAAGTAAAACCTAAACCTGAAGCTATCTTTTCCTCCCTCCCATGTTTCCATAAACATGATTTCTCCCAATAGAAAAAACACTAGAAGTAACTTGTCATAATATCATTCATCAAAAAAGGTCTGATAATCCCAGACATTTGAAGCCACGTTTGCAAGTAAAACACACTAAATGGAAACAGAATGCTCGAAGAATTAACCATTTTTGCATTTCTTTTCCTTCCTAATATTTTAAGAAAAGACTGTCATGTCCTAGGACTCCTGATGTGTTCTGATGCCTTTTTTAGTCTTGGAATCATAAGTCTAGAGAATAATATTGAAGGATGGGAAGAGAATGCCGTCATCCCACCTTTACTTACGTGCTACTCCATGGAGTAGAAATCACAGAGCCAGGGAAGGTGTTTCCATTTGCTTCAAGACAGAACATATATATTTATATACATATATATGTATATATGATTATGTAATAGCTTAGACGTCTCTTGAATATTCCCATAATACTAGAACAAAATGTATGTTTTTCTGAATTCCCAGAAATAATCCTTTCGGAGACGCAGGCTCGCGGTATGAGATTGCACGTTCCTTATGTCGCGAGTGGCTTTTAATGACAGAACAGGGGATATATTGTGGTTTCACACGTACACGGATTTTACGGTCACTTATTCCTAGGAGATAGATGGAGCAGAGAAGGATTCTGTCTTTATTCCGAGGTCCTTAGCTGCTGGGTGCAGGAAGCAGTTTAGCGCGTTGTAATGTAATATGTAGGAGTATCTGAAAGGAGAAAGATAAAACGAATAATCCTGGGACGAGATGAACGGGAAATTGTTTTAGGAGAATTCATTTTGCCCCTAATACCTGTGATTTTGGGTAGCTGAGCACTTGGTTTATTGCCTCCCCACCGTAACTCATGGGGTTACTCTGCTTTTACATCCTAGGTGCTGATCTGAGCGGGTCCAAGGGCTGGGATGCTGCCTCGTGCGGGTGCGTTTGGGGCAGACGATGGTTTTTTGGAATGATTGAGACGCGTTTTGCCGAGAACAGGGAAGGGCAGCGCTCCTGCAACCCTGGGGCCAGGAAAACCCTCCTTCCCGGGGCTGGGAACAGCCACAGGAGCCATCAGCACCATGAAAACAGAAGGATACGAGTCCAGCTTGACTAGTCCTGTTTTAGGGAGCTTAAGTTAGGGGAAGTTAATGTTATCTTAGTTCACTTTACCTGGTACTTAGCGGTGGTTGGATGCCTCTCGCAGACTTGAAATGTGGGTAGTAAGAGTGTTTTTATTCTGTCTTTCGCCCTGCTTGCGCATGGGAAGTGGCAACTTAACTATATAACCTCCTTCCTATCCATCCATAAGGGCTGCTCGTTCGCACGGCATCTCTGCATCCCGATGGGATGCTGTGGCACGTCCTGCTCTCCCTGGTGGCACTGCCACATTGCAGCCAGGACATGGGAGCAAAGCAGAAATGGGGGAGACCCCCTGGATAATAATATGTGGGGACCCTCCTGCAGCCGTGCAAACTGTCCCCACTTGGATAGTCCTTTGTGTGCGCTTTAGTTTTCCAATTTCAGACAAAGAGGGTTTAATTTCTACAGTAATAAAGCGCTTGAGCCTGCGCTGCTCTGTGCACAGTGGGCCTTAAGTACATGCTTAAAATTAGGTGTATGTTTAAGCACTTTATGCATGACAGCTTAATGGCTCCACTCTAGCCTTTCTACGTGCCTCGCTTTACACAGCCAAATCTGAAAATATTAGTCTAAATATATTTCAGACCTACTTACAGTCTCCTCTTCACGTATCCTCCATGACATTATTATTTTACAAGAATTTTGCCTTTTAAAAAAAGGCAGTGAAAAAATGTATTTTTGAAGTAAACACAATCTGATTTGGCAATGCTTTTGATTGGCATTTCAGCTTTTCTTTCTTAACCGGGATATTAGTAGCTCCTTTACAAGCTTCAAAAATAAACAAGAAAAAGTAAATGCGAGCCTTTGTTTGGGATTTTTTTTCCCTTTTTTTTTTTTTTTCTCGGGATTTCCATCTGAATGTATTTGGCCGTCTGGGGTGAATCAAGGCTGATCCTGGTGCAGAACTGTTCCCCAACAGATAGCCAAGCTGCTGGAACAAATGGTTCGTGTTAGCTGGAGAAAGACACCGAATCGAAACTATGTGCTTCTGGGTCTTGTGGTTTGCAGTGGAACCACAAACACTCGGGCGAGCTGTCAGTCTCTATTCACAATTTCAACCAACCTTGCAGGAAAAAGGGGGGGCAGGTCTTTGCCCACCAATCGTGTATTTTAACCCTTAGGTGATTAGTGGGGTGGCTTTAAGGCTTTGCACTAGGGAGGCGGGTGATTGCTTAGGAGGAGACTGATGGCCTAGGAAAGGAATAGAGACATATGTTTGAGATAACAGAGTTTTTAAAAAAATAAAGTTTTGAATCCTGCAAAGAAGGGCTGGAAAAGATCTCAAGAAATCACCCAACCACCCTTCCGAAGACACAGTGTCCTATCAAGCTGGGCCATCCCTGGCAGGCGTCTAACCAGGTCCATAGAAAAACAGAGGAGCAGCTCAAACAGTTTTCTTTTTTGGAGAAAATAATGTATAAAATGTCATGTTTTGGCACTCAGTAACAGCTGAGAGAGGGGCACCTGCGAGAGGGATTCAGGGATGTGCAGCCCCATAGGAACCTGCTGCTCCGGCTGGTGCTCAGGGTAACTAGGATGGACCTGAGCTGGGATTAGTGCTCTGGGTCACAATCCGAATGCAGAGGGTTGATGCAGATGTCCTGATTGTCCCCACTCACTATTTGCTGGTTTAGGTCACGGGGCAGATAGTTTAGGGGCTGCTGGAGCCAGAAAAAGCAGAGTACCATGGAAGAGCGAGCACAATCCCGGCCTTTGAGACAGCCAAAGTCCCCTAAAGAAGAAGATGCCTCTGTGAGCTGGAGGACTTCATCCAAGGCAGCTATTTGCAGGTTCCTCCTGTTTTCTCTCTCCAGCACGTAGGTGACTTACGTGCGAGGAAAGAACTGCTTGTTCGGGAACAGAAGCTGCTGGGGAGAGCACGTGGGGACAAGGTGCCGTTGTGTTCCAGGAATCACGCTGGGCAAACCCTGCTCCGAGGGCTCGGACACACCTGGTTGCAAGCCCAGAATGGAAATGTGCTGGGGTTGAACGTCCTGCGAGGCCACGTTCTATAACAGCATTGTGGAAGAAAAAAGATCGCTCCATAAGGCCTTCGTAAACCTATATCCCCCGCTCTAGAAATACCAGAGGAATGTTTGTGTGTTAAAACTCCATATGATATTAGGGACTGCAGAGAGGGCTGAAGAAGGGGAAAAAGAGGCATGGATGAGAGTTTATAATTTTGCATCTCATTGGCAGCTTATATGGTGAAATGACTTGCATGGCACTTCCTCTTTGGTCTATGTTTCCCATGGAGATATCATGGTTGAGGTCTTCTCGGGAAGACCATTAGCCTGGAATGAGCAGGAATGGGTTCACACACAACATCCTCTCATGCCCGCTTTTATGGTGATGATCTTTACAGCAGGAGAAAAATATCATTTCGAAATCCCGTTATTTCTTCTGCAAATAAGTCCTGGTCTCCGTTGCCAATTGCAACTGTGAAAAGCCAATGTGCAGCCTACAGCACATGCCAAAAATTCTGCAGTCTCATCAGATGAAAACGGATCTGTTTGCTAGGCTGTGCAGCATGCACTGCCATTGGAATGGGCTTTAAGGAGCTCTAAAGAAACACCTCTAAATATAACTAAAGGTGCTTTTATAATCTATCCGTTGAGTCAGTTCTGCCCATGTCTGAGGATGTTTTATACATATATAGAGAGTTTTTTGGGCTCTGTTGCTTAATTACGTTAATTGACTGATTAAGTATTTAGGATGTTCCTACAAAGCCTGCTCAGCTAAGTGAATACAAAAAGCTAAGCAAAATTCACAACTATCAGAACATTAAATGATTTTGTATTTCCTCACATCAAACTTAGACTTAAACGATCAGAGGAAACCAACCCTAAAGATAAAGAGTATGTTCAAAGGAAAATTAACTTTCCAACGGGAGTGAATATGGCAGAAAATCTCTTTCGCTGCTTTTTTCAGCTCTGTCCATGAATGCTTTGACATTCCCTCCAATATTCGCCACGGAAAGCAATCCCATGGAATGAATCCCAGCCACAAGAGAAGTCCGGGACACGCAGCCCCTGGGAATGCCACAGTTGACCTGGAAAGGCTCCTGTTGCCACTCGGGAAAATGCCATCAGCTCCCACAGCAATGTTGCGTTTTCCAGCAGCCAGTGCATGGGGGGAATTTGATGTATTTGCCGGTTGCAGCAGCAAAATACAAAGCCAAGTTTTTAGTTGGTGATAGGTGGTTATAAATAAGATAAATACTATGATAGTTTCACCATGTTTTTTTAGTTCTCTTTTAAGGAAAGGGAAGATTTCATGAGGAAAAAAAAACGTTCAATGTGTCATCAGAAAACACTGAAAAGGAATCGTTTTTCTGCTTTTTTGAACTAAAAATGAAAAAAAAAAAACAGTTTTTCTGTGAATTTGTGGAAATTTCCATTAAGGATGAAAAAGACATTTTTTTATTTGCAATGAAGTTCCAATGCAAATTTTATCCAGTTTCACCTCATTGCACCAAGACTGATCTCAGCGGCTAAGGATTTACCCTAGTGATGAATTGAAGGAATAATTTCAGTGTAAACTGATAGTTTTAAGTATGAAAGAGGACAAGGTGAAGGCATAAGACCAGCTCCTATTTTGTAAGAAGCTCCAGCAATCAAGCCTACTTATGGTGAGTAAAGTTATGTTTTTGGGGCAGATGAGCATGTCTTAAAGAAACCAATATTGGCTTTTAATGCAGTCTACTCACTTCTGCTGCTCACCTTGGTTGAAGACGTTGCTCCTCCTCCTGTTTTTCCACAAGGAGAAGAAGCACCTGAGGACCGTCATCTTCCTGTCCTCCTTCATATTCCCTTAATTTGGAGAATTTCCATGAATCCTGCTCATCTTGGTGCACCCAGATATAACTCTGGACTAAAATTACTGCAGACAAGAGCCACCTCTGACTGACACTGCTATAAATGAGGGCTATAACTCTTCAAAAAACAACCTTTTCCAACATTGCATGAAGGTTACACGATCCCCTGCTTAGTATGCACATGAACTAGGATGCCACAAACTTCCCTGGGGTTTTCTGAGGGCTGAAGTAAAACTTAATTATACCAATTGGTTAGACAGACTGTTAAAACTTTTGTTTCGCGTACACTTTTTATTCCCTCTTCTCCATCTTTCCCCATTTGCCAAAACCTCCTGAAGAGAAAATAGAGATTATTTTACTTTTTACCTTAAAGGGCTCCTTGTGTGCATTTGCCTTATTAAATAACTGCCAGAATATCTAATATTCCATGGACAGCACTGATGAAAATGAAGCATAACATTGGTCACATGAGCAAGTTTCCCGTTCAGCATTGTCCCTAACTTGGGCTACGGCCAATGAAAATTTCATATCTTGCATCTGGTGGCTGCAGATGAGTCTTTGCATTTAAAAGGACCTTGGAAAACACAGCCTTTTCTCTTTTCATCATTGCCATTTTGAACATAATCATAACCATTCATTTATGCCTCGTTTTTTTGTCGGCCAAATTTGTCTTTCATCTGTCCCTGCACAGGGCTGAGTGTTCTTTTGCTCCTAGATGCTGTTATTTTTGCCAGTCTTGCAAAGAGGAACTAGCACATGTTGGGTAGAGCGGAGCTAAATTCAGCAGCAGATATTATTACTAATCACAACAGCCTCCAAACCTCTACCAGATCAGGAAAGAGAAATGGAGTTGCTGCTATCTACTCTAAGTCTATTAAGTCTAAAGAGGAAACGAGCAGATTCAATGTCCTCAAAGCAGCCAGCCGAATATCCAGAATGCCTCGGCGCATCTGGCTGAAATGCGCCGTGCAAATTGATGCATCATTAAGTTTTCCTTTAATGATTTAAAGGGGGAAAAGACCTTTTGCTGGATTTCCAGAGGTCGGTTTTCCCTTTTCTGGCACATCTGCAAGGTCCTTAATAGCAGATGGAAGGAAACGGCGCTCCCTTTCTGCGCGCACTTCTCAGTAGTTGGACCGCTAATGCGAGGACTGTCATATTTTTATGTTTTACCTATAAGAAACCCAACGCCAAGCGCTGATACGTTACCTAGTGATGGCAGCTCTATTCCTTTCCGGGGGCTTTGCCAGTTATTAACTAGGAGGTTCCATTCCCTAAGACCTCGGGCAGGGATTTCTCGCTTGCTCGATGGTGAAGCGTCGCCTACCTGAGGCTCCAGGATCTTGTTCGGGGTTTCGGTCCAGAAACAGCAAACTCAATCTCGCTGCGGCAAGCCGGGGGAGAACTGGCACGCCAGAGCCGCGCTGGGGATCCAAACCACGATCCGCTGGAAACCGGGCCGGCTCCTGGAGAAGCCAGAAATTTCCACCCTGTTTTTTTGAAAGGATTTCACTTGTCTGAGCACATGGACAGGCAGGAATACGCAGCTCCAGGGCTGACAGCCTCGCTGTAAATCACCGCGTTAAACTCCGTGCCACGTGTGGATCAGGGTTTCGAAGCAGTTTTTCCCCTAGTTCTTCACGGTCTGAGGTTTGTCGTGGGCTGCTCAGAGCCCAGGCGAGTGCCGTGTTATTGTATTTTGGTCAACACAAGCAGCTGGATCTTCCAGGCTTTAGGGAGCCATTCCTGGGAAAAAGGCTTGTAATTGTGCTAAGAGATAGGGATACCAAAAAGCTGGTGGAAGCTCAAACAAAGATAATTTTATATGAGATAAGAAGCCATCAGTCCTCTAGAACCCATCATTTGTCTTTGCCTCCTTCAGTTCCTCCTGCACAAACCACACATCCCAGGCAAGAGAAACAGCTCTCCATTTCCCCTTTCCTTTTTCACTTGAGTTTGTACCTGAATCCCACCCCTTTGCAGGACTTGTCCTCCCAGCCACGCAGGAGATAAGGAATTTCAAACAGGAATCTAACTTGGTAGAGCAGGGGCAAGACGAGTCACTCATTCAGATGCAAATGACCTATTACAAGACAATTGGACACATCACTGGGAATAGTCCATCCATATTCATTTGTCAACATTGCACGTTAATGCTTATTTCAGCACCCTAAATGGGGCTAGAGAGTCAAATTAATGTTCCAAAGCAGCAGTGGATGTCAAATAAAGTAAACAGGATTGAGGATCTGATCCAGGCATTTCAGGAAACTGTTCCAGCCTAAATTAATCCAGAATGTATTTTGAGATGCTTAGCTGAAATTTGGTTATTGTGTAAAAAGTCTTAATTGTGTAGAACAATAGAAATTAGTAGTTGTATTTATTTAATGATTCATATAATGAGTGTTTTTTCCTTTAAAAATAATTGATAGAACATTTCTGTCGTAGTGGAAACAGAGTTAAATAGGATATCTTGGATTTAAGCAAGTGAGCAGAGGTGGGGAAATGTGTTTTAATAAATTTTGATCTTGCATGAAATGTACGCGTTAAAGAAGAATTGCTTCGAGAACCAAACTGTTTCAGAACGATTGGAAATGGGAATGTGACACATTTTACTGCGCTCTGAGTAATTTCCCGTGGAAAAAAAATGAGGGCTTGTTTAATTTAAAAATAATGTATTTTGTTTGCCTTGATTGCCAGAAAGAAATTGGGCCCTAGGACTGTTGCAGAAGCCCATTGCCCAACTGAAGACGACAAAAGGGGACTTTGAGAATACATGATGTGGTTATTTCTAGAATTTGACTTGCAAGTGGCAAATAGGGAAGGGTCTCGTGTGTTTCTGTAGTCTGTGACCGAAGCAAAATAAGAGCAATACCAAAAAGAAGCAAATATGCTCAAGAAATCTGCCTCGAATACCTGTTTCCCCAAGGGCCAGGCATGGGGTTCCCCCGTGCGTTTTGTTATGCAGTTCTTCTTGGTAACCTTGGTAAGGACAGCATGAAACAGAAACCTCAGGCACTACAGAGAAATACCTTATCTCGGTTCCAAGCAGGCATTTTTTATTGTCCAACATTGATTTTTAACCTTAATAATTGTCACTTTTCCTATAGGAGTCTACCAAAACCAGGCAGCAAAAGCGCAACACAGAGTCTATTACCAGCCCCACACAGAAGGAATTAGTTCTCTCTTTGTATCACCTCCTGTCTCTTGACTAATGGGAATATTCTGATTATAAATATTTTGGACTGACATCTGCTTTTTATATATATATATATATATATATATGTAGGTGTTTGAATATGTGTGAGTGTATGCACATATATGTTTATACTTCCCTGCAGTGCCAGCAATCCTCCAATAAGTGCAATCATGTTCTATGCAAAGCAAAACCTGAATATAGAGAATCTCCAAACTCTGAACCCAAGTTCTCTCCAAGCTGAATACAAAGATGACAAAACCAGTCTATAACAGCGGAGGTCTGCAGCGGTGGAGATGAGCTTTCCATGTGCTTGCTCCTGCTGTGGATATTACGTCCTTCCAAACACTGACGGGAGAATTCACCCCTTTCATCCCTGTGAGAAAGGAAGATCCAAAACAAGAATGAGTCTCGGTTGATTTTAGGAGTCAGAAATGAACCTGACCGGGCCGTATGGAAAAGTGACATTTATATACTCTACCCAGAGATTTTTTTTCCACTATGGAACTGTTTAAGTTTACTTTTTTTTTTTTTTTTT
>VWPW01019639.1:48160-94570 GCA_013389825.1 Crypturellus undulatus | reverse complement strand
GGACACCGTGGACCTCACCTATCTCTGGGCAGGAACGGCTTCCTGACCACGGCATCCGTGACCTCAACGGTTGCGTCACCTCGCCGCAGAACATGTTCCCTGGCACCCGCGGAGCTTTTCCCTTCGCAGGGAGGTGGTGTTCTTCGGCTCGAGCTCCCGACTAAAGTAGCAGCATGATTCAGACCTGCCAAACGACACATTAGCATAGTGCAGAGAGAGGGAGTCTCCGTTCCCAGCAAGCGCCGAGTTGGCTTGGCGTTGAGCGCGCCCTCCCCTGTGCAAGGAGCTCTCGACCTTTGATTTTCTATTCCGTTTTCACCCTCCAGAATCCATGTGGTCTTCGCCCCTTCCCTACGAATGATCAGAGAGGTCTGTCGCCTCCTAATGAAGTCACATCTCTCCTTCTGCCGCCGTTAAATGAGAGATAATGAACGAAATAAGAAGGAACCCAAACCAAACAAGAGCGTGTTTTGCCTTCTATATTTGAAGAGGAAAAAGAATAGCCTCGAGGCAAGAAGACTCCCTTACGGCCAAGACGACTGACAAATTCTTGTGGCTTTCTCCAAAAGTCAAACCAAAATCCAACCGCCGGCCAAGCAGAGTTCTGGCAATCCTGCATTGCCTGGAAATGAGCGCAATCGTATCCTAATAGCTATTTGGATAATTGTCCATATGAGTGATCTGCCAACCAATGTTGGAAACAAGTCTTTATTACAAATATAGCATGAAGTCTAATCTGGAATACATTAAAATGTTATTTCTGTAACTGCCTTTTCCCGAACTTTAAATAATGGCTAAACCATTTATCAGCTTTTGAAGAGAAAGGTTGTGTACACTGTACTTTAGAGCAGATGTGAAAAAAAAGTCTTAAATTAAAATATTCTCCATCTATACTCTATAATTTTGGTCCCCCTTACATTGCTAAAAAATATTGCAAAACCATTTTAGATTTCCTGAAATGGGCATGATATAATGTAATAAAGAAAATGTCGTTTTAGGCACCTGCTACAGACCTCTAGCAATATCACTAGAAGCTACAAGTGGCCAGACCCACTCAAGATTTGGGTAATGTGTACAAATAATGTACAAATAATGTACAACACCATCAGATATGTCTATTCATCAGCGGTGAAAGATGACTACTCACTAAGGATAGCTCAGAAGCAATTCTGTGTCTCTCTGTACATTTAACAGACAAAATATTCTTTGTCATATTACTGTTCTCTTTATTTAACCAGCAGATGCAGTGTCCATACTGTGGGCCAGGTGAATGGGTTAGTCAGTGATTGTAGTCCAAATTCTGCCCTCAATGATGCCTCTGGTTTTGCATATTCAGAATCAGACTGTGTTGCTGGTGGAGCTGAGGCAATGAGCAGAATCCGTATCATCCACAGCAGCAGCTTCCCTGCTGTGAGCCACAAACTCCGGGGCAGCCCATGCACCACTCGCATATTCCATGTAAAATATCTAAATCAAGCTTGGTCTCATGCTTGCGTTCATGAGAATGAATTTTCTGCATTTTCTCTAGCAACTTCTTGAGGACTGCGGACTGGAAATCAGTGCTCTGTAGCTTGTGCTTCAGTTTGCATTCTCTTCCTTTGAAACGGGGAAGGTCCCCTATGGAATGTAAAAGCACCTTGTATCCTCAAAGGAAGAGACATCCGTTAGACATCAGTTAGGATATCACAAGCAAAATGTAATGAGTTGCCTCACAGCTTGTATCACACAAAGAAGCAAAACTAACCCTTGTCATTAATCGCCTAAGTCTCAGTGACTCCTTTTGGCTCTCAAAATACATTTTTATATACAAATTTGAATTGCATCTCAGCCATCAAAGCCACTTATAATACCACAGCAGTCCACTCTAAACTTTTTTAAATTGGTTTGTTCTCCTGGACCTCAAGAAGAGTATTCCGTGTTTGATGGATGTGCTGGGACTGCCATATTTCAGTCTCTCCATTTCTCTGCCTTTTTTTTTCTTCTTGTTATATCTATTAAAGTGATTTACGACTTTTTCATTGTTCTGCCTGGAGTTTGTCCAAGTCTTGAGATCAAAATCCAAAAAATTCTCCTCAACAAAACATTAGGGTGACCAGAATGAAACAAGACCTGTGGAAAAGATTTGAATTGTGGGAAAGGAAATAACCCCATCTCCATAGAAACACATTCACGTTTTCCAGTTGCTCTTGAATAAATGAAGTTTGTGTTCTCTAACTCCTAGACTTCGATTTCAAGCACACCTAGGCCTAGAGTACCTGGGAATACTGTTAAAAATATCAAGGTTTCTCTGAGCAGCATTACAGTTACGTAGCAATTCTTTTTTTTTCCTTTTTTCACTTTTTTTTTCAGGAAATCACCATCAGATTTTTCAGAAAACGTCTGTAAAACGTACACCATCCACAAGGTGCTTATAAGAATTAGCTCTAGTTTCTACTCCCGAGTTGCAAGGCCTCCTAATGCTTTAAGAATTGCAGTACTACTGAATAACACCTAACAAGCCCCACGTGCATGGTGTTATTAAAGAAGAATACTTAAAGTTTGTGGGTTGAATTTACGTAGTATAAGCCGAGTATTTGGATCCTTCCCTGAGCAGCAACGGGCTGTTACCCACATGAGGCCAAATCCAGATTCCACCAAGATTCTTGGGCCATTTTGCTGGGAGGAAGCTGGATCCTTCAAACTCATTTTCACGTAGCATCTACCTCACATCTGTCCATCACAAGCGTGTAGGTAGCACCAGGGATCTCGCACCTCCAGGGTTCTCTCTGGTTTAGGGCAGAGGAGACTTTATTTCTAGTGCAAAATTAGGGACTTCCTTTCCTTCTGGGCCTTGATCTATTAGTTATTCCCTAAGATAGGGGAAAAAAAAGAACTTGCTCTTGTAATTTGGGGGAGATTATAGTTCCATTGGAACTGTGGTATCCATTTCCATCGGCCGTGGTTAAATCCCAGCTGAGGGTCACACGCTGGCCACTGGGCAGGACTTTTCAACACTGCAGCCTGCTCGTATATGACAGAGAGACGGTGCAAGAGAGAGCATAAAATATTTTATTTTGCATGGGGCATTTACAGAGATGCCTTAGCACAGGCCTTCCCTGCAGATGAAGGGCCACTGGTTGCTCAGCACTGAATCAACCAAATTATTTGATAGCCAACACGTTGATGCTCAACACCAGACATGTAACCTTGACATCTTGGCTTGATTCCTGCTGACATTTTCCACTGCCACGGAGTTATCATTCTGTTCATTTTGCATCGCTCTGCATGGTGCACCCGATTCTCGCCGTGCTTTTTTGGCAATTTCTGCAAATGCTTTAAAATGGCTCCCACAGAGATTCGTTGTCCCTGGCTGCACAGGTAGAAGGTGTTTGGTCTCCTCTCGGCATTGCAGTAGACTCGCAAAGACCCAATAGCTGCGTGGATCAATAACCCCTGTGTTTCCAGTCCCTGCTTATTAAAGGTGGTGCATGGAAAAAAAATAAGAAACTTTCTCTATTTATATCTGGAACTTAATGAAGTGAAATTATCACAGCCGACAGGCGCTGGTGTTGTAATTCAGAGACACAGCTTGGCTTAGAGGGATCTGCAGGCTGTTTTTATTCCAAATAATAATAATAAAAAAAGGAGTGAAACTTAATCCCCTAATCATTTCCAATTTACATATTCACAGGTCTTATTTCCAGCCTGCTGGAAGAAAAAAAAGATAGTGTTGGAGTCACGAAGCGATTATTTGATTAAGTAATTATTAATCCCCGAGTGCTCTGATTAATTCCGAGCCAGTTAAACAAACGCGCTGGAGCCGGGCTGGTCACCTTCGCGCCATTGTAACGCGCAGGGGCACCGCTGCCCTCGATGTATTTTTACCTGCTCTACACTGAGCAGTTTTGTTCGCCGAAGGTTTCCCTTTCACTTCCCAGGGGGTTAATACTCTGCTAAATGAAGTGTTACAAATTTGAATTTTATCTGTGGCTAACTGCAATACCAAATGCTGATCTTTATTTTCGGGCTGGAAACTCCATCCGGGATCTGTGCGCAATTCATTTATTACATGTTTAAATGAAGAAAAAAAAAAGGAAGAAAAAGAAAAACCTCTACATGTCTGAACTTTTTTAACAAATTTTTGCCTTCTTCCATGAATCTATCATGTAGATAATGTTTTATTTGAGTGCCTCGAAGTGGACTACGTACACTGATTTCAAGAGAGTTGAGATACACACTTTAAAATATTGTTTTCTTATAAACACTGGGAGGAAATATGCCGAGAAGTATTGCTGTGTCAGAAAAAGCCATTTTTGCTAGTTGTATTGGAGTTTGCTTTTTTTATTATTATTATTTTAACTTGCTAAAGCTGCTTGTAGTCTCTTGCTTTGGCTATTTCCTCAGACAAACATAGAGCAAAGCAAAGCTCAGACTGTGCTGGTGCCGTCAACTTAAACTCGCTCTCCAAAACAGGCCTGTCCCAATTGCACTTCACTTAGCAGCTAGCGAGAAGGAAAGGTGGTTATAATAGAAAGATGATGCATAAGGAATAAATCTGAGGTTTACTGTATCAGAGAAGAAGGTGAGAAGCAGATGAGGTTCCTCTTACCAAAACCAGCTTGGGCACTTGTTGCTGTGACTGAGGGCAGTTTCTATCACACCGATATAGTACAGCAAAAAGCAGAGTTAGCCAAATGTCTTAGGTGTTCCGAAAATGCTGATAAAAGCAGTAAGTTACAAGCCAGGGGCAGAAGAATGCAATTAGACTTCATCATGGTGCTTGTGTGTCAGATGAAGTCATTATCGAAGTCTATTTGTTTTTCACTGTCTTTTTTCTCCTGCTTAGCTGTATCTGCTCATCTGGTTTGGGGTCCAGACCTGCCTGGTTAACCAGAACACACAAGTGATGAATATTTCAAATCAAGAGTTTTCAAGCAATTTGGAGGCTGAAGCTGGCTTCGGAACGATTTGTTAAGGAATGCAATATTCCTAACAAGGAGTGCTTCCTGTGTGTGTTTTTAAACCACCAAAATGGTTTCGCAATGATTCCTACTAACAAAACTCAAACTTCTTGATTAAAAAGATATTTTTAATTCCTCTTATATATTTTCTAAATCAGAAAAAAAAAGATGGCAATTATCTTCACTGGAGCAATTTTCTTTCCTCTTTTCATTTCTTTTGAAGTAAAAGACACGTGTTTTGAATATTCATCAATCCTTTTTCACAAAGTTTGCACATCACTAAATAAACTGGGAATCCCAATGGCTAAATCTATCTCTGTGGGTTCAAAATTACTGGCCAAATCCCATTTGCTTTGATACGGGCTACCTTATTACAGATGGGACTGTGAGGGAGGTGAAAAAACAGGACAAGTACCCCATTTACAGGGGAAATGGCAAGTTTAGGAAAGTCTCTCTTCTCTTCCAGTGAGGTTTTTCTCTCTGTCAGCTCTGTTGTATCGTAGCATCTTCTAGCCAGCATTAACTAAAGCAACCAGTATCTCTGCTCCTGAGTGAAAACAATTCTAGTTTATTTATGAGATTAATTAATCTAGTTATTAATCAGAATGGCACCAATGTCATTTTCCACATCGTGTTGAAGGAAATCCTTGGGTCCGGGAAGATTGCAGAGGAGGTGACTGGGGGCAGACTGTAACATGCTGCAACATCTGTCTGCGGCACGGCGGGGAGGGCTGCAAGAATGCACCCAACCACCTCACTCTCAAAACTTTCCAAGTTTAAAGGAAACTACTNTGCTGCAACATCCGACTGCGGCGCGGTGGGGAGGGCTGCAAGAATGCACCCAACCACCTCACTCTCTTTCAAAACTTTCCAAGTTTAAAAGAAACTACTAGTCAATGCAGAAATCTCCAAAAAGGAAAATAAGCACTTAAAATGTAGTCTTTTTTTTGTTGTTGTTTTCAGAGCATGAAATCTTTCTGCTGCTTTGACTTGCTGTCACACTCATGGAGCGCTGTCAAATCCAGGCATGAAATCTCAGCAGCATCTCGGCTGATATTTCATCCTGAGCCCAAGGCAAGGGAAAACAGCGGAGAGTTCAAACGCTCCGGAAAGCCGACCCAGAACTCAGCCTGGCTGCTCCAAACCGAGGGTGGCTCCACTCCAGAACCGAGGTGTCACCCGGTGTCACCCGGCCCCATGTGGTCCCAGTCAGATACAACCCGTGCTAGCTGAGACCCATCATTTTCCATAGACCCTCAAGTGAGAAGCTTCTTTGGGGCTAAAAGAATGTGTTCCAAACTATGGTCTGACAGTATTTCCCTCTGCTTATGAAGCAGGAATCTCCCTAATTATCAGCGGTGGCCAAATAACACAGGCACTTGTAAATATGAGAAGGGCACTGTGCACCAGTATGTTGTTATCCACTGGGTCAGATAATAAACTGTCCAGAAACATATGAGAGTCCCCTGAGTTCTTACAAGAATTGTAGAGTTTTAATAAGCCTTGAATGATGTGGCTCTTCATTTAAGTGAAAGAGCTGAAAACTGAAACATGGGTATAAGCTACAATGAAGTCTCGTAAGAGAACATTATGGCATCTGAAACCTGTGCAGAGGAGGGCCTGGAAGAGACCGAGATGGCTACATCTGTGTGAGAGAAGTAGGAGAAAGACATGTAAAAGGGAGGAAAAAATCAAGGGCCTCGCTTTGACAAATGTAAGAACTGGAGAGGAGAGCCGTTCTTTACCCCACTGTCTATTGTTCAAGATTTTCATTTTAAAGCAATTTCTAAAAATTGATGTCACTAGTTTTTTGGGCAGCTCTACTGGTGACCAGGCCTCCTTGGCTTTGTCTACCCTTCAACCTGACCAAGGGTGAGAACCTGTGTTTGAGCCGACACTTCTCTTCATGTCCAAATTCTGTGCACAGAAATGCTCCGCACAGTTCCTGTAGTTGGAAATCTCTAGGGAAATGTGAAGGAGAAAACTTTAGCTGCCTTCTGCTTTTGAAAACTCAAGACACACAACATGATGAGAAATAACCATCCGGATCCCTCCAGGTACAACGTGACCCGCGTCAGCTTGACTGTAGGGGCACTACAGCCGCTGCAGACAACAGCAGCGTCCCGCCTCGGCTGGCATTGTGAGAACTCAGATGAGAGAAGTTCTAAATTTGTCTGGTGCTTGATGGTGGCCAGACGGGGAGGCTGCTTTCAGCCTCGTCCCGAGGTAATGTGCATGCTGCTTTAACCTTTTTAGTTTAAAATCGGCTCGTACAAAAAGGAACAACTAACAATCTGAGAGGGTGGAATAGAAAATCTGTCAGTCTGAGTCAGACTATTGGACCATCAAGGCCAGTATCCTGTCTCTGAAATGCTGTCAGTATCTGACACTTCAGGCTTAGTTGGGATAATAAAACATTTTCCTCAACCTTATGCAACATCTGAACCTGGCAAAGAGAAGATTTAAACACTGATTGCTTTCCACTCCCCTCTGTCCCATGAATTTGAATCTGACTCTTTTCCAAAATGAACAACTCTGATGAGCTGGAATTGGTTTCTGGGCAGGATGGGAAAAGCTCCCTTCTTGTTACTCATTCCTGGATAGATCTGCTAAATCTTTGCCTCCTAAAAGGGGGCCTTGAATTACGATACATAAAACTGCATCCGCAAAATTCTGGGTGCCCAAGGATACCTTTTAATGGAAGGTGGAAATGCACGTCATAAGACTTCATGTCTAGTTACTTTATTTTTCCCCCATCATGTCTACTTCCTTTATTTTTTTATTTGTTTAAGCTCTCCATTAGTTTATTAGCTTGACAGCAGCCCAGTTAATTAGACCGTCTTCTCTCCCCCAGCATAAGTGGTGCATTAGGCTCCCCGAATGCACACAAAATTTAGTGCTGCTGCTGGGGCACTTCTCAAAACAAATAAAAGATTTGCAAACCAGCCACCAAGCATCCAATGTAATTAAACTGCATTTGTTACTTTTTCGGCACTCGCACACAATCGAGGCCTTGTGAGGAGCAAGCAGTCCCCAATCAGGCTGTTTTTCTTTTGGAGGGAAGAGTGCCAGGAGTCTTACCACCCCAGGTAACCTAAGATCTCAATGAGCAGCAAACGGACAGTTGCAGCCAGAGTGAATGGACTGTGGGGAGATCTATATGAATGTGAATATCTATGGCACGAGCTATAGATATATGCAAACATGCACATACAGGGGAGTATAGTTCTTTAGGGGGAAAAAAAAGCAAAAAAAAAAAAAACAGTGGAAAGCCTCCTAGAAATTACGGTGCCATGCACAGGTATGTAAATGACTCTGGAGTCTTGCTGTCCACCACCTCAATCAATTACAAGGTTATTCAAGATAAAACAAACACCATTTCAATTAACTGCATATACAGCCGTGGTTAGAGGCACAGGCAGGGAAGAGGAAGTGGGAAGAATTTTTGGAAAATGGAACTTTTTTTTCCTTCTTTTCCTCTAGATATGCACAAATAGAGGTTGCCTTGAGGTGCTGTGTGCACGGCCATGAAGGGTTTTAAGCTCCATCCTAAAGCTGTCATACTCTAAGCTAAAAAGAAAATAAGAAGAGAGCAAGGGATAGAGCTTTGCAACATCTGTTGAGTTTGTATTGGCTCAAAGTAACTCTTTACAAGAGCCAAAAGGAGAAGAAACCTGGACTTACGCTTGAGTATCACTGCTATCTGTTGGAAGTAGGTACTAAAACTGGCACGTTCCTCTGTAATTCTGCAGGGCAGCTCTGTGCAAGCATCGATTTCCTATAGGTGTATGGGAAGGTTTGCAAGATTAGGGCACTGCTGGATGACAGGATCTGAAAACAACCTGAAAATTCAGTAGTGGTTTGAGAAAATGATGGGTGCAGTCACTAAGGCACGGGGACTGGACACTTAATTTTCCATTAGTGCCATACGCTTCTGGAACCAACCATTTTACCTCTTTTCTTGTGCTCTGACACATCTGTGCCACAGGCAGCAATCCCAATCTGTATCTGGCAGATGCATTTACAATATGATCTTTTCAGTCCATCAACAATGTTCCATTCAACAGAGGCTTCCTTCTCACTTGGGTATGTGTCTGCCACTGGACTATAAATCAGGAACTCTGATTATCATACATCATCTTCCAAAGGCAATACTACATGACCAAAGGCATCTGGTCCCCAAGGACATGATTGTTTGAAAACAGGGGAGATAATATCTGACAAATCCTGATTAAATGAAATTTCATTCTCTATCTGTCTGTGAAAGGGCCATTATATTTTGATTGTTATTTGTCAATTTAAATTATGGGCTAAGAAGATCTGGACAAAAGTTCTATCTCATGGATTCTTCCCAGCAATCAGGGTGATATTCAACATAAGATTTATATGATTTTTTGCTTCCTTGGCTCGTCTAGTAAAACAGTTATGATCGAGTGGCTTCTTGAAAAAAAACTCCTTAATGAAATGATGTTTTCTAGATGAAATCCATCCAGGCCAGGAGATAGGAACAAAATTTATAGCTGCAGCACCATAAATCATCATGCAGGCTCTTCAAGTTATGATCACATGATCATAAGCAATAAATTTATTGCATGTTAAGAAGTTTTCATCTGTGACTTCATGCACAGTAACTGGCTGTGAGCCTGCTCCTACCCACTGCAATAACAGGGTAAAACAGCTTCACCTAAAGTGCCTTCACTGTAGCTTTGTTCACCCCATTTGGAGGGTATTGAAAACCTGTTACACTTTCAGGCTGCCTTTCATGTCACTTAATATATTTTCACTTTATACTTGTGACAGGCCAGAAACGCCCAACTTTGCAGTTATTTTCATTCCACTTAATAGGCAGTAACTTCTTCAGATCTGCAACTTCCAGTTAGGCCATGTTCATCTACTATTCATTACAAGATGTGAATAAAATCTTGAATTCTAGAAGGAACCAAATCCAGAGCTGATTAGCAACACTCTGAAAGAATCCAAACCTCACACTGCAGATTTCAAGAGGTTGGCGCACGGTGGGCAAACTTAGAAAGACAAGGTCAAAATCCTTGAATTCAGTGACTTCTCATTCAAGAAGTCAATTCTTCTGATTATTTTTTCCCTTTGAAAGGAGTTTCTCCTCTTTTCCAGTTCACACAATGCCAAAAGCCACCCTAAACACCGCGCCAGAGATCCCTGTGCAGCAGAGACCCAATTTGTTTTTTGTGCATTTCCCAGGACTATTAACAGACTAATATAATAAGAACTGAACTGGGGCTAAAGCATTCAGTACCTCATGTATTTTCACTAAAAACACTCACTGTGTCAGGGGACCTGCCAAGAGGAGAGTTTAATATCATATGAAAAGGAAGAATTTTCATAATGATGCTTGGCAGTGCCTGCATCTCCCCCATGAATGAAGCTGCTGGTGCCATCTCTCTGCTCTCTCCCCTCAGCCCAATGGCAAGAGAAGTTATTTTGATTTTGAAAATGCGGTAGCAACTGGGAGATGAACGGGCTTGTACATCTGAACATCTTGAATTGGGAGATGCTCAGCAGATCATATATTTTTTGTCTTCTATCACTCACATGCCACAAATGTTCCCTGATATCCAGTAAGGACCACATGATCTTTAGTTCAAAAGATCAAAGGCCTTGAAGATAATAATGGGTTGAATGAAGAGGGTCAGAAAGGATCCAAGCAATCACTAATCTCTTTGGCTTCTGCAAAAGTAGGACGTCTGCTATAGGAAAATGTTTCCATGATCTTCAGAAATGAATTATTTCCCACACCTAAGAGGAAGACCAAAAAGCTCTTGCAAAACCCAGCTCTGAAGGGAGCTTCTCAAGTCAAAGCAGAGAAAAATAGATTCCTGACCTCAAATCTGGCTGTTATTGTGCACATAAGCAAAGTTACCAGAAGGGTTCCTAGAATTTTTGCACGCTCGGGAGATCCATTAGACCTTCTGCTCAGATTCTGCAAATAAACTTCTTTCTCCTAAGCATATCTCTGCTAGAAGAAAAGTGCCTCACATAAGCGCAGAACGGGATGAATGGGAAAGAAGCTCCTGAGATTAGAAATGGGAAACATTGTGTTTGGCTGCAGATTTTAAGGGATGTGTCCTGGAACAACAGAACTGCCAAAACACCTCCTGGGAAGGAGCAACATGTTGATATGATCACT
This sequence comes from Crypturellus undulatus, assembly GCA_013389825.1. Lineage (NCBI taxonomy): Eukaryota > Metazoa > Chordata > Aves > Tinamiformes > Tinamidae > Crypturellus > Crypturellus undulatus. The sequence goes on along the minus strand of VWPW01019639.1, from coordinate 83,467 downwards.
GTGTTTCTGACGTATTTTAGTAAAGGAACCAATGGTCCAACTGGGTGAAATGTAGACCTGGTTGGCTTTTTGGGGGATTTAGCTGTTAACTCTTAAGAAGAAGCTAAGCTTGCCTGGATCTAAGCGTGGATGGATAGTGCTGTGCCCAAAAGTGCCTGTAGAAACACACGGAAACCTGGATATGGTTTAGATTATGTTACGCTCTACGCTAGACAGAAATTTCTGGAGTGCAGCCTCTGAACTTCCAAATGGAAAGATAAACCAACAAACCAGAAGCTGTGACTGTAACGTGCTATTCCACATAAGCTCCTTCATCTTATTTAGTTGCAACAGGGACAAACTCAAAAGGCCATTCTGGCTGCAGGCATCTCCATATTTGCTGCTTAAATCCTTTTGAATATTGTTGAGTTAACGTAGATCAAATCAGCTTCCAACCAGGCCAGGGGCAAACTGTTAATTCTTGATTTCAATCGGATAGGAATTCTCTCAGGGATGCTTTGAGGAAAAATATTGAGAGCTGATGAAAAATATTCCTCTCTTTCTTTATTTGCATTTTTAACTACCGCTTGAGTTTCTCATTAAAAACAAGCAGTTCTTTTTTATCTATCATTCACCCCGAATTGCCCAGTTCTGCTTATTTTCAGGAGTGCAGGGCAGCAGCGGGTAAGGTTACGGATCCTCCAAGCCCTGCATGGATGGTGACTTGGGCAAGAGCGGAGCCCCTCACCGTGCTGGTTGTTCCCCTGCTTCTCGGTCCCATCTGCTCAGGAACTTCATGTCCTGAAAGAAGTGAATGAAACAGAAACGAACACTTTGAAAAAGGTTAATATGTATTTTATAGCACAGAGCAAATCTGTTTTGATCTGTGTTATGTTTTAATATGTAGCCAGCACTAGCTGTCAGTACAAAAAAAGCATGGGCCCAGCTGGGCTTGGTGCCGAACTGGGGACTTCTATTCAGGCAAAACTCACTGTGAAGTCAGTCAAAGTTCTCTATAACTAAAAAGGAGCTAAAAACTCACCGAGGCCTCCCCAGTGTGGCTTGGAGGTGGCACAAATCATAAAACAGGAGCGTTGCTGCAGGAAAAGCCCAGCGTCCCTGCGGTGCGAGGAGGAGCAGCGGGCAGATCCCCTTGGCTCCAGATGATATGTGCAAATTAGCAGGATCACTGGGAGACTTGGGGGGCTTAACAGTGAAATCCTGGGGCAATAACACAGAGCGCTCTCAGTTCACTTCCACGAGGCTCCAGGTATAAAATAAGCAAAAAGAGCCCTGGAATAAGGATTAGAGAATGTTAAGTCTTCCTTCGGAGATGACGCCAGGGCCCTCATTTGCAAGTGATAAATGTCAGGGCTGCTGCATCTGCAGCCTTTATAAACCAGCGTGTGCAATGAGGCTGCGCAGCCTGCCGGGACGGGGCGACGGAGCCGCAACCCGAGGTTTATGGAGTGTGTCTTGGGGGAGTTGTCCTTTTTTTCTTCTTTTTTTTTAAACAAAATGAGGTGCCCCAAGGGAAAGTCAGCAGTTAGAAGCAGCCCCACCTGAGTGTGTCTTGGGAGGAAGCCTACTGCCTCATATTTTTTAAAAGGAAAAAAAAAAAATTATAATAATAGAGCCGAGCCAAGAATATCAAGCAGTTCATAGCTGCTAAGAAGCCAGGGAAAGCTGAGTCGCGCCCGGCCAGTGTTGTTCTTCCCAACGGGCTGACCACCCTCCCTTCATAACATCTTATTTATTAAAGCAGAAGTTGCCCCACTGGAATAAAATTATGCTATAGCCACATACATATGCATATAGAGGGCCTGTGCATACCCCCTCCCGCGGAGCTATAGTATAGCCACGTACATACGAATATATGTATAGATGCGCACGTGCTTACTCTTGAGTGTGATTCCGCACGGTATTCAGCTCCCTATATTTTTGGGGGTGCGTGAAGCATCGAGTTCATCGGTTTATAAATAAACAGCCCAGGTGCCACGAAGGCGACAGGTTAAAGCGACAAACCAGCCCCTCGAGCGGCCGCCTCAGGCCGCCATCACCCGGCCAGGCCGCAGCGCGCCCGCCCGTCGCCGTGGCAACGCCACGCCCGCCTCCCATTGGCCGCCGCTCCAGGAAGCCCCGCCCAGGAGGCTTTAAAAGCCCCCCCCCGCCACCGGTCGCCATGTGGCGACGCGCGCGGCCGGGACGAGGACGCGGCCGCTCGGGGCCACCGAGCGCTCCCGGGGCTCCCTGGAAGCCGGGGACAGCCCGGCCGGCCCCTAAATGCCCCCTAGGGACCCACCTTGGGGTATATTTCCTCTTTATTTATTTATTTTCCGCCTCGCGCGTTCATTTCCATTTTCGAGAGCCTCGTGTTTACCCGCGGGAGAGTCTAGACGGGCTAATAAGACGGTAGGAGCTCAGTGGGTTTTTACAAGAATGCAAACCAAAAGCCCGGCAGAAATATGCGTGTGTTTGAGCGTAGGGTGAGGAGCAGGGTCTCCAGCGCAGAGCGTGCCCATATTCCTTGGATATTGGATGTGCCACAGCCCTTCCAAGCGCCCTGTGCCAGCGGGATCATCCTGTTGTTCTGGCAGTGGGTCACTGCTATAAAGTGGGTTTAAAGATAAGATCCCAAAGGGATTTTTTTTCCCCATAAACCCTGGTGCCGAGGCACTGCTGGAGCTGGTGGGAGAAGGGCCTGGAAGTTCTCTAGGTGTTTCTCATAAACGCTGCACTTTGCATATCTGTGTGATTAAGGGCCCAATAAACTTTTTAAGGTTGAACCCAGCATTTGTGCTGTGCCAGGAGCAGTGATATGAGCGCTTAAGTACTCAGCATTCCTGGATGGTAGTACATTTTGCATAAGAAAATCTAAAGAGTTAATAAGCAAGATAAGTGCATGGTGAGACAAAAAAGAAGCTTCCTGCTTGGTGCATCACAGGCTTTTATTTTATGTTTATATTTGCCTAGACTCTTAAGTTTTGGAGGTGATTTTTGCAGGTCAGGAATGCAGAGCTGCTCGTGCTGTTCCCAGAGGAGCTTCTCCAGTCGAGCATCGCTGTGGAGCTTCCCGTCCTGCTGTGCTGCATTGCCCTGCTGCTCCAGAAAGCTCCCTCCTTGGCTCAATCCTGGCATAGGAAAGACACAGAGAGGATAAACTTGCTCCGTTACCGCTACCTGTCTCTGCTCTTGCTCATTGCTGACGCTCGTCGGGCGCCCCGGTGCCCGTCACTCTTTCCAGCCCGGCGTCGTGCGGCGCTGCCTCCCGCTCCACGGTGCCCTGTTGATTCTGGAGCTCTCGGTGCTGCTGCTTGGCACGGCCAACGCCACCTCTGCCCAGTGCCCTCTTCGCAAGGAGCGTCCTGCTGCGGCAAGTCACGTCTGCGGGCACGAAAACAGTGATTCAGCCTGGTTGCCTCCTCCTGCTGCCCTGACGTGGAGCTGTTGTGTTTGCATTTGAAATGTGTTCTCTGCCTGCAAGCATTTCTTCCATTGGATGTTAATTGGTAACTTGTCATTCCTATGTTTTTATGCTGCTGCAGAAAAAAACTCCTTTTGAAGCATCCTGTTAACTCTATGAAGAGTAGCACCCTCGACATCTTCTGATGGTCTGGGGTATAGTCAGGAGAAATGATAAAAATGTAGATGTTCAGAGCTGGATGGAAGCTGAATGGATTGTCCAGCTGGACTTGTTGCACTGTCAGGATACCCACGCTTAGCTGGGGGTTTTCCTGGTCTGTTCTTATGTCTCCCACATGCCCAGGTATCTTCTGCAGGATTTGTATGTGGCTGCTCTTCATGTTTCACCACTGTAAGGGACAGAAGTTCTGGACTAACTTGGCAAAATTAATGATGAAGGAAACGCCAAATGCTTTGAGGTTCTTTGCTCTGTGTAGTTTATACCTGGAGCTTATAGTGCACTGTTCCCTCACGTGGTTCGTACAAGTACCCTGTTCTAGAGAATTTAGAAAATTTGTTAATTTGATCTTTCCTCCTAATCCACTTTCAGGGTATCCCAAAAGTCAAAAATCAACCCTTTTTAATTGTCACTCTGAATATTTTTGTCACAGGCTAAATAACAAATTGCATATCCAGAATATCGTAGCATGTTCCTGTGCATTAAAAAGTGCCTAAGAATCCTTTATCTTTGTCCAATAGTTGATATAAGAATGATTAACAATAATCTTTCTAGCAATTTGAAAATAAAATGTTCAGTGTGGCTTTCTAGATAAGCTAACTTTTTGTAAGGAGTGATTACTGAGTTCTGTTTTATCCAGATTGCTCAGGATTTTGTGACCAAAATAAAGTGGAAAAGCAATAGTTTCTGGCAATGAGCTCCTACAAAACTTCCAGTGAACAACTGTCAAAGCAGAAGTAGGACTACTTCATCATATTACTGGGGCAAAAGAAATAACTGCCAGTTCTGGTTTGGATGACTTTGGAGACTTACTAATACATAGATTATTGGCCAGTATATCAGTTCTATACAGTATTTCTGGAGGATAACTGGGGATCAAGAAGGAAGTAGGTATATATCAAAAACAGTTGAGTGATAACATGTCGTGACATTCTGGATAAGATTATTTTTATATATTTCAGGAGCTAGAATTCAGGCCAAAAAAATTCAAGTTGTCTTTACCTGGACTGGATGTTTTTCGTTCTCGGATGAGAGTTGTTGCATCAAAATTGATCGGGAGTCGAATGATAAGCTGTAAGTGGCTGGGAGAGGAAATCCCCATTTGTATGACTCACCATTTTTGTGCAAATATTAACTTTGGCTGATACACATTTCTTCTGGTATCTCTTTTCCAGATCTGAGTGGAATTACACAATGTCTCAGAGTAAGTTAGCTTGGCTATATTCAAGTGCAGCCTTTGATTATTTGAACAGCTTCTATTTTTAACTATATATTACCGACTTATTGCTTCTGAAAGGTAAAGAAAATACATTTTTATCATTCTTCTCTCTCTGCAGTGCAGTATTAAATTTTGCACACTCAAATAATCTTAATTTGATGATGGCAAAAAGCACAATATGGAGGGCTTATTCTGTTGTGCAAAAGTACCAGAAAGTGGAAATCTCTGCTGTGGGGTCTGCCTGCACTTTTAAGTGCCCACATTCTCACTGGCTTATTTTTTCCATAGTGTTTTTGAGGTACTGGGAAGATTAGTGGACACTAGATGTAAATTTTCATTTTGGCAAGTGTTCTATCAAAGTCATACTTGAAGCTGCTGCCACCAAGCAGATAGCTATATCTGTTCAAAACGAATCATGCAGAGATGTAGAATTTGGCTCTAGAACCCTGTATCTCTAGGGGTGAAATTCCATATTGAGCCATGTGGGGAAGGAAAATAGTTCTGAGCAGCAAGACTTGGCTGTTTAGCATGGTTAATGCGTTTGGGCTTCCTGTGAAAGCAATTTGGAGTTGCAATGATTTTTTTTTTTTTTTAATCCCAAGCTAACTTTTTCAGTTCGTGGGTGTTAAAACACTCATGCAAGACAAGAAATGAGGCCCTGCCTTCCCAGGATTTACCACCCCATGCCACTGGCATTCCGCATGCCACCACTGCCACTGCATCATTATGCAGCTCCAGACAGAAAAGCAAAATTAACTTTTCCAGTTGAAACTCCAAGCAGTATTTTAGGGAGGCAGAATATAAATAGCCAAGTTTAGATTTGGCCGGTATACCAGGGCTAACACCCATACTCTTGCAAAATGTGCCCTGGGATCTTCAATGACCACAAGTGGTCAGGAGCTTGGTTTTGGCATCCTGCATCGACATAGTTTCTTCGTGAAGTCAACAGCCATCTCCCCTGTGGTCCTATCTGCTCTCCGTGGCAGCGGTAGCGCTACAGCCTTGCAGCTGCGATTCGGGAGGCTTCCAATAGCCAACATTTCTTTCCCCTCCTCTGTAATTCTTTTACGAAATGGATAAAAACTGCCAACCAGATAAGGAGCGACCGGTCCAAGCCAGGATGGAAAAGAACTGGGACAAGTTCCATGAGCAGAATTAACTGAGCGATGCGGAGCGCCCAGGGCTTCGTCTGGTAGCTCTGTTTTGCTCTTCCTGTTCACATAGTTGTCAGTTTGGTTTTGTTTAATTTGGGATCCTTAGATTGTCCGAATGTTTGAACTCTAGGCTGTTGCAACCTTCCTGGTTACAAAGTCCCTTTGGGCTTATCTTATCTGGGTTTCCTAATTTCCTCTATTAGGTGATGTCTGACACCTTGCTCAAAGGCGGCAGTCTGGGGACGCGGTGAGTCACGCATGAGCATGACCCTCATCCCCGCATGCGGGGTGTGACTCTGTTTACAGTGTGAGTTACAAGAAAAAGCAGCAAAGTTATAAACGAACGGGTTAGAAAAGCAAGGAGTTACTTAAAAAAGGCAACCAAATCATCAATGGGCAAAAAGTTGGGAAGGGAGGGAGGGATGGACGGAAGTGCCAAGGACTCATCCACCTTCTCGGCGGCTTCCGCGTATGGTTTCCTCAGCGCTGAGGTTCTGCAGCTGCCATGCCCAAATTCCTCTTCACTTTTTGGTGTTGGGAATCACTAAAAGCTAATGGATCTGCCCTGGGCGACTGCTTGCTTCTGATTGCCAGGGGAATGCCTTGTATTGCTCAAGAGCAGCCCTCGGGATGCCTCTCGCTGCTCCCATCCACAGCCTGGTTTTGTAACCACATTCCAGTGGGTATCCCTAATTCCCCCTGGGCAGACGGGACAATCCACCCAAGTCAGATGCCTCTTTATTTGCATTGTGACTCCTGACTAATGACTAGTGTTTACTACCTTCCCATGAGTCATTTGCCAGTGTGGTGCTTGGCTAAAAAAATGTTTCCAAGAACCTTATCATCATTAATCATTAATTCATGTTCTGCTGCTAGATACGATTACCCGCTGTTTGATTTAAGGAGATGAGAAGGCAGCATGTGCACCTCAGCCTGGACTAGAATAAAAAACACACGAGAGAAGAGGATGCCCCTACAGCCCTGCAAGTCATCCTGCTCGTTCTGCAAGGGCAGAATTTGGCCACTTCCCCTGCCCCAAGGAACCTCAAGAGAAATTCTGCTGTGTTCACACTGCTCTTATCATTGGGTTGATTTCACATCTTAGTTTTATTGAAATAAAAATGAAGTTTAGCAGGATGTGAAACCATGTGAGTAAGGTTTTATTTAATGGAGCATGCTGTATCACTGAGATGTTTGAGGCTCTCCTTTTGCCACTGCTATCCTAGATGGATGCTGGAATTAGTGTGGAGGATTCGTGGGGATGGAGGGAAGAGGAAAACGCATCGTAAACGTTCCAGGAAGGACAAAATCGTCTCCGTACTTGTCCAAGCAGAAGGCTTGTCCAAGCAGAAGGCAGCAGAAGCTGCTGTGAGTCCTTGCTGGTGGTTTATGTGGGGTTTGAGAAAGCCTTTAGTGTGTGAATAGCACTGACTGAAACAATCCAAGGGTAATTGGTTAATTGCAGGAAGACAATTAGCAGGGGGAGCTGGTGGATGGTTTGCTGTCTGCTCTGCTTTATTTGAGAGCCCCAGAGACTGATCCAAAGTCTCTCTTAACACTTGCCACTTAGCTTTTAGACCAGAAGTTGCTATTATTGCATTAAAATGCATTTGGCCGCAGCGTAATTTTCCCATACAATTTCCTCTTTTTTTTTTTTTTTTGCTTAATAAATAAAAAAGAGAAGTTGAGTGTTAATAATCTTGGCCTTTGAAAATATTTTCAGTCTCACACGAAGGGCGATAAAAACCTCTTCTAGGGTGAGAAAGCAAGAGGGTCTTTAGCTCCCCCCCCCCGCTCCAATAAATCTTGTTCCTACAAACTATGGTCATGCTGGGCGGATGTCTTGGCTCCAGAATGAGCTGGTGGCGCCTCCTCTTAGTCTTGGTTTTTAATTGGAGCCAGGAGGAGGATCTGGCACTTGCCAGGTGGATACGAGCTGTGCCCTGGCCAGCCGCCTGCGGCCCCATTACTGTTATGTAGATTAAAACGAAGACAGCAGAAGGGGTGGAGGGAAGGAGAAGAATAGCAAAACACTTTGTTCCGAGGCAGGTGGAGAAGTCCGTGCCACGTAGTGAGCAAAGGAGGGGATAAGGTTTTTATAATTGTGTAATTTTGTGTATTTGTCCCTTTGTGCTGCCAAGGTCCCTGCCTGCTCAGACGCTGCTCTCCAGAGGAGGCTCCGGAAGGGCCCGGGTGATGGTCCCAGCGCTCCCAGCTCGGCTGGATCTCTGGCTGTGTTTCCTTACCCTTGGAATGAGAGCATTCCGATAAGAATATTTCCTCGGTTACAGGGGGTTTGTGAATTGAGTGATTCCAGATTAAAGAGCAGTAGCAAAGAGATGCTCTTAGCCTATTTTCTACTCTGTGATCCAATCTAGTCCCGAATGAGCCAATTCTGAAGACTCTTAAATCTAGTAGGCTTTGATTAGGACTAAATACTCTTTTATTAGGAGATGAATCCCTCTAGATTTTCAGGTTTACCTGGGCCTGACGGGGAAGACTCTTGCTTGTTCACGTAATGGCAAAAGCAGGGCTGTGACGAGACTGTGGCTGCTTATTTAATGCTCCTGGAGACAGTGAGTAGGTCTGCTGGGCAGGCTTCCATCGCAAGGGTTGTCTGATAGAAATTGCTTCTTTGCAAATTCACAATTTGTCCTGGAAAAACTTCAGTTTTGCATTAAAAAAAAAAATCATTTTTGCCAGTGAGGAAAATCAAAATGACAGTATCCTGGCTGCCTCCCGGGAAGCGTCCTGGACCTTTCTGCTTTCTTCTGAAGAAAAAAGAAATTGAAGAAATCTTTAATTTCTAGCCTTAAGTGTTTGGAGAGTCCATTCTACAAAGTGGCTTATAGGGGGTTTGTTTTATTGTTCACTTTTTGTCTCAATAGGCATAATTTCCATTTTTATTAAATTTTGAGAACTGCTTTCTCCTTGGAAGGGAATTCCATTTCCAGGCTGCTCTTGTAGTGAGGAAATGAAACTAAAGGAGACAGAGTGGTGATACACTGGGCCTGGAAAAAATTATAGCCTTTTTGTATGACAAAAATTGATCTTTTGGATAAGACCGACCCCTTTTCCCATGAAACTGAATTGGTTTCCAATTGATTGCATGCAGAGACAACTGAAATATTTGAAAATCTATATTTGCGCATTCTTATACTTCCTGTTATTGAAGGGATCTCAATTTCAAATTAAAAATAATAAGCTGTTTCCCCATGTTAATCATTTTCCCGTATATTGTAGTGAATTATAAAACATCTTAGTGGAGGAGTCTGAGAAATCCAGAGGTGTTTAAGTAATGGTTTGCTTGAACAGTATTCAAGGCAGAGTCTGCCATAAGGCTTTGCACTTGAGTCTGGTTGATTGTGGATCTCAGCAAGCAGGAGGAGATGCAGGACGTGAGTTAGCGGCACCTACAGAAGTCCTGAAGCAAGAGAGGTCTCAACGATGACAAAACCAAGTCAACGTTGACTTCAACCCGTGAGCCAACGCACTCCTAACCTGAGGTTCTCGCATGGTCGCGCAGGACTCAGGTCCTTCGGGTGCATTGAAATCAGGATCACGGTAGGGAGGTTGGCTATGGTGTACAGTGATGCTCTATGGAGCTACAGTCCTTGAGGTAAGAGAAGTTTTAAGTCGATGGCATGAATATCCAAACCTCAAAAGAATGAAGGTGGTTAGTCACGTTGGGAAGTATTAAACTAGAGCTACATCTCCCAACCCAGAGAGACCTGGACACTTGTAGCGCCTTGTAGGAGGTTGAAAATGCCCGTTATCCTTGTTTTGATCCCATTATTATTTCATTTATGTGACCCTCTCTTAAATACAGCAAATTTGACTTTGTCCAAAATTTTCTATAGTTCTGTGGTTTTAGCCAATATCTTGTGAGAATTATGTCATCAAAATCCTATACAAATAAAGTTACCCAGTAATTATGTCTATATTCTGATATTTATGAAGCTTGTTGGAGAAACGCCCTCTCAAACTGCTGCCTTGTCTTTCTTTGAGATTGTTTATGCTGTGTGAACTCCTTGGAGACAAGGAGCAAAACCTCTGAGATCTTGTGGCCAGATCAATTTGTAGAGCTGTTTCCATGTTTTCTGATGCAATCGAGTGTAACAATGTTGTATCCCAGTAAACATGGAAATGGAGCAAGGAAAACATTTCTCAATCCACTTCCTAAAAATACCACTCTGGGTGGGGAGGGGCTCAAGTTTTATTCCAGGAGCTCTTTCAAGCCCTCATCAGTTTCCACAATGTCTCAGATTTTTCTTAGTCTTATATTTCATGTACTTATAGATTGGAAACGGTGCTGCATGGGCCAAATGCCCATGAGCGTGACATGCAGTAACCATTATGCATTCAAATGTACATATTCATGGATGGAGAGATGCCAAGCAGGGCTGGAAGCAAATCTGATGTTTGGCAAAGTGGGCAGACCTTTTGCATCAAGGCCGATGCTGGGAGAGGCTGTCTTGAACTGCCAGTTCTGCTTTTGTGTTTGGATAGACTCGTGCATCCTCCAGGAGGGGAGGGAAATGGGAAGATGGTGGGTTTTGAGCTGGTTTTATCTACTGCAGTTTGTTTTGGCTTGATTCTTGGTTTGCTTTATCTTCCCCTCGTTGCTCATTGTTGAGCTTGCAGACAGACCTGAAGAAAGTCTAAGTTCTCACTGGGTTTCTTGAGTGGAAGCAGGGAGTAGGATGGCTGCCAAATGTATCGGAGCCAACTGAGGAGCAGGAGTTAAGTGAAGATTGTCAAGCTCATTCCTGTGCATTCATGTCCTGTGCCTGTCCCCATCCTGTCAGCTAGACACCATATTTCAAGAATTTCAATATTAGACTGCTCTTCAAAAAGTTGCTCGTACAGTGAGATATTGAGATGTCTGTCCATATTCTTGCCTTACCTATGCAGTAAGGGGACGGTACAGGGTGCTTGGGGATTAGCCATTTGCACAGAGGCTGCAAGGTCTTTTGTGGGTGAAAAAAACCTACTGTGAGTGAGCATCAATATGAACTATATGTGCATTAGGCAGACTAAGCGTGGAGCAAACGCGTGTATATTTTTTATACCTTCAGCTCTCAGAGGTCAGGTATAGGCATGAACATTTACTATGCCTTCGTCTTCTCTGATATCTAAAAATAAAGGGCTGTATTAAAGTGTTGCAAACAGGCTGCTTGTAGTCATGGGTGCAGGCAGCTTTCATGTCTGCACTGAGCTTGGTCTTTTGTGCACAGACTTGGTCTTCAGGGACTATTTAGTTCCAGAACCCAACGCAGTGATACGCAGCGAAGAAGTCTCCACTCTAGTGGAGACGGGGTCAGTTTGGTGTCTGGAAGAGGCATAGCCACAGCACACTGCTCTGGGCTTCCTTGGATTTCAAAATGCCAATTGCATTTTTTTCTGTTCTTTTCCAGTGGTTTTGTTCCTGTTTTCCGGACACTTTAAGGAGTGTGTCACCCCATGGCCGAGATAAGAGCCCCTGTCCTGCATCCTGCGCCACCAGGTCCCTGCATCCCGGGGCCAGAGGAACGCGTTTGACGGGGACATCTCTGACCAGTGCAGCTAATCCAGCCTTGCCCATGGTAATTATGTGAAGTGACATCCAAGCCAGAGCGCTTTTTTTCTAGACCTGGAGATTATTACATTACAAAGAAAGTCTACCAGCGACTTTCCTCCCCACACGTCTGCAGCGCGGTCTAAATATAGCCCGCAGCGTTTGAAAATGTGCCTTAATCTTTTGACAGGGAAGTGGATGAGGTCACAGGACTGGGAGAGGACTTGGTGGCTGTCGAGAGGATGGTGACGCTGACATGTCAAAAACAGCAGAGCTGCTGGGAATGAAGAAGGGTAGGAAAATGTGGCCCAGCAGGCGCTTTTTTGTGTGTTTTCTTTTTTTTTCTTTTTTTTTGGTACACATCTTTGCTCTTTAAGTGCTGTGTGTGAAACGCATTTGCTGGATGGAGAGCAGGATGGGCTGTTCTATTTTCAAATGGTAAGCTGTAAAGAGCCTATAAAGAAAGGCAAAACGATGTGTTGAAGCACAAGGAGGGTTAATGTGGATGTTTCCAGGGTATAGCTGTGCTCCGAGCCTGTCCACAGCTCCCCATCTTCATTAATAGCTTTGAAATTTCTCCTTGCTTGTGGTAAACCAGCTGCGAATTGGTTTTTCAGAGGTTTTTGTTGTTGGTTTTGGGCAATGTCTCAGATCTTCCCCTTCCTTTTTTACTGGAGAAATGCTAAGCAGATGTAGTCAGGGTAGTAAGCCTATGGATACAGGGAAGTTAAGTATTAAGGAATCCGGATTTTGTCAAAGCAGCTTTCATCTACGCCATGAAGACATCCCAGTTGATAGGTAATTTCCAGTTGGTTCTCATCAGAATTCAACTGAGGTATTCTACCCCAAAAAGATGCATTGTGAGGGTCAAGTATTCGCTGAATTCTCATTTTCTGCTCCTTGAGAATGGCCCAGGCTTCCACGGTCATTCCTGCACGAACCACTTCACTGCAAATCTGCAGCCCAATAGGAGCAGCTCTATTATAGGTCTGTTATTTGCATAATTGGGTGGTAACAAAAATAAAGCTAACAAATTACTGATAATTGCCAAATGTCAACTATATTGCGATGGGTCAGAGGTGAAATATGAGGTGAAGTCTCCAGGTGTGTTGAGGTCAAAAGTGACTTGTTTTTGAAGGGAAACTTGTTGGGGTAATAGTTATCAGAAGAAACTTGACCAACTAATGATAGGGCCAGCCAAAACTAGAAGAGAAGGGATTCTTAATGTAATTGGTTATTTCTTCATATGCTACTTTTGAAGGGCTACAAAAGGGTACTAAAGAGAAGTGTAGCACTCTTGTGATATAGCAAATTGTACAAGATAACTGCATGTAATGACTTTACCAAAAAACGTTATAAAATAGAAGTTTGCTGAATCATTTAAGTAACTGAACAGATTCAAAGTTTTTTTTTTTTTTCCCAGAAAACTCCATATGGTGCTTTGGGAATAGCTATGAAAAACAGAGATTTCAGTTGTCTCCAGGAAGGCTTGTGAACTTGAGGGTCAAAAAGAATGCATTTGTACCCAAACCCATTGCCTGTAGCCAGCCAGTCCCTACTGAAGCTGGAAAGTTCCCGGCTATTTTTAAGACAAGAGAAAATTGTGGATAACATGAGGAAATGCATGTCTTTAAACGGCCTTGGTTTTAACATACTGTATTGATTCAAATTCTCTCAAGAACTTCCTTATGGAAGTGAAAAGCAGCCACACAAATTGCTGGAGTGATTTAAATCAACTTCAGTTAAATAAAAGGTGAATGTGCTTCCTCAGCCAGAGGAGTTGGAAAAAGAGCTATCCATAACAGTCTGTCAGATAAACACTGAGGGCAAAAAGAGGACTTTGCTGGGACATGAGTTTTCTCTTCTCTCAGGGATTCTCTTTCCCTTCTGTCTTCGGTTGCTTTTATATCTTTAACTGTGCAGCAGCCAGGGCAGGAGAGGAGCTGTCTGACAAAGGTTGCATTGACAAAAGGGTATGACTTTTACTAGAAAGCACTTCCTTCGCTGTTGAAGGCTTTGAAGCATCATCTTTGTTCTTTCAGGCTTGTTATTTTTCCCCCCACCCCACTTCAGAAATGATAGACAAAATACTTGAAAGTCATCTTTTTAGTGCAAGCAGATAACGACAGCAGCAACAGAAACCTTTCATTAAAACCTTTCATTTAAAAAAAAGGTACCACCATATTAAAATAATACATTTGCAGTATCATTTTTGTTCCTTATTAGGAAAATACTTCCTTAAATAATTAAAACTAGCTGAATTTCCACTTTGTCTCCTTCCTTCAAGGACTCAGTGTGCCCTGTCGCTAGCTGTGGCCCTTGTACCTCTTCCATGTGCCTTGGTTTTACTCTCTGTGAAATGGATTAATGGGAATGAAGTTCTTTGTAAAGTTATTTGACTCAACATTGGAAAGTGCTGTTGTGAGGCAAGGGATTATTAATGCAGCCTGTTTTTTAATATTGCTCGACAGCACCACGTAATTTTTTGCATCCCTACTGACCTACATCCTGTATCAAATGATACAGTGAAACCGAGATCCTGTTGCTGAGCACACGCAATGTTCTCAGTGCAATTCGACAGGCAACTCCAATGAAAGCAGGGGTGTTAATCACCATGTGCAGAGGCCCGACGCTCCGTTGCTGAGTAAATGGAAATTTCCCTCCTGGCTTCGCTGGCGGGAGGCTCAGGTGTGCTCCAGATGCTGCAGGACCAGGGCTGGGGCTACGGCCGTGGGGTTCCTGGTGGGAGAGGGACGCGTGACGGTGCTGCCAGCACCAAGTTAACTGTTCCTAATAACTTCAGTTCAGTGAGACCACAGAGATCAGCAAACCACCAGAGACAACTTCCTGTGGTTTGACACTATAATCCTGTAGTGAAACATGACTGTTAACCACTTTTTTTTCCCCCCCGCTCTTGATTAACTCACTCTCTTAACTGCGAGTTTCATAGTGAAAGCCCATGATCTCCAGTTTATTATTATCCTCCAAAGAGGGCTCCTTGGCATGGGCGGGAGGATGAAATTTCCTGGCACGTGAGGCTGGTGCCAGCGCGATTCCTTCTGGTGCTCCCAGACTCAACATCCAGATGAGAAGCTACGTGATGCACATAGCAGTGCCTGCCAAAGCACAGCAAAACTGTCCTGGGGGAGATGGGGACCTTTTAATCGCAGAGAAAAGGTCACTTATTCTTGTGCCTGCTCTTCTGCAGGGGTGCTTGGCTGTGTGTTTTGCTCCATAACTGTAGAATTTAGCAATCCAGGAAAAACTTAAAGCTCAGATGAGTAGCAGTGAGCTGGACTTCTGTTAAACATACTTAAACCATTGGGTTTAAGAAAGAAGTGGCAAGAAAAACAAGAGACAGATGATGCCTCTAGTGCGGATGCTCTAAGTGCTGCCTTGGGTATCAAAGGTCTTTCATGTCATTGGGAAGATCCCAGAGTGTGCAGGACTCCTGCTGCCCGAAGGACTCTGCATCCAGCCTTTCTCCATCAGCCTTTTTTCCCTGTTTGCAGCCAGAGCAGAAACAGGCTGGATTCAGGTCGGGTTGCTGCCTGGTCCTGCAGGCTGTCACAGATCAGCATTGGGATCTGCGTGATAGAAACTACCGGGATTTATGCAAGGAAAAGATAACTTGTTGCTGCTCATCCCTCCTGCTGCTCTTCCCACTCGCATGGAATTGCAGTAGCAGCTCCTTAGAGAAATAACTCCCAATAAACCAGCCTAAACACTGTTTTTTCAAATCCCCATTCTTAGCATAAGCAATGCTCAGCTGGAAGTCTAATAAAACCTTTGAACTTGTAATTCTCACCCATTCTTTTAAAGCCTTTTTCCCATTTTAAATATTGGTATAAAAAGGGGATTTGAGGAATCAGTATCGCCAAAGCAAACATTTGACACACTGTTATATTAGACTTATATAATATAAAGCTTAGGCACACGCACCCAAGCTGCTGCCGTTCTGTAAATCAGTGCTTATGTCTGCAATGAGGACAAAAGTGCTGGAAAAAGAAATTGTTTCTTTTTGAGTGCATGTGCGCAGAGTGTTTTTAAGTAGGAGGAGGATTGCACCATGTTGGTATGGCAACAAACTGTAAAAAGAAAACCCTCCTATTTAAGGTTTTGAAGGATATTGACTAATTTCTATCTTTCATAACAAAAACAGTAACACTGACACTTTTTCTTTGCTGTGCACCAGACATTTGTATTTGGATGTTGTCGTGGAAACTAGTGGGGGTGAGAAGTTATTTCAGGTTCTGTTTCTAAAAGGATACAGCGAGATACCAGATTTCAGGCCCAGCTCTTCCAAGCATGTGTTTAGTTTTACGGAGCAGAAGATGTAAAGCTAAATCCACATGTGTTTCTAGGAATGAGATTCTGCATCTTGGGAGCAGAGAGATGGAAGCAAAAATTCTCATAGTAATAAACAAGTAGTTTTGTAGGCAGATGCCTTAACGAAAGTGACTTTCCAACATCATCTTCTCACTTTTTCTCCCTCTTACGTTGGTGATGCTTTTGAGAGGCTGAGGGTATTTCTCAGCATTTGGCACCTAGGTCCCCTACCCAATTCTTGTCTTGTGAAACACGTTAGAAACTTATTTGAGTTCGTCCCTGCTTTGATAAATTTGCTGGTAATTAGCCAGATTAAAAACCTTGGGGATAGAGAAGAATTTCAGGTAACAAAAGCAGGGAAGACTTGGTGTCTTAGGCATCCCACTAAAACATTTACCATGTTTAAGGTGAAAAGCAGCACACGAGTCTGACACTCTCTACTTGTCACCTATGCTCGCAAGTCCAACACTGTAGCTTTATGTTCCTGCTGGAAAGAAAAACAAACTGAAAACACAAGGAGAAACCACAGAGCCTTGCCTGGAGTGCAGGGATTTGGGCAGTGACAGGGCTGGGCCAGCTGTGGGGAATTAAATAATTTCCCATGAGCTGGTTATCCAGAGGATGGCCCCAGTGCCTAGCGTGGTGGGGACTTGGCTTATGTGTATGTTCTCTGCCTTGTCCCTATCACTGCTGTCCTCCTGACAGCAATTTCCAAATACTGAGGACAAAATATTTGCAAGAGGAGGATGGGAGCTATTTAATGTCTTAATTGAGTTTAAATGGGCTACAGTTTTAGCCTGTGTTGGAGGCAGGGTTTTCCTTGGTCTTTGCTAAGGCTTAGAGAATTTGATTTTTAGTCCTTGAACCTTCTTTATTCCTTTCTTCTTTCTTTTCGCTTGTGACTGGGGCCTGCCAATACAGCCCAGAGCATGGAACAGGAGAGCTGAACGAGCATGCAGTGGCCAAATCAAAACCATGAGTGCAGAAGGAAACACTGCGTCTTCTAATTGAGAAGGTTGCAAAATTAGAGGGTGGGGTTTGTGCTTAAGTACATTCCCTTTCATATTCTTAATGCTCTTTAGTTCATAGGGTCTGTGACACTGACATTAGATTAGGGTCTAATTCCCTTAACGCTTTCCAGCCTCTGCTTTAACCTCAAGGAGAAGTCGTGGTGCGGCCGTAATGGGAGGTGAAGATTGAACAAGGTCTGGATATTCTTGCCTGCGTGTAAAAATCTCCTTTACCCCACACAGGAAAATAGAGGATGGAAGAGATGTTCAGCACTCAGTTGGTTTAGTCCCAAATCAGTAAACCCCTGTAATTATCTCCTTGCAGGAGACCCAGTTTTATTTTTAAGAAGTCAAAAGTTTGCCCTGCGTCTGAATGAATGGCTGAATAATATTGGATGAGAGTCTGTGGATTAGAGTGTGGGGAAGTGGTGATCCTTCCATTCGCCCACGTGCGGGGAAGGTTTCTCCAGCAATAAAACTGGAAATAAAATGCGGCAGGTCCAGCTCGCTCTGCCACAGGCTTCCTGTGTGCCTTGGGATCGAATCCCCTTCCAGTGGCAGCGTAGGAATTCCATCCCAGTGTACCTGGACATGGAATAAAGCTGGAGCAGTTGCGCTGGCAAGAGAGGGCAGTGCCAAGCAGTGAGTGAGAGCACCTATAGCCCTGCACCAATACCCAACAATTCAATTTGATTTTCTATTAGAGGGAAATAATGGGAAAAAATTATCTGAAGACAATAATAATAATAAAATCATCCAAATGGGCAAGAACAAAAAATAAGGTCTTAGTCTGCCTAACCAGGACCCTGCTCCTGCAGCTTTGGAGGGGCCAAATGAAACCTGGGCTCACAAATATGTCACTGTTTTTCCTTTGCTTATGGCATAAATCAAAAAAAAATCTGTTAGCACAGGACTCAGGTTTGTTTATTTTTTTGCCAGCTGCAACATGCTACCCTCTTAGGGGCTCCCGTTAAAGCAGCTATGGTTTAGGTTGGAGTGACATGTCAAACCCAAAATGTATGCCTGGCCCCTCTCAATGAATTACAACCTTGTCAGGAACCTATTATATATATACGTGTGTGTGTCTATATACACACATATATGTATTTTTTTGAATTCAGGCAGGTTTTTTATCAAATACCTGCTCACTAAATTATTTTCTGGTGCCAGGCTGGCTCTCCCGCAGCGCTCTCGCTCCTCTCTTTTCCACAGCATTGGGATACACGGGGTTTTGTTCCAAAACCTGGGCATGCCGAGGCCCGCGCTGCTGAGGAAACGCTGCTTAACCTCAGCACACGTTTGGTTTTGGAGTATTTACCGCAACACATCCCAGCGCTGTTGCCTTAATGACAAAAATACTCGGAGTGGAGGCCTGGGGTGGTGGGCGAGAGGAAGGAAGGTGAATCAGGACCAGGGAGCAGCCATCAAAGAGGTTTACTCATCTGTTTTCCAAAAGAAAGTTTTATTTATTAATAGAACTTAAAATGCCAAGGGCAAAGCTTAAAGTGAACTAAAAATGCCACATGTTCCTCTGGCATGGGATCTCCTTTGTACTTCCTAAAATGAGTTGGGCTCTGGCTCTTCCCTGTTTATCCACCTTTCCTCCTGAGGAATAGGTGCTGGAGTTGTTTTGGAGGAGGATGGAAAGCTCAGCAAATGGAGATGGCAGCTTAACCCATGGAATACCATGGGGGGAATACCTTGGTTTGGCCAAGGCCCTGCAATGGCTGTAGCCAGATACACAAGTGACTCTGAAGAGACACATACAAAATAATTATATATTTAAGAAGCAATGAAACCATCACTGACACAAGGAGCATCTTTTCTGCACAGCTCTGCGTACAGCCAGGAGGTGCTTCTGCTCCATCTGTGCCCGTGCAGCACAACTTGCAGGGCAGCTTTGGGCAAACTGATTTAATACAGAGCATCCCTGTGCATAAAAACGTGATTGTGGAATAATATATCCTTATGGGGGAGGAGAGGATATGTACCTGGTTACCAATGGATCAGTGTGAAATGCTGTGCGTGCTTCCCAGGACACGCTGCCTTGTTTTGTAGTGAATTCAGAGCACACTTGGGGGGAACGGATAGAAAAGTTATTCCCTTAGGGGATTTCTGCAAACAGTGACCATTTCTGTTCCAGGAACATAAAGAAAAACCCTTACTAATGCTATAGCATGCACATGTGGGCATCGAGCTTGTGTGCAAGCACAAAAAGGTTCTTGCCCGCGGGATCAGTTGCATGGTAATCAAGAATACCAGTGTCGGAGCATATCAGCACTGCATTAATGCCAGTTTATGCTCAGACTGCCCCAAACTCAAGCAGTTATTTGTTATACAAGACCAGAGGAGGAAGGGATGCTTTGGAAGAAAGATTGTATTTCCATTTCTCTTGGAAGAGCCTGTGTTGATGAACACAAGGGGGTAGGGACTAGAAGAGGCCTTCAGAGCTGGTCTTAGGTCTATTGGTCTTATTTTTTTTCTCCTTTCTGAATCAGGAAGGGACATCTGGATTTTCATTAGTAGGAGGCTGCAAAGGAAATGTATAGCTGTTCTTGCTATTTCAGAGTGGCAATAATGAAATAAACTGAAGATAAAAGGAAGGCAGAGTTATAAAATGAGGAGAGAAACCTATCAGAAGAGGTCATATTAAGATGCCAAGTAGATGCTAGAGGAGGGAATTAATTTTAGATGGGAAAAGCTGCACAGCCGTGGAGAACCAGTTCAGGCTCTGTCTGCAAACAGTCAAGTCCCCAGTTCGAACTGAGGCTCGACACGACCCGGAATATTAAGGCAGCCAAGTCTGGTGGGTTTGTGGCATTTCTGCAGGTCTTGTCTCATTCCTGGTTCATGGAAAGACTAGTTCATCCAAGAAACGTGTTCCCCAAGACAGGAGGTCTTATCCAATCCCCCCTTCAGCGTGTGAATATCCCTGTAAATGTACATGGACAAAATGGGTCCTGCCCAAATCCTCTGCACTCGCAGCCCTCAAGGAGGTGGAAAACATTTGCTCCAGGGACTGGCTCAGCAAAAGTTAAACGTGTGTAGTGTAATTGCATTATAGCCCCTATTGAATAAGGTACAGGCAAGCATAAAGGTGGACTGCTTTTATTTTGCATTTATGTACCTGATTATGCCGATCTGGTGAAGCCCCTCAGGTTGCTGAGCACTTTCCAAGCTGCTCCCCTCGCTCTGTGGAATATTTTGTTGTTTTGTTCTGGTTTGAGGGGGTCCTACCAGACCTCAGACGTGTGTTTGTGTGTGCAAGGGTGTTTGTGCGCTCCCTTGCTCTCCTGCATCCCCTGCACTGAATCTGGCACAGCCTTTTTTGGCTGGTTGAGGAAAAGTGTGTTTCTGGGGTGAAAATTTGCCTTTTAAATTTCTATTCAGCATATACAAAGATTATAATTCATGTCCAGGGCTGAATACTAAATGACCCTGTTTCTCATTTCCACGAATATTTTGAAACTCCGAGTGAGGCAAGGGAAAATACTGGCCTAAATCCAATGCTCTTAGAACCTGAAATAATGGCATTTATGTGAAGGATGGATTTGGCCTCCTCCTCCTTTTATTTCGAGCTATAAGGTGAACAGGATATAAATATTGCATGATGCCCCAGAGCTGCCCTAACAAATCTGCTCAGAGACATCTTTCCTTTTTGAACAAGGCAAATATTGTAGAACGAAGTCTCCATAACAAAGACCCCATCTCCTGGAAGAAATGTTAGGAACTGCCCTCGATGCTGTGTATTATGAGGTACTTGTGAGGACTGAAACGGGGAGGATAAGCTCTGCAAGCCTGAAAATGAAGCTGCTTTTTGGCAATAACAGGAGAACCGTCCACAGTGGCCATTTACGCTGATGTGCCCTTCAAAAAAGCGTTTAGTCAAATTTAGCCCTTCTGTTTCTATGCTGAAAGACCCATGTATTATCCCAAGATTTTTCCAGAATAAAGGAATCAGAAAAAAGTGACATGATACTGGCAGATGTAGTAGATCTTTCAAGCATCTTGGAGTCGAAGAACAGGATTTATTTAGGTATCTACTGTGAATAGAGCGTATTTCCATTGTTTCTATGTGGTAAGCTGTATTGTGGAAAAAAACTTGGATTTTTTTTATGCTGAAATAATAATCGGTGTATGTTTCTCTGAGAATGGTGCATCTCCATGCCTGCTCGTCTGCTGCTAGGGATTCTTGTTGAGATGCTGAACCGGGTGAAACAGCCTCGCAAACACCATCCCATCAGCCCTCTTCCATGCCCAGGACATCAGCTAACGGCATCCTAAAACTTTGCACATCTGGTGCTAATTGTTTGCTTGCACATGAATCCCAAGGAGGCAATATAGCAAAATAGTGACCAAAGCACTTGCTTAACTTCCAGCTTCAAGCCTTTGCTCTTTGGGATTGAAATTTTGAGATAAAACACCCAGATTTCGATTGTATCTCAAGGGATGCAGAGTTATAGTCCTGCAGAATGCATATTGTGTATAATGCATGGTTGTTATTTCTATATTAGCACTGCCAGTGCTGGAGCTGGCTGTTAGTGTGTCATTCTCTTGACACGTCATTAATAAAGAGGTAATTTCATACCTGATTTCCAGAGAGTGTCATGCTGAAAACCACCTGGGTTTCGGTTTTCATCGACATTTAGGGGGAAAAAAACTGCAGACTGAGAAGCAGTGGCTGTACTGGAGGTAGGACTGGGCTAATTGGATAATGGATCAATGAGGCTTGGACAAGGCTGGAAGGAGCCGAACGTGCAGCTGAGACCTCGGAGGCTCCATGTGCTACGATTGGGACTTTACAGCATTAGCCTCATTGCAAGAAACCTGCTAAATGGGAATCTTTCCCAAATCCTCCTTGTTGAAATACTATTTGCACTGAGCGGTTATCACGTGTCTAGTCCCACAAATACATCAAGCAAATTATTTCAGTGTGTAGTAGCTTTTAGTGTATATGAAGTCCTCTGAGGTATCTTCCTTCCATCTTTCATATGGTGATTATGTGATTCCGTGAATTCTTTCCACTTTCCTTCATATCTTTTTGCAAGAAAAAAAGGAAAAAAAATATTTGGGCTCATTAATCCTGATTAATTTTGCAGCTGATCCTTTTCCAGGGGCCGTTACAGGAGTGTGAGCTTGCCAGCAGGTGTCAGCAGAAGAGAACAATAAATGCAAGCGCCAAACACGGGCGCATCTCACAGGAAACAGCTATCTGCTTTACATTCTATTGAAACTTATTTAATTCATAACAACTTGTGCTTTTTAATGAAAAGAGNGGGCCGTTACAGGAGTGTGAGCTTGCCAGCAGGTGTCAGCAGAAGAGAACAATAAATGCAAGCGCCGAACACGGGCGCATCTCGCAGGAAACAGCTATCTCTGCTTTACATTCTGTTGAAACTTATTTAATTCATAATGACTTGTGCTTTTTATTGAAAAGAGATATTCCTTGAGAGCAAGAGACGCCCAATAGAATAAAAATACATCAGGTTTGGGAAAGGAGGTGGGTTGAAATTACCAGGAATTTTGCAAAGAGGGTCCTGGCTGGTGGTGGCAGCGACCTGACTCAGGGTGCGGAATCCCTTTGGGTCCAGGGATCCCTTGGAAACGTTGGCTTTTCCAGGGCACTAAGAGCGCAATCTGGGAGCACCTAGCCCAGAAACTGCTCTTCTCCCCATGGGTCATCATCCATTTCTGTTACGAGAGCAGGGTAGTATCATACTTATCTCAGGAGCGTTTTAGGGGTATTTCTAGCAAAGTTGGTAATTTTAGGTGCACACGTTAGGTGCACACAGGTTTCGCGTGCACACGTGAAACTGGTACAACCTGCACTGTGTAAATTGGAACGTGCAATAGAAAAGGTTGAGAAAATGGTGGGGTTTTATATGTTTTTTCTCTTGATTCTTTTTCTTGATTTTTCTTCAGCAGCCACTGTATAATTATTGGAAATGAAAACTACTCCAAACTGAAGGATTAGTATTTAGGTCTTTATCTAAATACACTCCATTCTCTCTGCTCCCTCTGCACCCCCCTCCCCAAATAAAATAGCGTTGTTTGAAATTTCCAGAGAAGCTTAAAGCCTAAAGCATTGGGTGAGATGTAAATTTCTTAAAATATTTATCCATCCATAAGTGGCTACATATTTGACATTATTATAGGGTTTCTCAGTGTTCCATTTTATTAAAAAATATTTATTTGGTTTCTAAGATTACTGCTTCTCTGACCACAGAAAATTCAATTACTGAAAACTGCAGCTATCAAATTGGTTGAAAATAAATAGTCTTTTATCCAAACCTGGCATGGGCTGGTTTACTTTTAATATGTAGCCATAAAAAAAGAAGCTCTTTCCACAGAGAGCTGGTTGGTTGCAGAGCAAGAAGCCAAGGAATACTTTGCATCATCAGGTTTTATTTAAAATAAGGTAGGGAGGGAGTAGAAAATAAGTCATTATGAGAGTAATTAGCTGCTGATTTTGCTGTTTTGTTATAACAAATGAGAGTAGGTTTCTAAAGTGATTTCTTTTGTCAGGGTGAAGAGTTTTGTCCGATGTGTTCTCATTCACACTGGTGAATAAGGTAACGATCCCAAAGGGTAGCTTGAAGCATGGGATGCCCCGTGTCTGTAAGGTTTGAAATAGGAATTCTGTTTGCAGATGGTCTGGATGCACTCAACAAATGGGGAATAGTTTGGAAGAGCAATTAGAGGTCACCTAATTTAGCCCTCTGCCTGAGACAGGTTTGCCTCTTACTATCTTAAACTATTCCTGTTGCATATTTATTGATTAGTGTCTTTAATAATGTAGCTTTCTGCACATCTGTAGGGAATGTTTTTCAAGGGTTTGCTTGAAGCAGGCACCTGAATGTGGATAAAGGCTGTTAGATCCTTTGGGATAAGCAGGAATTGGCGGGTGGTGGATTCCTGGCTTGCTCCTTTGGCCGCCACCTCCTCTCCACTAACAGCGTTTTGCAAAGGGGAGCCAGATCAGCCAGAACAAAAGAGAAAGCAGCACATTTAAAATGAATGATTATCATTTCCAGCTCTTCCCAAACGGTCCGTAGGGAGCAGCGCGTCGGGAATGCCGCTCCATAGGGAGCAGCGCATCGGGAATGCCCCGGGATCAAAGCCCCGGCATGAGCTCCGGCATGGATGCCGTGTTCTTCCAAAATGCTGCCTACAGGGCAGCTGCCCTTTTGCCAGTGGGATTAAATGCCCATTTCCTGGGGTTAGTCCTCAAGTGAAGTAATGGACCAGAGTTGTGTTTTTTGTTTTGTTTTATTTTTCTTTTTTGCGGTATTAAAAAATAATCTCAACTTCTGTCGTATTGGAAAAAGCAAGCGAAAAGCTGCTCCATCTCCTAGAAAATCCGCAGGGGAAACTAGCCAGCTGCTGAGATGGGTCAAAATATTCCTGTATCTCCCATTGAGCGCAGCGAGGGAATCGGAGCTGTTTCCAGTCGCAGTTACAGCTATTTCCTTGGAAACTGGAAGCACTTTGGAGTTCCTATTTACTGCGTTTTCATACCTGTAAAATTGCGAGAGAGGAGGATTACCTGTGGATCTCAACGGGAGCACACAGGTCAAGCCTGCAGCCCAGGCCCGCTGTGTTCTTACCCCCTTTAGATGACATATTTAATTTCCCCAAACCTCAGTCTTTCTGGCTGTGAAATAGAGATACTGCAGAGGCATATGTTGCAGTTTTGTAAAATTAAATAGTGCTTGGAAAGGGCTTTACGGAGATTTTGTGAGGAAAGGCCTCACTTAGGGTTGAAGAATAGCTGGCTCCCTTTCCCCCCGTGTGGTTTTGCAGGTCTGTACGCACGTGTCCCGTTGCACACAAAAGCTGCTTATTTTTTGAAGCCCGTTAGTGAGCGTATTACGTGTCATCGAGGCATCCAGCGAGATCACATCGGCCAAAATGGCAAGAGAGAAAGAGACACGGAACCTTTAATCTCCTTTCCAATGTGATTTCCCAATTGCATCACAAGGCAAAGTCTCCCGGAGCTTAAAGCCTGATTATGTTGGAGGGTAAAACACCCCAGCGGTTATATAGGACCTTCCCGGAGCCGTTCCCTTGGGATGAACCCGCTCCCATTGTTCCCTGCCCAGGCTGCTAGCTACAGTGCTGCTGAAATGCAGTTTATGGATGAAATACAGTTTGGGTATCGGTAATGGATCCTGCACTCAAAGCCAATAGACCGGTAGCTTTAGCCCTCAGCTGTCAGCCCATAAAAATCTGATTACCTTTCTCCTCTCCTTTTCTCCCCGCTCTTTTCACTCGTCTTGAAGTGACGGCGGGAGGGAAGCTAATGGATCTGAAATTACAAGAGCAGCTCAACAGCCGTCTTCAATAAATGAAAATAAAAGCGAGTTGCAAGTTTATGTTGAACTATATGACCGTGAGGAGTGGTGTCCCCACTGCATTTTTCTTCGGGGAGAGTCCTGGTCTAAGCTGCTTTGCTCTCACCATTGATACGTGTCTGCTAAAGAGCAAAAAACTCCCAGAAAGTGTGTTTGTTTAAAAGGCTTGTATATTTGTATGTATTTCGAATGTCTGCTGCTAGAAAACGCTGCTTTGCTTGTTTTGAAAGCTCTGCCTTCAAAGAAGAGCTTCTTTGGAAGCTTTTTAAATGCGAGTTAATACTTATGTTGCCTTGGTAGCAGATATCCTCCAGGTTTCGGTATTCATTGCAGTGCATACAAACAACACATTGACTGCAGCCCTGTTTTACACGCTCACTAAATCAAGGTAGGGCTTTTAAAAGCCCAAATCATATTAAATTTTCTTTTTCCTGTGGGTGAAAAGTGATTTTGACGTGGGCATGTTCACAGCGAGCACCCTTCAGCCTTGTGGCTTAGGAGAGAAGCAGGGGAAAAGTAGCTAAGGATGGGGACAGGAGATAGAAATAGTTTAGAGGACCCTATTGTAGTGAATGCTGACCTTTAATTCGTATCAGAATTTGCTTGTTTTGAAAGCTCTGCCTTCAAAGAAGAGCTTCTTTGGAATCTTTTTCAATGTGAGTTAATACTTATGTTGCGGACCCTGTTGTAGTGGATGCTGACCTCTAATTCATATCAGAAGAGACATAGGTATCATGCAGTGCTTTATGGATCATCTAGTTGCTGATGCTTATATATCTCATGATACAGAAGCTCCTTCATGATCTTTTTATATTTTTTTAACCAATCAAAGGCTGTTAACGTCATGAAAGCCCTTTGCCATCTTGAGCTATTCCTAAGATCTCTTCCTGCAGTCTCCTGGCAGCCTCAGATGAGTTTCCTCCCCTACCCCGTTCAAACAAGGGCTTCTTGCTGGGGCTGACAGTGGAGGTGATCTGTGTAAATAGACATTTTTGAGTGCTCTGATTAACTGTACTCTCTGCTGTCTTGCAAAATGAAGGATTTTCACCATTCCTATAAAATTGCATGTGCGGTATTGGATTTCTGCGTTCTCGGTTTGGACAAAGCACCGAGGTGTCTGGGGCTGAAGTCTTGCCAACAGCATCCAAGTTACAGAGCCAGGGTCTCGCTTTTGCCTCGGCCCTTGCAGTATCTTCACCGAAGGAAATACCAGTAGATCAGCTTTCATTTCAAGGCACATCTGAATTGTTTTAACTTAGCAATTGCTGGTAGAGAGATATAAAAGCCTGGATGCTTCATGCAGCTCTTGGGTATGGCCTTGGCCAAGGGTGGAGCGAGGCCCCTGTCTCTTTGGTGATGGATTGGGCACCTTTCTGCAGGGAACATGGTTCAGTCTCCAACCTGGGGACGTTTGCCACAAGGTGCAGACTGGTACCTGTTGGAATAGTTATGAGGAAGATGAAATGAGCTGGAAAACAGGTATTTTATTGCATTCAGGGGGTCGCGGCACTGCTGGACTCGCCAGGACCGCAGGTGGGTCTCCCTGGGTTGCATTCCCAGGAATGTGCACAGGGTGGAAAGCAGCGGAAAAACAAGTGCATCCGCAGGGAAGATGCATGTGAAGGGAATGGAGATGGTGCCCAAGCCACAGCGCACAAACTTGAGCGGGCTCCAGACCTCAAACATCCCTAATTTAAGGGTTATCCAGGTACAGGTTTTTAGGTTTGCTCATTATAGAAATTAGAGACTTAACTACAGCGTTCAGATACTGGTTTGAATCCTAGTAAAGACCACAGCATTCAGAGACGTGTGGGCCAAAGGTGTTAATTTAATCCATTTTTAGAAAGGCACGATTATTGCAGGGGCAACTATTTTAAATGTTTTAATTACTTGAGAACAAACTGTTTTATACAATTTCCATAACAGCTGAACTGCACTTTGGAAGCCACATATTCTGGCAAAGGACAAGATTACTTTTTTTGTGAAAGCAGGAAAAGACAGACATACGGAACATGTTACGAAATGCTAAAATTATGGTCCTATGTCTATTCTGTCAGTCACTACTAATTCCCATAGAATTTCCTTTAAAGATCTGTATTTTAGCTATCAGCTAGGAGGTTTTGTTGCTGCATTAAAGTGCAAGCAGATTATTTTACTTTAATTCAAGTCATATTTTAGCTGACCAAGTCTGGAGTCATTTTATGGACACGAAAGCATTGAAATTCCTCATTTTTCTTTATTTAATACCTGTGTTATATATTTATATTTGTCTGAGCATACAACAGTCTTGTATTGGGGAGAATATGGCAGAAAGACTTTCACTGTAATTTCGCTTTAACATGGCATATGCAAAATCATTGTATTTTCAATAGATTTGAACGAGTATCAGCTGCTACGTGAAAGTCACAACCACTGTAGACAGGTCCTGATAGATCCTTTTTAAAGAAGTTGGGAGGAAAAAAAAAGAAAAAATGTATAAATATAAAACTATATTAAATTCTGATATCAAATCAAATATTTTTCCAAAAAGTCTTTTTGTAGTTACTTTAAAAGATGAACCTCAAGGTGTCAATGTAAGATGGGCTATTGCTTTGCTTTTTGAAGCGAAACATTGAGAAAACGGAAAATAGAATAAACATAGGAGCCAGAAAAATAAATATAAGAAGCAGAAACAGCAAACTCCTAACTTTCTTTCGTTTGTTTTACAATGAGAAACATTAGGCTTTTATCTCTCTGCTTCCAGAGCCCCTCACAATCTAATTTTCGTGATTTTTGATGGAAATTTTCCAGCCTGGAGGTATGGAGGGAGTATGTGCATACAGAAAAGGAGAGAAAAGGAATGATGAACTCCCTAATAAATCTGTCATTAGGAAAGACCCCTGGAACTAACATAGTTTTTAGCTTTCTCCAACTATCACTTCTTGTCTTTTAACAGTATAAATAGCTGGTTTTAAAAACAGATTTCTTGACTGAAAATACAAAGTTTGCTGGCATATGATGCCAGCTTTTGACATGAGAATGTAGGACCATTCAATTAGATTTACGGTCCTGAAGTCCATATTCCCTAAAAAAGTATAAGCCTTCATTAAGTTCTCCCTTTTTTCCCTTTATTTCCTGCCTTTTGCTCTCATCATACCATAACTTTGCACTCTTGGTTTTAATGCTTTAATAAAACAGCTTTGGAGAAGGTTTAAAGGCACTTGAAATTCTTTAAAAAAACTTCTAGCAATCTGCCCCAAGTTGGTAATTCAACCTTCCCTGTCCCCTTGTCTCCCACCATACGTCTTCATTAAGATGCGTCCAAAAAGAAGGTAGTCTGTAATTCAAACAATTGCATCAAGGGGTTGATTTTCCTTTTTTCCCTTTTTTTCCCCACCATTGTTATGACTAGACAGAGGATCATACTGAGTACATTAGCCAGGCAGCGACTCAGGACACCTACTGCTTGGAATGCCATTGCGCTCTGAAAGGAAAGGGATAAACCCGTCTATCCTCCAGCCCTGAACCCCACTATGTAGTAATATTTCTGCCACAAAAATACTTTGCTGTCAGCTCCAGCAAGGCAGCGCTGGATAGCTGCGGTAGTTTGTTGTCAAAATGAAAAATGGTTCAGTGCAAAAGGTCTCATTGCTGGGATGCTAACAATCAAGGAACACTAAGTCAAGCATTTGACAAGGAACTTTGGTCTTGCTGTTAAATACCACTTAATATTGTCCTGCCCGATAATCCCTGCTGTTTAACAACTGTGCAATCATGGCTCAGTGATGGCATTATGCCTTTTCTGCAGGAAAAAAACAGGCCATATGTCATGCATTTGCCTGCAAAAGAAAATACATGTCTGTGAGCATCCAAGGAAAATAGAGATGTTTCAGAAATCAGACAATTGTGAACACATTATAGTCTTGATTCCGCTTTGGAGTTCGTGTCCAGAATACAGATGTGTTTGGGAGTTCCAGCGAGGGTTGGTTGTGAGAAGCTGAATAGCTGCTAATCATAACTGTGTTGAAAAGTTTATATGTACTGTGTGCAATAGGAGCAAATAAATGCATTTTGTGCCGCCCTCAGCCTTTCTTCAACATAGTGGAACTGGAAACTTTGCTGTTACCATCTTAGTCTCCACAATTTGTCCCCCAAAAAAGCTCCCTTTATGGTATGGGTTATCCTTTCCAGGTAAAATTGGTTGCCTTCAGGCCATGACCTCTAATGTATTTAACTGGTTCTCTTCAGATAAACCTCCCAATCTTTGGTGTCATTTTTCTTGTTGCCTTTCACTACCTGATGTCATGAGTCACTGCCTTACACGAGCCTTTTCTCTGTTTTGATGTGATTTTCACTGGTGACTTTTTGCCGGTTTTGTTCCTTGTGGAGATTATGCTCTTTCTTTTGCAATGCTAGTCCAATTTGATTCTGAACATGCAATTTGGCATTATGAGTTGGGGAATGTATAATCTGAAGGGATTATTCACAAAGGGGATGGAAATTTTGCAAACGAGTAGATCATTGACTAGAAAGTGCATTGGATGCTCCATTTCAACTTGGTTTCAAATCCAAGGTGAAGCCAGGGATAAACCTACTTGCTTGGGAAAGGAAAACAACTGCAACAAAAAATAATGTATACAACTGAGTGATGAAATCATCATTATTGATGATTTATTCCCAGCAAGGATAGAATCAACCCGCCAAACAACTCACAAATAAACAATTTGCAATAACAACAGGGAAAATAGTTCATAAGTGCTAGTGGTATCAATACCATTTTGCTGCTTCTCTGCTGTTCCTCCATCCGTGTGCGGTCAGGGCTGCTCTAGGGAGCATTTTGCTTCCATATAGACCCAAATGAACTAAATAACTATGTAAAGAAAAAAAAAAAAAAGGCCAAAATTCTGGAAGAGATGACTGATGGCAAATATTTTTCTATGCTTGATGAGTCGGCAGGGTTCTGGCAGGTGCCCTTGGAAAAATACAGCAGAAATTTCTGTGCATTCAAGACCCCCTTGGGGAGACGCTGCTTCCTCGGGCTGCCCTTTGGGTTCCGCTCAGCACCTGAGGGCTTCAAAGGGAAACGCCAGGACTGTTTGATGGCAGGGAAGGGACAAAGGTTTGTGTGGATGACATTTTGATCTGGGGAAACCGGGAGAGGAACATGGCTAGGGGCTGTTAGCGAGCTCGGGTAAAACACGAGTTGGGCTAAAAGCTAAACCAACACTAAGAGTGGATTCTGTGAAATGGAAATAACAAACCTGGGAGAGAAACGTGTCGCAAGGGTAAGTGTAGATCCTACGAAGCTCAAACCTGCATCAGCCCCAAAGGGTGAGGGACTCAAATTTACCTGGCCATGGGTGACCACCCTAGACCCTGCACAAGGAGCGTGCTGCAATTTGCACCTTTTCTTCCCAAAACAGCATTTCTGGGCACTGCCACTTGGTAGATCTTGTAGGGAGACTCCATACGGTCCATTCCTGGTGGCGTTAATACAGCGAGAGCCCCCGGACCTTGCAGAGTGCCCCTCTTCTACGTGATGTTCCTGCATTCGGAGCTAGCAGATCTACAGGCCAAGCGTGGATTTCTCTTTCTGACAGCTCCGAGGTGGTAGGAATACGCTCACTCTGCATCTAGTAGCTAATAAAAACGTGAGGTTGAGCTCTGTGAAGCGTCAGTCTGGAGAAGCAGCTATTTTTAAAATACCTAAAATACTGGGCCAGATTAAGGGCTGATATAATCCTTTCTGGCCTTGCGAGCTCACACCCATCTATAAAAAATGGAGAGACCACTGCAATGATGATTATTATTTTGAAAAATCACACCTTTCCATTTAAAGACGTTTGCTCGGTGTCATGATTTGGGATACATACCCTGTGCATCAAACCACCCTGTGTTAAGGAAAAGCATATGCAACACTCCCTAAATGGAAAATGAAGTTTCTTGGGCTTCTTTTTTAAGTTAAACTTACAGCAAGGCAGTCTGTGTCCTTAGAGCGGATGGAAACAGGACTCATGTAGAAAGTAAGAAAGTTTAAAAACTTCCCTCTTTGTTGTTTGTCGTGCTGGGGAATCTGATATCTCTGTTCTGGGAAGAGGGTGAGCCGTGAATTACTGATGATTTTGCTGTAAAATAAGAAAATGATTGAATGAATTGAAAAGCTGAAGGAACTGACAGATTTTGTGGTTTTGGTGTAATCTGTCTTGAAAATGATTTTCTTTCAGTTCTCTAATTAGGTGAAAAATATCATATATAAAGTGAAGGAAAAAAGAAAAGCTAATCTTTAGCAAACAGCTATTTCTGTGTGTTGTGCATATGACTTTTTGTAGCGCGGCCGATCTGTTTGTTTTTGCCTTTTCCCCATGCAGTTCGAGCCCTCCTGGCTCCCCAGCAGCTCCGTTTCCTTTCAAGTACCCTTCACTTTATGAGCAAGGCACCATTTTCCATGTTCAGGAGCCCCGCAGGGATCGGCTTAAATGGTCCTATAAATTTATTACTGCAACTCTGCAAGGAAGTGATAGTCTGCCAGACTGAACCAAGCGGCAGATATTGTGTCGAATGTGTCATATTTTGTCAAATGGCAAGTACAAGGCTACCGGGATTGTGTTTCTGTTTGCTGTGGTTATAAGCTGCTCTCAATTGTTAGGAGGAATTACTCACCCGCTTTACACTCAAGACGAGAAGGGGAAAGGAAAATTGTTTCAAGGTTTCCAGCCTCGGAGCCGGCTCCGTGTTGGGAGCACCGAGCTCCAGCGACAGAAATGGAGGCAATGCCGCCTCCAAAACCACGGAAAGAAGGAATTTCCCCCCAGCCTTCCTCCTCGGGGCATCTCCTCATCCCTCCTTCGGATGGGCCGATGGCAGCACTTGGACCGTGACCAATATTCCTGGTCACGCAGACGCAGCTCCCTCTGGATTCTCCATCGTCCGATTCCAGAGGAGCTGAAGGCAGCAGTACAAGGAATGCAGGGGCATTTCTAGACTTTTCTAGCTGGTGTTTCCCCATGTAGTCACTTTAAAAAGCCAAAAAGGCCAACAAAACACCCTAAACTGTTGCATGTCAATCTCCCGAGTTACCTGTGTGCCTTCAGTTTACTTTAATTCCCGGAGATCCCTGTTCAAACCTGGTGCTGACGAGGCACAGTGATGTCCTAGGGAGGCACAAATAGTGTTACCATTTCTACCATTTCTTCCCCTGAATGGGAGCTACATTAATGGAGCCAGCTTTGTGAATGGAGCGTGGTTACAAGCCAGTTAAGATGTCTTACTCTGGATTAAAAAAAAATGAGATTTCCAGGCTTGCTCTGGACTCTAGCCCAAGGCTTTGCCTTTTGGGTTGTGGAGTCAAAGCCGCTTAGAAGCCGTTTTAGTTGTTTTCCTCTCTCGTGTGTCGTTAACTATGGAAACTGATGCTACCCGAGGATGTCAGGCCTGGCCAAACCAGGACTGAGCAAAGGTTTGTCCTCAATTCCTCTTCTTCAGCCTCTAATCTAATATACTTCAATGAAGCTTTGAGAAATGCTTTGCAAAATTCTTGTGGTGTAAGACTGCAAAATAGTTAATAAATCAGAGATCTGGGCTCCGGCGCTTACTTCTCTCATCTCCAACTCTTCTACCTTGTAATTTTTCTCCAAAGAAACAGAAAAATACCTTACCACTTTTCACCCTCAAGAAAAAATCAAAATTGCTTTCTAGACCATTTCCAATTCTTATTTGACTGGGAAATTCACTGTACTACTTTACCATCTGGCCAACCAACTGCAGAAAGACCATTTGCCTCGATTTTGTTTGCCAGTTTTTCAACTGAGAAGCATCTGGATCTTTCCTAACATGATAAGGAAACCCCAAAGCGAGTTAAGCTCAAATCCAGGCGGTTTCAGGGCCGTGTGGTTGGAAAGGAGCGACTTTTCCCCATGTTTTTTCAAGTTATCACACTCTCTTCCTCTAGATTCCATACCCAGAATAGGTGATTTTGGACCAGCTGTTCATGACTAAAGTGAACTAAAACATCGTAGCCTGATTGCAGTTACGGGAGATTGTGAGCAGCCTGAGTCACCCAAATCACTCCGCACCTTGGGGTTTTCCTTTACTTCACCAACAAATATAAACCTTATTATCCTGAACTGCTTCCTGAACTGGCTCCCTTCCAGTTTTCCCCTTGCCAGAAGGATTTGTCAGGCTGTGGAAAGGCTCTCCATACTTCAGCTTTCTGAATTGCAGCTAATGGGACCCACCTTGTCTGCTTGGAGATGAGTCAGCGGAGGAGCCGGCACCTCCGGGAAGGCTCCTTGTGCAGCGGGTCCAATGGAGACTCCAACCCAGGGGCAGTGGGAAGCAGCCCTTATGCCTCAGTGCTTGGAATTGCTTCTTTGATCTAGTGTTAGTGCTAATAACTAAATATCAATGTAGTTTCTGGATGGGGTCTCTCAAAGTGCTTGTTCAGAAGGACGGTATTTCAAATATTAATCGCATCCATGATTGTAAATACTGGAGCAGTCAGTTTTGTGTATGGAAACTGTAAATTCTGTACAGAATTGCACTCTGTGAGTGAAGGACCTGAGATGAGGCATGTCTGAGCTATCCCGTCACATGGTGACCTGAGCTATGATGAAAATACAGGTTGTAATTTATTTCCTGGCTTCGGAGCCCGCTCTGGACTGAGGATAAGCCAGTGCTACCTACCTGCAGTCAGGACATTCACCCCTCTCCATCTTTCTGTTGCATTAATAGAAGAACTTCTCACTAAACTGAGGTTTATTACATCAAGATTGACCACTAAATTCCTTGGGACAGGTGGGTCTCCATGCAGGCAGCTATAGCACGTGTGGATTTTATGGAAGAAATGCAAAATGGAAATAACCTTGCCTTTCTTAGCTAATGTTACAGCCAGTTCTTTGCTTCTTTGTGCTTCCCAGGGAAACTTATCTAGCACTTCTCAGCACAGATCAGTCATTGCACTAAGAGCAAGCGCCTAAGTGACAATCTTTCATTCTTGCTCCTTCCTTTCTTCTCTCCAGTAATGGAAATGTTACAGCTGAGCCCCGACTAGATGGAGCTCTCAAGTGTGTATTTATGGCTGTAGAGAATTCCCTGTGTCACTGTGCAGGGTTTTCAAGGGAGAAGAAAAATCTGTTAGTGGATGATGTTCCCTTGGAGTGTTTCACCCCCAGATAAACCTTCCTAAGAGAATGAATTACCAGCGGTAGAGGGTGATTGATAACGACTTTGAAGAAGTTGCCTGGTGACTAAAACCAGTTCTAGAAGCCGGGCAGCTCAATAGGTAAAACCAAACGTGTAGCAAGAGGCTGATGTGGTGCAATTTAACATCTCCAAAGCTACAAGCGCTTTTCAAGCTGGGTTTGGCAAGCGGGACGAGGGAGTCCTGTGTTCTGGAAGGGGCTGAGGAGAAGCATTGGCGCCCCGACCCTTCCTTGACTGCACGTGCAATAACCCAACGCACCCAAGGGCATGAGGAAGCTGGGGTTTCTGCTTCCAAGTCTTTTAAATAACTAAGTAACCCGACTAGTTATAGAATAACTGCAGTGAGACTGAAGAATAGCAGCCGCTTTCTGTCCTAGCTAGTAATGCACTGAAGATCCTAACCAGAAGAGCTGATACCTGCAAACACCTCAGAGTGACTCCTGATGGTAAAGGCAGGCTGGGGTACTAATTATTTTTTCTTTCTTTTCTTCAGTATATCTATCAAATTAGCAAATAAATGCTGGTAAGGTTATACTACTGGTTGTATACTTGTGTCCTGGATGTAACTAGCTATGAATGAGCTTGAGTCACTAGAAATATGGGTAATAAGGTTATCTTTAGTTTTGTCTCAATAAAGATTTTTCTGGATTTTTTTAAGGGTTGTGCTGGAAGGAAAGGTGGTGTTTTGACCTGAATGTCCATGACATTTAAGTTTTTTATCTGGGAATATTATAAAAAAATCCAGCCCCAGTGTGGCTGCTGCAGCTGGCATCGCATACCTATTCCCAGACAAACCCTGGAGTCTAACTGAAATGGGAACGGGTTCCTGAGAGCTGTGAGATCTCCAATAAACTGAAAAAAGAAAGAAAAAGAAAAGATAATAGT
>VWPW01019639.1:0-48073 GCA_013389825.1 Crypturellus undulatus | reverse complement strand
CTGGAAGGAAAGGTGGTGTTTTGACCTGAATGTCCATGACATTTAAGTTTTTTATCTGGGAATATTATAAAAAAATCCAGCCCCAGTGTGGCTGCTGCAGCTGGCATCGCATACCTATTCCCAGACAAACCCTGGAGTCTAACTGAAATGGGAACGGGTTCCTGAGAGCTGTGAGATCTCCAATAAACTGAAAAAAAGAAGAAAAAGCAAAAGATAATAGTTTAATTAAGAGAACCTGGCGCCCTTCCAAGGTACACGGTGCCGTTTGGAGAGGTGGGGTGGCATGCGAACAGCCTCATCATGACGGGTCGTGCAACGAGCTGCCCAAGCGGCACCAGGACCCGGACCATGCGCTGGACCCGGTCCTGTGCCGCCCTGAGCATCCTCCTGCTGCAAGGCCGACACCGAGTGCGACGGGTGGACTCAAGGGATTAATGAGCCAAATTAATCCCTTTTCTGCTCCCTCGGAGCCGGCTCCGCAGCGCCGAGCCACGTCTCGCCGGGGCACGTCCGCGGGAGCACAAACACAGGAAGGGGATGCGCTTGCCAAGAGGCAGCTCCGAGCAAAAGGTGTCAGATCTATTTCCACCTTGCTAAGCTATCAGCCGAGGCTTTCCAAGGAAAATATTTTCACTTTGGGACCACTTTCCAGATTTCCAGAGGCGAGGGAGGTGCGCGTTGTGCAAACAGCACGAGCATTGCAGGTAGCTGAGGTTTTTCCTTGGAAGAAGCAGACGTGGGTCAAATGTCAAAATATCCAGCCTGCTCCAGTGCCCTCTCCCTGCTCCTTCCTTTGCTCCGTGCAGAGCTCCGTGTTGGTCATTTCTCACTGGTCTCCCTGTTGCTTCAAGAGCCCTCTGATCTGCAGCCCTTTTGTGCTAGAAAACTCTTATTTTTTCCTCCGTTTTCCAAATCAGAGAATCGGCTGAACAGGTTCTTGTTTGGAGTCGAGTCATGGTTTAGCCAGGAACTAAAATTGCTTTGGTCTGGTTTTCATTTTCAGCCAATACTGACTTTGTGATACATTCACATTACAGAAGCCTAAATTTGAAAGTGGGAAAATTGAGCAGCTATCTCTCGAGCAGAGAAGTTTGTGACTTCCCATGCAGCGACCCCAATGCTGCTTTTTGAGGAGGACTCTTGTTTGTGCGATGAAGGGCAGCATGACAAGGACTGAAGCTATGGGAGGACGGTTGATCTTTGCAGAGGGGCTGAGGTGTGTGAGGGGACGTGCAGCTTCTGGAGTTAATCATTCTGCAAGGGCACAGCAAGGCACAGCAGAGCCAGGTGCATCTGATTTCCCCAGGGCCTGATTATGTCGTGATAACCACATCCTCTGAAGTTGATTTTCTGCTGTGTTTTCCCAGGTTCTTGTACAAAGGAATGATTTAGGTTAACTGAATTGACCATAAAATTTATCAGGTGAAATTACTCTTCTTTTTAGAAACGTCAAATAGCCAGTCTGCTCAAGGAGAAAGATTTGCAGAATGCAATAACTGCATTTATATTCTTTAATTAAAACCTGGGTGTCATCTCCACTGGATATTAGCAGAATGCTAATGGACAAGACACAAGTCCTTTGTGTTTTGTTTTTCAACAAGAAAACCAGGGATGACTTAATCTCTGATGGATATTAGAAGAATTTAGTCTTCTTTAGATCACTAATTTAATTCCAGCAAAAGTCTCTAGTCAAATATGCTGTTATTAGTAGCAACAGAGTAATAGCAAGATATGGGCTCTCCAACTTACGTAGCCAACCCTCCTTCTTTAATTACCAGTTTTACTTCAAAGCAAATAGAAGAAAAAAAGGAGAAACCTGTTGCCTGACTCAGTGTGTTCAGGACAGCCCAGACTCCCGTGTCTTGCAGTAAATGTGGCATTTGGACTGAAGCGTCTAAAAATAAAAGGGAAGCTGTGGAGAAAGTGCCTATTACCTGCAAGCGCAACCCCACCCTGGTGCATTTTTTGCCCGATGAGATGATCTTGGGACACAGCCAAGCTCCAAATTCCCAAAGTGTTGGTCAAAAACACTGATTTCACCTCCAGTTCTTGCTCATTACCATTAATGTTTTGACTTCTGACAGCAGAGCAGTGGTAGGAGTTGGACTTGTCCCTTGGAAGGGGTCCGACTTAAAGGATCATAAATATTTTTTAATGTTTTAATTTTAGCTGTAGAGATGAATTTAAGAGCAGGTCATCGCTGTTACCTCTGAACCACTTTGGCCACAGTGGGCATCCATGGGCAAGATCTGCCCCTAGCTAAAAAATTAAGAATTTAACGCTTTAATTACGGGAGCTCCCAGCTCCAATTAAGTGGTACCAATTCCCACCTCAGCCCCTCGCCTGCTAGGGGGAAAAGCGTGTTCCACCAAGGGGCTCTAGCTCTTAACATCCCGCTCTGTAAATGTCTATTTTGGGTAGACAACAACGATCCTGAGGGTTTTAGATGGCACCTGCAACCCGTGGGCATCGCAGTGCCCGGCGGCTTGCAGGGAAAGCAGCCAGCGCCGTGACTGGAGGAGTGTTTCTGGAAGAAACTTTTTCGTCATGATTCATCAAAACCACAACTTTTTTACAGGAATGCAACCATTTTGATGAAATCTTCACAGCTCCAGGATAGGTCTTGGCTTTTGACAGCAAGAGACATCTCTAACAGACAGGGAGAATATTTGAACTGGAGTAGCCAAGATCCCAAGCGGGAGCTTTTACCGCTGGGCTATTCTATGTTCTTGGGTGGGTATTTTTCACTTTCTCTAACATTTTTTATCCCTAATGCAGAGCAAAGATGGTTTTGAAATCTCAAGCTTTTGTGGGATGGGAAAACTGTCAGGCATCTTTGGATTTTATCCAGGACTTTTTTTTTTGCTTTTGCAAGAATATTTTTACTGAAGCATCACTAGGCTTCGTTTGGGCATATTTTTAGCTAAAACTAAAAGCAGATGGAGGTAATTGAGTTTTGTATTTTTCTGAGGGAAATAGTGAAATCATCGAACTTTGCTTAGAATAAAATTTATGGAAATGGCCGCAATAATGGATAAGAGCAAACTTTTTTTTTTTCAGAACTATCTTTTCAGATTCCCAGAGCAAAAGCAGTGCTTGTACCATCAATATTTTGTTCTAATTTTTTAAGGCACCATCCTTTCTTTTTGGTAATCCCACTGCAATGTTTTAGTTGTTCAAATTGGCTTATTTCTTGCAAGGTGAGGCTGTGAAATCCCAAATTGGGTGGACTGTGGATGCTGGGGGAATGAAATGCTGGTGCGCCGTATTTCTCCCCCTTTCAATAAAACCCATCGCCTTGTGCTCTGCCTTCCAGGGGCCGATACAGTAGCAGGAAAAGAAGAACCTTTATGTTCATCTTCTATCGTGTGTTACGGGACAATATTCAGGATCTACCCTCCATGCTGCAGCTGCTTATAGTGCTCTGCTTCTGTGCTTAACAATGATAGTAGCTCTATTCAAGGGCTCTTTTCTTGCAACTTGTAGACCCTCGTCACACATAGCACAAACTTCTCGCCCTGGTAGGATTGCTGTAACTGTGTTGATTTGTTTCTCAGTGATTCTTTTTCTGTAGTAGAGGAGGAGGAGGAGGAGCACGCTGACTTCCTAGAGGAAAAAGAACAGTGAAATCGGACCACGGTGCTGAGGGCTTGTCCAATCAGGCTCTGAAAACCTCCAAGGACAGAAATTCCACAGCCTTCCATTCCAGCACCCAGTTATTCCCACAGGAACTTGGTTTCACATTGTGGATGCAGAGCAGATCGGGGTTAATTCTGGCTATATTGCTGCTGCTGTTTCTAAACTCCAAATGCCAGAACATTTTTGGGGGTTCTTGGAATTCCTCCATGGTCATCAGTTACTCTTTAGGGGTGAAATGCATTGCTAAAATTCCCAGGTTGTGTTCTAGATTTTAATCTCAACCTTATGTATTCGTTATGCACCCTCAGTTTTCTGGCATTTCTGCACACTTGTCTTTTGAAATGACTGCTTTTGCCTTTATGGGATACTACCTTTCCTCTCGCTATACACAAGCCAAATAAACATGCAGTGCGTATGGATCTGCTTGCACAGGATGCCAACAGATGGCAATATTTTATCATCATTGCACAAAGCCGCCTTTACTGCGGTGCCTTACGGGTGTTTAGCTCTTCTTTGGGGCGTTAGGAGCTGCTGAAGCTCAGGTTGGTCTGGTCCTGGCCCTGCCTCGCGTCTCTGAGGTTTTGACTTTTCAGGGATGCTGCAGCTCTAAATGTCACCTGTGAAATTTTTAAAGAGGTCTCTTAAAAAGCTCTTGTGTGATCCGGGTCCCAACAGGCTCCTCTTGCACCAGAGCAAGCGCTAAAGCAAGAGCTCCCGAGCAGGTCTTGGATTTTTCCAGAAAAAATCTTTCATGTATTTGTTCCTAATTCTTGCATTTCTCCGTACAGAAGCAAGGTTTAGAGGCCGTGATCTTGACATTACTTGCGTATCATTAGAAAGCAGGAATACTTAGCTGCAGTAACCTCGTTTTTGCTTGTCTTTGCTGTGGCTTTTAGTTTCTGGTCATTCCAGCTAGGGGTTATTGCGGGCAGTGGTGCATGCAGAGACCGAGCAAAGAGGAATCCAGCTCTGTCGTGAATCCCAAGCTTGCCCTGATCTCCCCATGTGCAGCGTTCGAGTGTGCTGAGGACAGGGGTGTTTAGTAAAGATTTCCTTCCTCCTCTTCGTCCTTCTTTTTGGGGTTGATGCCTTTCATGGATGAGGTCCCACTGCTGATGGGACGGAGCCTTCTTTCAAAGCTCCCTGTGTTTGGCCAGGCCATTTTCACCTCTTCAGCCTCTGAGTTTTTTTGAGGAAAACTTACCTTTCTGTAGCACACCTGGGCGATCTTTAAATGTATTTTGCAAGGAGGAACATGGGGTCATCTCCTGTGTCCGCATCCTCACACCGGGGCAGCGGATGAGATACAGGCTTTGTGCAACCCGCGTGCAGGATTTCCTGAGCGCGCAGCGAGTATCAATGCAGCAAGGAAGAGGCCGCTCAATC
This sequence comes from Crypturellus undulatus, assembly GCA_013389825.1. Lineage (NCBI taxonomy): Eukaryota > Metazoa > Chordata > Aves > Tinamiformes > Tinamidae > Crypturellus > Crypturellus undulatus. The sequence continues at coordinate 43,048 of VWPW01019639.1, read as the reverse complement.
CCAAGAAAACTTTGTAAGAAAACAATTGTCCAACTCAGCTTCATCACAGCAGTTTGTCTGGCTTTGATCTCAGAAAGTTAACTGTCTCGATTCAGGAAGATGTGGTACGGGCACGGCAATATCCTTTCCGCATCTTCTGCCGTTTGGGTTCGTGCAGTGTAACAGCCAGGTGTTCTGGTGCCCTCCTTTCTAATGGTTTGGTTTGATATATTTATATTTTGAGGTGCTTTTTCTTTCTTTTGCCTGGAGGTTATCCAGGGAATAAGCAGTCTCGGGGTAGTAGCAGATACTGGGGATCTCATGGGTGGCTCTTCTGTCCCCATGACTCAAAAATGCCTTAGGGAACTCACGCAGTCTCCTGAGAGAGAGGGCAGGAAGGCTGCTCTTACAGATAAGTTTTTGCTTGGAAATGCCGCTTTGTCCAAAATAAACCTTCCCAGTTCTCGCTGGTCACTTTTTCCTAGGTGTGAGCAAACATCTGGCAGGGAGGGGAAGACAGAAGGTCTTTAGCATATTGTCCTGGCTGCTTATTCCCCGTTCTTTGGACGGGTAGACACATGCAAATTGGCCTTTTCTTTTTTCTCTGTGGGCCAAGAACCCGTAAGTGTCTCTGAAGCTGCACCAAGGTTGCAGTGAGTGTGCCTTTCCCTTCCCATGGCTATGGCTATAGCTGGAGCAGTTACAAACCATGTTTCATATCCCTCAGCAGCGCACATCAGCTCTGACCCCTGCAGACTGCGGCAGCAAATCCGCGGGCAATAAAAGCGAGACCACCAGAAAAACGACTGCCATTTATTTCGTTTCTAAAAGTGCTTCTCTCTCTCTTTCCCCGAGCAGCCTTTCCCCGCGCTGAAAGGGATCCCTTGGTCAGGAGTCAGCAGGCGCCGTGGTCGAAGGCTTTGAGGGGCAGCGGAGTGGAACATTACAACACACGGGAGCAGCGCGCGCTCATGAGGGTCCCTTCCCTGCACGGACCTCCCTCCAAGAGCAGCCTCAGGTCGTTCTTCATCCCGACCCCCCTCTAGTCATTCCGATCCCCTGCTTCCACCCGTCCCGACATCGCCTGGGTCCCCAGGTTGCCCTTTTCCGCAGGTATTGCTAAAGCAAATAGCACGCAGTATTTACTAGGTGCAATGCTTTAAATCATATTAATCTAGCCAATAAAGTATTTATGGCCAATAAAAATTCCACAGTGGCGGAGCTGGTTCGTGAGGAGGATGAATGACGGACTCATGTCCTGCGCCAGCCAGACTGTCCGCGGCCGTGGAAGGAACAGGGGAGCAGCAGGAGGAAACGGCAGCAGGGAGTTCGAATGGCCCCTGTGTTGGGGATGCCGGAGAGGGGCTTGCTAGAGCACACTGCATTGCTGTGTGCAGCCTGTGACTTCTAAGCCACAAATCATAGAATCACAGAATGCCTAAGGTTGGAAGGGACCTCTCAATGTCATCTAGTCCAACCCCCTGCACACGCAGGGCCACCAAATCGATGCATAAATGACTGCGTTGAAGATTGGGATAATAGTGACATAAAAAGTGCAATCAAACAAAGCATAAGCCTGTGTTTACTCTTAGGTAAATGCTTAAAATTATCTTGATTTGGAGAATGCAGGTATCACAAAAGGGACTGGATGTTTCTACGGATCCCGTCAAGTTAAACTGGCTTCAGTGGAATGCAAAATAAAAATGTCTGGTAAGCAAAAGAAGCTTTTCAAAGTATTTTAGAGGTTCAGAGATCAGAGTAAAACTTAGCGGTAGATCAGAATTTGTCTCTGGTCATGCAAGGGTTTTGCACTTTCTTTTGGAGCATCTAGTTCTTGCCGATGTTGGAGAGCTGGTATTGAGCAAAGGAGACCTGGGAGTCCCTTTGCCTCCAAATTCCCCAAATCCCACTAAATCATACAGTCAATTGCATAGCCTGGGAGACTTTCTACCACTTTATATGACTGATCAATGAAAGCTGTTGACTGTAGAAGAGAATTTTTCTCGAGTATCAAGTGAGCTTGGTTGGCCAACCTGCAACATCTCTGTTCCAAAACCTTTTATAAAACTGTTCTCTGCAGTAGGGAGGTGACTCCAGGGAGGTTGGTTTACTCAGTCATTAGTATAATGGTCCTCCTTGGCATCCAGTATGATCTTCCTATATTTATGTGGGAAATGGAAGTGTTTGGGCAATGTAATCTCAAGACTTCATAGACTTTTGGCAAATCATGGACTGCTCTGACTTTCTTTTCTTGCAGGAGCCAAAGCTAGAGAATAGACAGTTGCAATGGAAATCACCTCTGTCTGTGTGTTAGCTCCTCTGGAGTAAATAGGAGGCAAATTGGAATGTCTTCCTGAGCCCTGTGAGTCAAAGGGTGTTTCTTAGATGTTTTTGGAGACAGTTTCACTTCTGGTGTTACGTACAGGTACCTGCGTTGCCACCTCCTGGGGATGTGAGCAGGCACTTGCTATTTTTAGGTGGAATATGGAGGAAGAGGAGAATGCAAGAGACATGAACTCATGGAACAGCTTATGAATTGTCTCTTACATTATGTTGCCTAGTCAAACCTATTTCTTAATCCATACTAATTTTGCCAGCATCTTTCCATATTGGCACCCAAATTAACATTCCCTCTCTGCAGAGGTTAATGAGCTAGTGCTGTTGAATGCCATTCAGTAACAATAACAGCAGCAATGGGAGGAGAAAGGCACTTTTTGCTACAAATACAAATATTTGAGGGTTTTTTTGTTGTCGTTTTGCCTGTTTCTGGTTTTTTCCATGCTTGTCTTAGGTGAGTTTCCATCTGTCATCTTCTGCGGCCCTGGAAGGAGATGGCTCCAGCACCTCTTGTGCCTGTAACACCACCACCCCTTAGAACAACAAACCCATCAGCGTGTGTAATTCTGAACACCCCTGAGCTGGCATGACACAAAGATGAACACGGGCAACACCCAGGGTTAGCAAAAGCAGCCTGGGACACTGGGCTCGGAGAGGCCAAACAAGCCATGGGTCCAGCCTCGGAGCTGCATGATCCATGCCACTTTAGAGCAGCAGCAGAATTCAGCCCTTGGGTAGCCGCAGCGCCCATCTGTCTTGTCACACAGACAGATGCCTCAAATGCTATTTTGGGTTTGTGTGTGCTGACCTTGTCAGTGTCCCACATTTGATCTGCACTGCCATTTCGACTTGCAGAAAAATTGCCTGGATTGATCTCCTGTCAAGTTTCCCTTGAACTGTGGCTGTTTCAGAGAAAACCGTGGCTATGCACCCTCGGATGGAGGAGCGTGTCCTGTGCTTGTTCTCCTGCTTTTTAGAAGAAAGGGAGGCTGTGGCACAGAGAGGAACTTTGCATTCCTTTCTGAACGGATTAGGGTTTGTTGTGGTCATTCTTAATTACCTTGAGGATTTGTGGTTATCTGACAGCTCATCGGACCTGGTCTACAATAAGATAGAGACCTCTTTTTCCTGTCAGCTTATGCAACTGGCTTTTCAGCATGAGGGTTTTGCAATTCCCTTTCTTTCTTTCCTGTATTTCTGTGTGTAGAATACTAGCAATCTGTGGCCAAAAGCAGAGAAATGAAACTTTCCGTGAACATGAAGTATTGCAAAAGTTGGTATATCTGTATGTAAGCGCATGCATGCGCCTATCAGTGTCTGCTTCGCTTTCCTTTTTAATCATTTCACATGCAGGCAAAGGATCCTCTATTGAAAGTCTTATGTTCTTTCATTGTATGATGTGATGGAAATTAACACCTTGATTTGTGTATGTATATATAAATGTATATGAAAAGCAGCTCCAATTAGATTTTTTTTTCTTTTACTGTGTTTCCTGTTTCTTATGACTAAGTATGGGTAATTATCTTGGCTCACTTTTTCCACTCCACCCTTGCTTAGAGAAAACCTGTTGCAAGTTTGCTTGATATTTTATTTTTCTCCTTTTTTTTTGTAGTTTTGGTAATTAAAAGGCTTGCAAATTGTTATGGATAGTAACTATTTTTAGTCAGATTTAGAAGTATTAAAGTAGTGATTTTAAATGATGTTTTAATTCTCAAGAGCTTTAAAGAGATTGCTTCACTTATTTTCCTCTCCCAGATTTCCCATCTCCACACTGTATATTGTACCCTACCACCTTTCTTTGATATCTTCATTCTTGGGCTGCACTATCTTCAGAAGAAAAGTGTCAGATTATGCAAGAAGGTGAATAGTTTTCTTCCCTACCGCTAGGTCCGTATTTTCCCAAATCTCCCCCTCTCCTCTTGGAGATCTGCAAGGAGAAGAACTGTGTTCTCTGTCCTTGCAAAAGGCTCCGTTTCCTTGGGCAATGCTTGGCACCAAAGGCCGTGTCCCAAGGAGACGCTTCCCGAACACCCAGTCTTGACACCCCCATCCAGCCCAGACTGTGGAATTGAGTGTCATTGCTGATGCTGATACTGATAAAATTAATATAGAAGGATGATTACTGACTGACATTCGGATATATAGAGTTGTGATGCTTTTAAGGTTGCTTTACATTGTTCTATGATGAGCATGAATGCAGAAGGTTGGTTTGTTGGTTAGTTTTTACTTCTTTTCCATTTAATTTCTTTGGATGTCCTTCCCCAACCGTCATGCTCTTCCAAAGTTTTGTTGAGATCTTTGGCCGTTCTGCCTATATGCACACCTAGATCCATTAAGCACAGGATAAATTGCATTATCCATGTGCTCGTGAGTGCCGTGCAGGGATGGCACTTTGCCCAGAGCCATCTGGCACCTGGAGGTTAAACTGGGAGAGTGGGAACACGGCGCAATGGGAAATGCACTGACCCCAGTGCTGGAATAGCTCTAAAGTCTAGTCAGCTGCACTTTAAATCAGGAAATAAAGCATATTTTATGATTGATTTTGCTTCTGAACACTGTGAGTGAAGACGCATCCTTAGCCCGTGCTTCCTCGCTCTTGCTGTTTCGTAATGTTCCTTTGAATCCTGTGCCACAACCGTCTGTCTGCATATTTATGCCTTCCTCTCCCTGTGCTCTTGTCTGCGACCCTGGGGCAAGAGCAGGCAACTTATCTAGGGCCAGAACGAAACACAACATCAAAGCAAAATTATGCAAATCCTCAGCAGGAGCAATTAACAGATGACATTTTTGACAAGTGTAAATGTATAATTTCAAAGAGGGATCGTTTTATGCTCTTCTGCAGTTAATTATCGGGCGCAAGTTACAACAAAACAAAGAGGAAGAATACAATCTCCAAAACAACTTCGACCTTCATAGAAGAATTTAGGAATTTTTAATATGTAAACAATGAATTACTGAGGAAAAACCTGACGTTTGCCCTCCCTGCTGTTGTAACTGTGCATGCCCCTCCTTGCATTTCCTTCTCAGTGTTTTTCGTTTGCTGCTTTGAAACCCTGGGAGCTTTTTTAATGAAAAATGAGTATGGAAATGGCTATGGGATGAGCCACAAAGGAGGCGCTGGGCAGGGGAGCTCCGAGCTGTGACTCGGGATAGGGGATGCTCTTCCTAGTTCTCCCACCTGGGTGGAAGGAGCTCAGGGCAGGGAGGTCCCCAGCACTTTGCAGGATCCGACCCCCGTGTCCGCAGGCGATGGGGCCTGAGTAAGCGTGTGGGTTTTCCTGAATTACATTTGGCTGTCGGCGTTTCTGCTGCAGTCAGCAGGGACTTGTTTTGTCTTGCCTTCCACCAAAATAATTCCCACAGTCTGAGCAACCAGCAAGGTTCAGGTGCAGGTTACAGACTTCCAGTCATCCAGAAAATTGACAATCGCAACAGGAGATGGGTTCGACTGTGTCTCTTGTAAAATATTTTTCCTCATTAGGCAGACGGCGCGGAGAAAATCTAGGGTCCTTCTGCCCCCTTGCTTTGTCGGGGGGATCTGAGGGAGGTGTCATCCCACCGCGCTCCATGCACCATGCGCTCCCCACGGATGGTTTTAATGCGCTCCCCACGGATGGTTTTACACCCCGTTTTTCCTTTTAGCACTTGCTACCAAATCCCAACAGCGAAGGGCATGTGGTTGGCCATGCACAAGAGAAGTAAAGCAGGAGAAGAACCATCTCGGGCTGGAATTTGGTTCTGTAAAACAAAAGTGAGGGCATTTGTTAGGCAAAATTGAAGTTCTTTTCTGCTTCCTGCGTTGCCTAAAGCAAAAACTCATTGTGATCTTCCCCCGTTTCATTCATGTCAATGAAATGTGGTGGTTCTGACCTGGAGGAGTGCAATCCAGCCCTTGCTGTCGTTTCCTTTTGCACGGGATGCCTCAGTCCCATATACCTGAGCACACGGCAGGCTCTGCCCGTCTGCGCTTGGCTGTGGTTACAAGATTCCCTTCCCCTTTATCTGCCCCAAGTTTCTCAGCAGCACGAGGGAAAAATGCCAGTCATTGTGGCTACAAAAGTGAATCCCAGCTCCCTATCTGATTTGACTGCGTTGGTGAGAACTTTCCTGGCACTCTAAGGCCATGTCTTTCCCTGCCTAAATTCCGGGAACCGGAGTCAGCAAATAATACCTTAGCACAAAGGAGTTTCACCATAAATAATTGCTGGAGCTTCGGTGCGTTGTTGAATCAGTAGGAAGTCGGCTGACAGAGAATTAAAAACAGCACCAAGTTTAAACAAGGGTTTGCTCGGTGAGTTCGTTGGTGAAGAGCAAACTCAGCCTTACCTTAGGGTGGACCTTAGCTTCTCTAATGCTGATTTTGGTGCAAAGCTGCTCCCCGCCGCAGTGCTCGGTTGTGTCCCCGCTGCGTCCCCAATGGTAAAGGCAGATGGTGAGGGGCCGCGTTGGTCTCCTGCCTCCCCTTTCGTTAGCATCTCGGGACCAACTGCAGGTTCAGAGATGTGTGCAAGGCGTCAGGNGAATTAAAAACAGCACCAAGTTTAAACAAGGGTTTGCTCGGTGAGTTCGTTGGTGAAGAGCAAACTCAGCCTTACCTTAGGGTGGACCTTAGCTTCTCTAATGCTGATTTTGGTGCAAAGCTGCTGTCCACCACAGTGCTCGGTTGTGTCCCCGCTGCATCCCCAATGGTAAAGGCAGACGGTGAGGGGCTGCGTTGGTCTCCTGCCTCCCCTTTCGTTAGCATCTCGGGACCAACCTGCAGGTTCGGCGTCAGGGCAGGACTAAGGCAGAACGGAGAACGTGGAGCAATTACGAGCATGGAAAGAGCTGGATTTTAACCCTTCCTAACATTTCCTTGTCCTCTCCTGCATGCTTGTTTCCCTGTATTCCTACAATTCCCTGGACAGGCTCTTCAGACCCTGCTGCAGTGGGAGAGGACCAGTACCTGAGAGGACCTGTGTTGTCCTGGGGTTTCTGAGCCCTAGGACACACATTTGTCATTTGTGCATCTGCACAGATACCTGCATCTCACCCCGTGTGTAATACTTATAATTTGAAGGTGGATTATGGAATTACGGTACATTTTAGAACATTGTTTGCTGTATTCCTGCTTCAGCTAGAGGTCTTCTTGGGTAACCTTGGACAAACTATTCCTGTTCCCTGCGCTTCAGGGCAAGTGGTAACGTCCAGGGCACGAGCGTCTTTATTGATCATCCTCATGATGCACTTTGAAATGTGCCATATCTGCAAGGCAGTGACCGCTAGTGGGTAAAGAGGTAGAACTGCCAAGTGAAGAGAATTAAAAATAACAAACTCTACAACAATATTGCAGCGTTATCTGCTGCAGCTGCCCGAACCATCCCGTGCAGCCTCAGCCCTCCTCGTGGGACGCTCTCCTGTCGATACAACCCCGAGGCCCTTGGGTGGGTTGACTCTTTTTCCCCCTGCTTGGCAAGAGCAAACCGTTCCTGCTGCTATTCCCAGGCAGCCGCCACCGGCTTAGGTCCAGGATGAAAAATCATCCCCCTGCTCTCGTGTGCGGGAGCCAAAGCGTGAGCGTGCCAAGGGGAGAAAATACCCATTAGCGCTTTTTATATCCTGAGCATTTCATAAGCATGAGGCCTCCCCACGCTCCTGCGAGCTAAGTCATGGTCTGCATGACATTTCTTAAAAACGGCGCTTGGCACCAGCTCCGGTTTTCCCCCAGCCCTCCCACACTGACCAGCGCTGCCGTCCTGCTATCGCTGCAGCCGCGTCGGGCTTAATCGGGTTTAATGGAAGTGTTTTCCAGCCAGGAATGTCTTGAAAGAAGGAGACTGCAGCTTGCTGGGGTCTGCACAGGGGTGCTCGGTCCCCAGCTCAATGCAAGGTGCTGAGGACAAGAAGTGTTTTCCTTGGCTTAGAGGTTGGGAAGGAGACAGCAGAGCTGGTTTCTAGACCCGTCGCCCAGCATACTGCATTGGGCATCATCAATTATTATTGCCCTTCCTAATGCATTCTTCTCTCACTACTCTGTTTATTTCCGTTTAATCTCTATTTACACTCTAGTTAACAAGAGGAGAAATGAGCATTTCTGGTGATAAATCATTCGTAAAGAAGAGCACTGATCCTCTGGTCTTCACTTCCACTCCCAAATGATAGTATAACCGAGGGGAGAGGCGTTATCTGCTCCTCCGATCAGTAGATGATACCGCAAGGTAGCATATGGGGCTCTCTCTCATTCACTCTCCTGTTCAGACCTGCTGCTTTTTGCCCACTGACATAGAACGAACGCCAGGAGAAAATATTTTTCAGCCAAGAGAGTGCTTAACCCCAGCAATTGATGTCAGTGCTGCGAAGGGCTCAGAAATCCCGATTCCAGACAGGCTGCTGCTCGGTAGGTGGCCAAGTGAGAGCCCCGGCTGTGGGACAGGGACAACACGGAGCCCTCGACAGCCACAGAACGAAACAGGTTCCGTCTTTGGGAGCCCCGAGGTGTTCGTTTTCCGTGATGGAATCAATGAGTCTCATGCAAGGACTCAAGGATTTGCTCAGCAGGATCGGGATGCTGCCCAGTGGCACGCACCAAGGCCAGCAACACCACAGAGTGACTTCCTAAAACGCACAATATTTATCTCATATAATATTTTAATATAATATTTTCAGGTTTAAATGCAGGCTCCAATTAAACCCCAGGCTCCAGGGGACTCCCTGGGGTTCCCTTTAGCAGTGTGGAATATGGCTGGAATATGGGGGGCAGCTTCCCAGCTCAGCCAGAAGATGCTGGGGCTGCAATACCAGGAGATATGATGAAAAATCAGGGTTCTTATTGGGTCAAATCACTGAAAATCAGGTTTGCTTCAATCTGATCAAGATGTCTGGCAGTTTGAAGAGGGACAACATGGAAATCTCATCCCTAAGCCAACAAAAGTTCTAAAATTAGACTGAGAGGAGTCTGGTAATTCATGACAGTGTAAAGTCAGTCCAAAGACTGATTAAGAGTCCTCTTTCTCTGGCAGTGCTTGTGCTTCTGACCCAAGACTGGTCTGTGAACTGTAAAGCTGGTCCACAGGAGAGTTATCCTGTTTTCTGAGGACACTAGAAGCCAGGAAACTATAAGGGAGTAAATAAATAGCATTTCCCCAACACCCCGCCTAATCTGGACCCATAGATGACAACATTATCTATTTTTAATATGGAAATTCCGGAGCAGCTGGGTTTGTTTACCCTTGAAAGGTCTGACGACATTGCTTTCATTTTGCAGACTTCTGTGTTTTCGTACTATATATTTTTTTTTGTGGTTAAAATGCAAAGGAGGAACAAGGGAAAATCCACTATCCAAATAAGCAAAAGACAAGCTGAAAGGAATATGTGAAGTGTCTGTTGCTGGTTTGTTTGTTTAAAATGCTTACCTGGGGGTTTGCATCTTCTGAAAGAAAAAAAAAAAGGTGGAAAAAGAAAAGGAACAAAACTGATTATAATCATTTGGAAACATCAGGAATTAAGTGCATTAAAATACATAATGTTGGCTCCATTTTTGATTTGTAGGGTATCAATATGAAGTGTCACAAATACCTGGAACAAATCTGTGGGTGCAAAACAAGTTGGTTGTCTGAGTCTTCCTTGTTGTGCCACGTTACCTTTATTTTAGCAAATTGCACTTATCTATGTGCAGTCATTAAGCTAATCAGTGGCAGGGGAGAAAGGGGAATAGGGAGAAAGCAACTGCAAAGAGCGAAGGAAATTACGCAGACGCTGTCCACCCCCAGATCTAACTTTTCCCTTCCATGTGGTTTTGGGCTACATGTGGGATTTGAGTTGTACTTGGAAAGCATAATGCATGTACCAACATCTGGAAGTATCATAATGGTTGCTGTAAGAATTATTACAGTAGTTGTGGATGAAATCTAGTGCTTTGCAGCCCATGCAGCCTAACAGCAGCTTGCTTTAGTTATTGAAAATATTTTAATGCCCTGAACCGTATTTAACCAAAAGGAAAAAGAAGGAAAATATAATCAAGCAAATAGACGAGCAGGATGAGCACTGAGCAATTCCAGGCAGTGGGATTATTGAGGGCTGGAGTTGGACTGTGAAAAAAAAAAAGAGTTGGAAATTCTAGGTGAATTTTATAATTGGGGTTCACTCCTGAGGTTGGGGCAAGCCACAGAAGTGAAGTTTTTCAACCATTTCCACTAACTGAGGTCGCTTTTCACTTTGGGTGCCACCATGGGAAGCCACTGGTTCTCCTATTGCACTGGAAATTAGGAGGAAAAAGTCGGAAACCCTCAGCACTTCAAAATTGATGGGTGCTTTGAAATATTTTTCTGTTTTGCCAGTTTGATGTTTTAGTTGGCTCATCCGGACACGCAGCAGTGACAACATGACTCTCCCAGGGGTATCAGGAAGCTGATTTGCTGTTAGTGCATCAATTTTAAAGGCCTGGGGAGGAACTACTGAAATTGTAATGTGAAGTAGTTACATATTACTTGGTCCATTTCTTCAATTCAGGGAGGGCTGAAGAGTTTCTCATAGATTTAATGCTGCTCTGTGCATGCTCCGAGTGGCCCCATCAAGGGTTATAGTGTTTTTTACTGCAAATTGCGGCTCTTCCATGGAGCCCATGGAGGGCTTGGCGTGGCTCTTGAGCTGCTCCTTGGACCAAAGACCCACTGATGACGCCCATTAACACTATTCCATATAAAATACCTGGAAGAGTCACTTATTAGGCATGGATTGCTTGATCTGCCCTGAAAGCACCAGCATCTGGTCTTAAGCTTTCTGCCATGGTTAGGTTTTTTAAGGGTGTGATCCGTAAATAAAGAAGAACAAAACACTTTGATGTGACATTTAAGGATGCAACTGGATCTCAAAGCTTAGACTTCCCCTTCTCCTGTATACACTGTCTTGCAGGGATCCTTGTGGGCGTTATTTGCACTGAATAATTGGGAAAGCCGCTGGATTCCTGGTGGGGGAACTGCAGCCTCTCTCTAAAGCAAATCAGCCCCTGAATGAAAGAAAAAAAATCCAAATTAAACCTGTTGACAAAGCGCATTGCTGGCCATCTGCCACTTCAAACAGGCTGCAGGCTGGGGAAGGTGGGTGTTGTTTATCAGAGACACATCTCTTCGGGTTTCATAATAACTGCCTTTCAGGAAGAGGTCTAGTTAAAATAATTCCTTGCTGTATCCCATAGTGCCTTCTTGCACCCTGGGCTCTTAAAACCTGATTCTGGGAATCAAGAAATAATAAGAAAAACCCTATTCGCTTAGGTCAGACTGAGCCAAGAACGGAAAATTGTCCTTGAAGTGCTTTTGGTTCCAGCAATAATAAGACCTGTCATTTGTTACATGTTAATTGCACATTATTATCTTTTGTAGGTTAAGTCAACCAAAGGTTTCTTGTACGGTTGGAAACAAAGTTGTAATCTTTAATATGGTTTGCAGCCTCGGCTTAGGTTTTTTTTTCAGGTTGTCTTTTGGAATCTTGCACTTAGACCGATTTCTTTACAAACAGATTAGATATCTGTTTCCCCATGGAAATGTATGGCCATCTAAGCTATCTTCCATATGATAATCTCAAAGCAGAGCCTTACAAACTCAGAGTAAGTGAGCCTTGCAGTTCCCCATGGGAAAGGTATATCATAATCCTCATTTTTGAAAGACTACCGGAGTAAGCCTGTGATGAATCTAGGAAAGGAAACGATTTCCAAGTATTGAAGTTGTTCTACCACCGCAGATAAAACCATATGCTCCTACCAAGTTCTCTCTAATAGAATTTATGATATTTTTGCAAAACTTCTCCTCAGTAAGGGAACACTAGCTTGCTTCTTCTCTCCCCCTAGCTCTCTCCTCCTGTCATTTTATTCCGTATGCCCTATGCAGCTGTCAGTGCCCCAGTGATTTATCCGGATTGGGAATCCCCAGTGCTGATTGACTGTTCCTTGACGCTGTTGATCAATCACATTTGGAGACAAGCAAAGGCACATACGTGGAGACAGAGGAACCGTCTGGCCCGTAACCTCATTCATTCTTGATGGGCTTCTAAATGTTTATGCCTGAATGTTTTTTGGCTAAAGATTTGTGTTGATAGATGGAAGAGGATGCCCAGGATTTCTTGCATTCAAAGTTAATGAAATTGAGGCCAGCGAAATACCTAAAACATTGTTCATTTTTTCTTCCTCGTCGGGAGTTCCTGGCGAGCTCCATGCGCCTGTCTGGATGCCCTGGCATTTCCGCGGGTTCCTATATCATCCTGTACGAACGCAGCACCACAGCAATCATCTCCCCGCCGCTGCCCTCTCATCCCATATTTTGTCTGTTTCCATCTTTCACTGACTTTTACTGCACCAATAATGTAGAGTCTGAGATTGTTGGCTGCGGACCTAGAGAACCGTTTTAAAACCTAAGCAGTATTTTTTCCTCCTTGCCCCATGAATATAATATAAACCTGCTTTTGCAGGAGTTGCCTTGCTATTATCACCATCTTTTTCTCTCTGTAGACCAGACCAGACCTTTCTATCCAGCCTGGGCTTCTATGATCCTCTGTTGATTTATTTTCTTCCAGAGAGCAGAAAAAAAAAGGAGAAAAAAACTCCCCCCAATCCTGTAAAAGTCTTCCCAACCAGAAAAGTAAGTCACTGAACTTGAAAAATAGGGAGAGTGTCTTTATCTCCGTGTTGACTAGAGAAGCAGTTGGAAATGAAGTATTTCTGCTCCGAGGAATTTGGTTTTGGGTACTCGGTGCTGTTCTGGTTGAGCATCCTGTCCTAAGGACCACAAAAGTGACAGTGACAGTGGCAGCACCCATGGTTTTGCGATCATGTGGAGTTAAAATAAGAAACAGCCGCTGTGTTTCCCCTTCTTCTTACTTTACGTAAATCTTCTGTATTTTAAAAAACAAGTTAATTAAGCCACCTGTCCCCTTATCTCCTACCCTGTTTGTGCTCACCTGTTTCCCTATCTGTAGTCAATCTGTTTGCATATGTGTCTACCTATATAATCATTAATCCGGTTCCTTTAATTTCTGCTCAGAAGGGAACACAGTTTAACATGTTTCTCCTCGTGCGTTGCGTCCTGCACCTGGAGCGCTGTGGAGGTATTTTGGGGGTAGTTTGGGGTTTTTTTTTTGCTTTGTCTGCGTTGCAGTTTGCCTGCGGACATTCGCAGTGCCTGATTAAAGCCTTCCCCCTGCTAGGGGACAGCAGAAGGCTCTGCAAGAAGAAACAAGTGTGAAACTGGTTGTGGTTGCGGCAGCTGAGCACAGACCACCGCACTAGAACAAAAGGGAGGGAAGCCGCTCGGATCCTCGGTGTGTGGCAGGGGGATGGACCAGCACATCCATTTTGTGCAAAATATTATCTTATGGGGCTATTTTAACTCTTTGGAGAAGTAAATTAATGAGTTATATTGGCACAGAAGTTAGTGCATTTCTCATCTCGCTCCCTGGTCCTGCGTGGCCAGGCGGCCAGTGCGGGGGCATCGGGATGGAGATGCTGTCCCGTGTGGACCACGGTGGCTTTGGAGAGTCTTGGAAAAGGGTCCCAATTCCATGAGCATCCAGCCCTGGCTCCTGGGACTCCACTTTTGCCAGGCAAACTCCATCCCTGTATCCTTGTCCTGGTGCCATTGCAGCAGGAGATCCATGTGGATGCAGCAGCTGTGGTCCCTGCCCGGTCCCCGTGTCCGTGGTGACACTCACACCGTTACCTTATGCACACCATTCCGGCAGGGGAAATGCAGCATTCCCGAAAATCCTGTATCCGTAACCCGTGTAAATACTACTTTCCTTGGGACATCTAGTGGGAGAACAACATACTGCACAGCGCCCGCAACCGAGACTCCTGCAAGTGCATTTGGTGTCTGAGGGAAAACCCGCTCAGGAGCGACAAGAGAGAGGAGAGAAATTATTATTATTATTTTTTTTTAAGAAATTCTCCTTTTTTCTTTTTTGCTGTTTTGAGACAGGCAAAGATTAAAAATAGGAAAAAGTTGGAGAGGCACATAATTTGGAAAAACTCTTTTTGCAAAATTGAAAGATGCTAATTAAAAGGCTTAAAGTAAAGAATGAACATTTTTGTAGAAGTGCACCTGAGTTTCAGTGAGACTTCATTTGCAGATTGAGGTGATAATAAGTAAATAAGGGAAATGATTAAATTGTTTTGGAAGTGAGGGTCCACTTTTGGCTTGCGCTTGTGCAGTTCTTACTAGCCGGGGATGCGGGGCATGCCTTGGTCTCCTTGGAATCAATTATTAGTGATTACAATCACTAGTAATGATGGGAAAACCTCCTTTCCTTTGTGTCATGTCTTGTGTCGTGGTGCCCAAGTGCTCCCAATGGCTGAATCTTCCAGAGAAACCTGAGAAAACACAAGTTCGTGCTGTTAGTAGCAAATCTGTTGCAAAGGAGCAAACAGATTTCTCGCTGTTTGGTGCAAAAGCGAAGTCAGGAGGAGCAGTCGTGTCTTGTGAGGCAATGGAAAACCAAGAGCAAAGGAAGGGGGAGCCTGGGGTCTGTCACACGCTGCCTGGACTTGCTCCTCCTGCCCACTCAGCCGCCTCACACAGCACCATATTGCAAAATTATTTGCTGTTTTTTTGAAAAAGCACCTCCAAGATCCTCCTGCTCCGTCTTATTGTCACCGTCTGGGCACGGTCACTCTTGGATAGCTCCCTTGGACAGCTTGTCTGTGTCACTTCGGGTTGGAGAAACCTTCAAGGAAAAGCAATTGGGAATAGCGGAGCAGCGGGATGTGCTTGTTGTGCACCTCCTCGTCGGTGCTTCCAAGGTGACCTTACCTGGTGCTGATGGNCTGCTCCGTCTTATTGTCACCGTCTGGGCACGGTCACTCTTGGATAGCTCCCTTGGACAGCTTGTCCGTGTCGGGTTGGAGAAGCCTTCAAGGAAAAGCAATTGGAAATAGCGGAGCAGCCGGGATGTGCTTGGTGCTGTCGTGCACCTCCTCATCGGTGCTTCCGAGGTGACCTTACCTGATGCTGATGGAGTAATTCCTTTCCCAGGCCTATCTCTGCAAAAATGCCCAAAACAGGTGTAATTCCTGCCCACATTCTTTAGCAGGGCATCAGCAATACCCTTAACCTGCCCTTAACGAAGGGATTCCGGAGCAGGAACATTTCGGGAGCTGCAGTCTCCGAGCAAGGCAGGGTTTAGGAGAGGTCCATGTCGGCGCGTGGGCTCTGACAGCCTCTGAGCCCAGAGGAGCTGATCTAATAACTATTATTTTCCATCTTGAGCTCGTCGGAGTCTGAGTCCTTCCAGCTTTTCTTTTTCTCCTTTTGGGATAACGAGGTGGATAAGAAACACGAATGTTCTGTATCAGAATCCCTTCTTGACACTCTCCCATGCTCCTAAGTATGTCATCAGCTGCACTCAGAGCATTAAGCCGCTGCTGCCAATACACGAGCAAAGGTTTCGGAAAGAGTTGAGTTGGAAAAGAGGTGGGATCAGGCTCGCCCACAGAATTTTCTTTTGTGCCAGTGCTAACAGACGGTTCGAGTTAAAGTAAGAAACAGCCAGGAAAAATGTGCAGATGCTTAATTCTCTGCAGGATTTATAATATTATACGGTAAGCGTTTGCACCCTATACAATAAAACCAAGCTGGCTTTACTACATATAAAAGAAAACAAAACAAAAAAATCACAAGTTTGACAGCAATTAGAGTGAATAGACATTTATTTTATCCTTTTACTAGCAGGACCAATTGTGATTTTATGCTCTGAAAAAGCTCATTTTAAAGTTTTATGTCTGAAGCGGCCTTGCCAAATCTAGCTTAATATTGTTACATTAAATGGATGGTAAAATGTGTTCTTAAAACCCTCCATCCTGTAAAGGAGCTGGGCGCAGGGAACTGCTGCTAATGAGAGGCAGGGCTGAGCCGTGGCCCGTGGGCTGGTTTATGGTGTGGAGCTGGAGGGGTTTGGATGCACCATCCTCGTGTCGTTGCCGTCCGATCCTGGCATTTCCAGCCATCCCAACCACTTGCCTCTCCACAGCAGCAAACCCAAGCGGTCTGGAGCTGGGCTGGCACCGGGAATGTCTTTGGGAAGATCCTTGGCGTCTTTGGAAGTGGATCTCTCGCTTCCAACCCTAATTTCTTGCCCTCAACTCTTCAAACTTCACAAAGAAGCCAACTCTGCAAGCGCTGGTTATAGATCCAGCTTCCCAGGTGCTCCGAGGAGCCCTGGCAGCAGCCCTTGCACATCCCAACCCTTCATCACATTGTAGGGTATCTCAAAGATGCAAGAGCACTCGTGTTCTTTATTCACACGCTGATGCTTGGCTCTCCTCACTACTGGTTGCTCTCAGAGAGGCCAGTAAAAGAGCTAAAGTGGCCCTTGCAAAACCCCCAAGTGACTCCTGCTTCCAGACATTTATTTTTCCTCTTTTTGAATAGTGGTT
This sequence comes from Crypturellus undulatus, assembly GCA_013389825.1. Classification (NCBI taxonomy): domain Eukaryota; kingdom Metazoa; phylum Chordata; class Aves; order Tinamiformes; family Tinamidae; genus Crypturellus; species Crypturellus undulatus. The sequence continues at coordinate 26,337 of VWPW01019639.1, read as the reverse complement.
TGGGCAGAACGTGAGTCCTGTGCAGTAGCAGCTGCCCCTCGTGTGCCACCAGCTCTATGCAGAAACTTGATCTGGGCCACAGATATAATGTAAAAGGCTTTGGAAAGAGCTAACACTAAAGGAGGTGCCGTAATAAGCCCTGTTGTCAAGCGCGGGGAGCTGGGGCTGATGGAGCAACGGGGCTTTTGCTGCAGACACCAAGTCCCTCCTTGTGCCAGGTATCCAGGTGGGATTCCATGCAATGGAAAAATACATTTAAATTCTTTGCAATTACCACTGCTTTCTATCGGTCATCCTGCCCAGCACCTTCCTTGTCCCAAAGCCGCCGATTAGTGACTCGGGAAGAGGCACAGGGAGACGGGTGTCCCCCCGCACCGTGGGGTTCATTGGGGTTTCCCTGGGCCCATTCCTCTGCCTTCTGTCACTTGGCATCAAGTCTTAATAGACCAGGGAATATTGCTTTAATAAAAGTAGAAATAGTTGTTTCAGACCTAGTTTGGGCTGTTTTTTTCTTCCTTCAGGTTTTGTAGCTCTCCTAGGGTGGCGATTTCCATTCTGTTTGTTCAATGGCCTTTATTAAACAATTATTTTTGTCAGTCTTAAATGCAAACAGCAAGACTACAGTTACTGGGAAATGAAAAGTATATTGCTAATACAATGCCAAGGGCTCTTTTCCCCTCAATGAATGGTTTGAAAGCATTTTTTTTTAAATGTAACTATGCTTTAAAGAAATCATATTTAATACTGACTTGTATCATAAACCTCTGGTTCAGTCTTTTAGTGTAAGGTCTTAAATAGTCATTGGAGTTCAGTATTTACAGCATTATTTTATGTTAACAAATATTCTTAATATTCATATTGTGTTTATGGGGGGCTAAAGGCAGTTATAAGTGTGGAGCGTGCCCAGATGTTTCCTAGATGGGAGTAAAACGTGCCATCAAAATGAGCCTTTGTTACACTGCGTGCGCTAATGCCATTAAGATGGATATTATGGGTTTATAAAGAGCATCATGTAGAGACCCAGCTGAGCTGCAGACAGCGTGGTTCAAGGTGCTCTCTAAATATATAATAAGAAACAGTCCTTTTGCTGTGCTTTATAAACCCAGGTCTACAGGCTAAGGAGCTACCCAAGGCTTGGTCCATGCCATGAAGACATTCCCGGCATTCCCACAACGAGCAGGAAGGACCGTAGGTGCCAGCCTGTTCGCCTAGGCGGGGTTTTCCTTTTCTCCTGCCTTTGGGGCAACCCTGAACACCTGCAGGGTGGTTGGGAGCCAGTTTTCCAAGGTCTCCATCCAAAACTCTTCTCCCGCAGCATGGAAGATGCTTGGAGCTGGCATTCCTGGTGGAGTTCAGGCTCCAAGTTCAGGTCCAATGGCTCTGTGCAGGTGTTGTCACCAGTAATTTATAAGCGTGCTTTCCTTTTTAATGTACTTTTTAATATACTTGTAAAGGTGGTATCTAAAAGGAATCAAATCAAGCAATGAAGTGTGACCGCTATTTGCAGGCGTCTTTTAAAACCAAACGTGAACTCTATAGTCTGCTTGGGATAGAGATAATGTTTAAAATGGGATAATCTATATTACCCAGCCCTTTAAAAACCCCTTTCGGTGAGTGAAGGCATCAGTGCAGCAGTACCTTGCGGATGCCTTCCACAAGCACAAACGCAGGAAGCCAAAAAAAAGATTATTTTTAAGTGCCAAGACACCAAGATGTGCTGCTATGGAAAGCTCTGGCCCTGAATAAACCCGAAAGGGTAGAATTTGGCTATTGGTCCCCTCCGCGCTGACTGGAGAGCCAAGGGTGAATGTGTTTCTAATTTGGAGCCGCTGCCGCAGGCGTCTGCCCCTGCGTGGGCTGCCGTGTGCCAGGTCTCATTCTGCAGACTGGGTGTCACCGGGAGGAGAAGGGACCTCAAGGAGAGCATTAATCTGGGAGGGGCCTAAAATAATTAAATAACAGGCTTAATGTCACCGCGTTTCAGTTTATACAGGAGGAGAAACTGGCAGCTTGCGTCAGGCCCTCTTCTAAGGATGACTAATACTATAAACAAATCTGAAGATAGTGGCATTAAATTCACTTTTTAAATTGCAGTACTTATGGGTCGTAAAACCGACTCAGTTTTCCAGTTTCAGCTTTTCCCATCTACTTTAGTGAAGCAAAGAGTAATCAGGTCATTGGGCCATTTCCCTTGGAGAGTGACCAACGCGTCCTCAGCTTTATTCTAAATATAGCAGTCCTTTTTTTAGCATTGTTAGCTTGCCCACAGTTTTTTTTTCTTCATTTTGCTGCTTTAAAGCGAATTTAGTGCAGCCAGGAGGTGCCAGATCGACATCACTGGAAAAATGACGTTCCCGGCTGCTGTTTACGCAGCAACGCGCCGGCCCCAAAGCGCCTGCAGCGGCAGCCAGCGATTGCACCAAACCCGCTCGTCCCTCTGCCTTGTGCAGCAATTGCACCAAATCTGCTGGGCCCTCTGCTTTTTGCAGCGATTGCACCAAACCCGCTCGTCCCTCTGCTTTTTGCAGCGATTGCACCAAACCCGCTCGTCCCTTCGCTTTGTGCAGCAATTGCACCAAACCTGCTCATCCCTCTGTTTTTTGCAGCGATTGCACCAAACCCCCTTGTCCGTCTGCTTTGTGCAGCGATTGCACCAAACTTGCTCGTCCCTCCACTTTGTGCAGCAATTGCACCAAACCCGCTCGTCCCTCTGCCTTGTGCAGCAATTGCACCAAACCCACTCGTTTCTCCGCTTTGCATCGCTTGCCAAAGGACGGACTTGCAGATTTAGTGGCATTAGTGCCACCCTTCTGCTTAGTGCTGGGAAAACTGGGGTTCCGCTCGCATCTCCTGCATCGGGGACCTCATCCAGGCTGGATTCTCCCCCCATTCCCACCTTGACAGGAGCAATGGCCCATCCTAAAAATCCCAATGTGACAATCACAGCTCCATTCCCTGGAGCTTTTCTCCTTTCCATCGGCTCCAAAACAGGCTGGGAAGTAGCTCCCACTAGACAGGTGACTTATAGCCGGGTAGAGCTCAGCGAGCGCAATCCCACCCAAAGAGATCGGAGGGAAATAGCGGGTTGAATAGGCTCCTTCTTCTGCTACGGCCATCAGGGTGGATTTGCTCCGGCGCCGCCGCGGCCGATAGCGACCACAGAGCAGGGCTTTATGCTGGGCTTTATGCCGGGCTTTATGCAGGGTTTTATGCCGGGCTCTCCAGGGTGCCGTGCAGCCACGCACACCTTGACACAGCCCAACACCCCAATAACGGGGAAGCGTGGGCGGGTGGGCGCCTTGGTGAGCACTGAAACATCCATTCCTGAGTAAATACTCGGTGAATTAAATTTTTATACCTTTTCCCCGCTGTTTATTTTGTCACCAAGAAGTATTATAGATGTTATAATTGCTATAATTTGCTTCTGTAATTGCAACTTCATGTTTTGCGAAATGCGCAGTACTTTTCACTTTCAATCCGTGAATAGAATTTCAGATCTACCTTGACAGCTCCCAACTTTTCCTTTTTTTTTCCTCCGGAGTGCTTGCATTTCTGGTGATGATTCCTGGCTTTCAACTTTGGAAGTGACGGGACTGTTTGTAGGCTGCAGGCTGTATATATTAAAAGCCAGAGTAGCAAGATGTCCTACAAATTATATGCCAATAGAACGGCCATCCCTTCCAATGCAATAAAACTGGTTTGATGCCCTAATATTCCTTGTGTTGCATATGCTAGAAATGATGAGCTTGTTTAAATGAGACATATGATCAGTGGACTTTGTATATATACACACACATATATATTTATATATATATATATATATTTTATATATATATATTATGAAGTGAGCCTTAATTGCAGCTTTGCATGTCACACTTTCTCTTACAGTTTAATCTTTTTTGTTCCGTCTAATATACGGGATAAGGAATCGAGGCGAGTTACCTGCTTAGCACACGTTGGTTTCTTGGCCTATTGATCTGTTCGGTGATTCAGGAAATATTTTCAGCTCATTTTTGGAGTCAGGAGAAGAGGAAGGTGCTCAGCGGTGAGGAATGCTGCAAGTCCATCAGCGTTAGTGATGGAGCTCTGCAAGGAGAGTCCCGGTGCAAACACACTCACAAAAATTTTATAGTTATAATTGTGGACACCTAATACAGATTTAGCTCAGAAAAAGAGCAGGATTGTTCTGGTTGGCAGCAGACATTTATGGGCAAGGATTAGTTCAATCGGACAGATAATTGCAGTGCACAGAAACGTTTTGGAAACAAAATGCAGTTTGTCTGCCCCTCTTTCCCTGTCATCGACTGGCTGCAACCGCTCTGCTCCGAGCAGGACGGATCTGCTGGAGGCAGCAGGAGCCTCCAGCCCCTGCAACACCCGCACCAAAGGACCTGCGGAGTCCCCAACCACACGCTGTTTGCATGGGACAGGGGGACACACAGAGCAGTGCTGCTCGGCTCTGACAGCCACAGATACTGTGGTTATCAGTGCAATTTCCACTCCCTCCTCATGGGAGCAATTCAGTTGTTTTGGGGAATTTTTTTTTTTTTTTTGCTTTTTTTTTCCAGCAAAAGAACAAATTCTGTTTGGTTTTGATTTGGGTATTTTTATCAAAGACTCTGTTTCAGCAAGCGGCTGACCCTGGATTAAGGAAATAGGCTTAAGATGTGTTTGAACCTCTAAATACTACTGGGTATCAATATCTCCATTCAGTTCTGTTGCCCAACATAGGTTTTCTGTAAAACTTGGACAAATGACATAGGCTCTGCTCCTTGTAGCCCCTTCTGTCACCTCGGTAGCCACCCGGGAGAGGCCCCATGGACCCCGATGTGCAGTTGAGGGGAACTATATCCCTGCAGGAAAGAGTTTAGCCCGCCTTAGTCCTAGACCCCAACCAACATTAGAACAAGTCAATGCATAGAAAACGTTTTAGCTTGGTTCTGTAACCGGTGAGGAGGAGAAAAGACTTTTAGAAGGTATATTTTACAATTTATTGTCTCAAAACAACCCCAGCTAGTAGGCTCGCCTTTAGATAGACAGATATTTGTCACTCTATTATTGTTTTACAGTGTCAGCTCCAGACACTTAAGTATTGTTGGAATGCAGTAGGGGGGAAAAAATCATGTTTTAAATCTCCGATGGGGTAATAAACTGCAGCCAGGAGCTAATTGTCCTGAAACTCGATCCTTTACAATATGTTATGGCTGTAATGGGACTACCCAACTCCAGTGCACTGGGGTTTGTTCCACCATTAGTTAGGTAGTACATACACACCGAAAAACCCCCAGATCACAGGGCTGCTCCCAGCTGTAGCCTTAAGCACAATTCTCAAAGCGATCGATGCATTTTGTACATTAAGGCACTAAGGGAGGGTATTAATCCTCATCAGCTTTAATGGCTCACTATGGATTTGCTTCCTACCAACTTTCCTCCACCCAAGAAGTCCCGAGGATCTTGTCCCCTCCTGTCAGGAGAACATGAATCATTGCCAGCGGCTGCGAGGGCAGGGGTGAGTTGGAAGCCGCACTATGGAACACTCACACTGCAGTATTATTATTTTCTTTTTACACGAGCATTAAATAATATTTGAGCTCAGGGTGGTCAGCCCAATGGGTGGTTTTACATGCTGAGTGCAACCAGAGAAAGACGACATCCATCATGCGCTCATTTCAGGTTTTGATCAACAATCCTTTTCCATTTGTTTTGGTTCCTTTTTTTTTTTTTATGTCCCCAATTAGATATTAGCCAACCCGATCTTAAGCTGTAAAGTTCAATTTCTAAAGGTTAACGCTCAGTTTGGATGGAATTTGGACTGGAAAGTGTTTTGAAGATCCAAAATAATGTAATGTTCTTTCTCAGTGTTCTTCTCATCTGTGTTCTGGGTAGGGCCAATTAATAGATGTTACACTATTTACCATTGGAAAAACTATTCCAAAGATATTCCAAGGCACCAGTTACCACTAGAAAAACTATTCCAAGGATATTCCAAGGCACCCAGTTACCATTGGAAAAATTATTCCAAGGGTATTTTAGCCCAACAGAATGAGGTTTATTAAAGCTAGCGAAATGTTGGGATCACCTTTTAGCAGAAATTCCCTGAATTTTTATTTTCAGAATTTGCCAACTGTGAAATCCAGTATCAGAATTTGTTCTCATGAGATTTCCAGCCAGACCTCCTGGTGACGGGACAGCCAGGCTGGCTGGGCGCAGGGCTCACAGCAGATGGGTGTTTCGAACGGGCAGGGAGAATTTTAGATGCATCGGACACAAAAATGGCCAGAAGCCCCGATGCAGAATGGCAGGTTTTGTACCAATTGCCTCCTCTTTTCTCTTTCCAGGAATGTCTTTATCTACATGAGAATTTTGTAAATCACTCCCAGCGTGAGAAGTGGTCCCATATCCCTGCGCGTTGCTAGAAGATGCCGCTTTTGAGATGCTGCTTTGAGTTCTGCTTATCCATTGCCTTTTGGGGCGGAAAGGTGCGTTTTTCCCTACAGCTGATAAATGCGGTATGTTCTGGATCGCCCATTAGCACCCGTGCAGGCAGAAAACAAAGATCCTCCTTTCTGTACCCCGTTGCGGAGCTGACAAGCAGATAAAATAGCAGGAGAGAAGGTAATACTGAACAGAAAACCTTGGTGCTCCCAGGGCCTGGACAAGTGGGGAGCAAATGTGAATGCAGAAGCATTTTGCACGCTCATTTGTCAGGCCGGGGCTGCTCGTTAGCCGTGGGCAGGCTCGTTTTGGAGAAAAATCACTCCTTCCTGCTCACGCCAAGCGGAGATACGCAAGTATATCCACCCACGAGCTCCTATGGTTTAGACACAGCAATTAGAAACTAATTACACGAAAACACTTAATCCCAATACAGAGGGAAGGGGGAAAAAAAAATGTTGAAATTTGGAGTTGTTAATCCATCATGCTGAGTGAAGGAGCACCAAGGAGAAGGAACAGAGCGGAGGCTAAAGCGGCTCAAGGAGCTTTTTCTGTTTACTCTTTCTTTAGCCGTGGAAGTGCGTGTTTTGTCACCGGGGGACGTACTGTCATTACGCTTGGACTGAGCTTTCCAAGGGCATTTCAAAATACAACAGTTGGATTTGACTCTAAACGCCCTCTCTGCTCCTTAACTTAGTTTAGTCAAACCAGGAATTAAGATTGGGTGCAGCTCTACTGTAAATATAATAATAATATAATATATATAATATATATTATATAATAAATATAATGTATATAATATATATAATGTATATAATATAATAATAAAAACGAAGGGAGCCTTTCACATGCTTCTGCAGGAAATGCAGTAGTGCATTAGTGTTGATTAATTAACGTGTGTTATATTTTGAGAGGTTCTGCAGCAAACAGCCCGTCTCTGCCTTGGTTTGCAGCGATGGGAACCGTGAATTTGGACAGTGCATGAGGCAGCCCAGCCAGGTAGCTCCTCTTTGAGGGATCCTCAGCTGCAGGAGCATAGGACTAGTCATATTAGCCTGCAAAAAAAGCCATTTTTCTGCAATTGGGCTCAGTTTTACCTGTACATGGTCAAGCAGGATGCAGAATTGCTTCCTCGTGTTGTTACAACAGCAGGAGCCTCCTTACCAAAGTAGAGGTTGTTTTCTTTGATTCTGTCTAGAGTTGACCAAATTCTGGGCTATCTATTCTGTGGGCAACGTCTTGAGATAAAATTCAACTTTTTTTCATTCTGAGATGATTCATTGCACTATCTAGCAAAAACCAGGCAGGAGAAAGCAATGCGTTCCAGCTTCCTGAAGCTAAAACTTGGGATAATCTTCTGACAAATACCAGCAAAACCAATGCCCATCATAGAAACATGTGGATTTCGCAGCAGAAAGCTGATGCACTGACAAAAACATGGATCGGGTAATGCAATATCACGTTGCGTTTGCAGAGGAAAAGTTGGGGAGAGGCTTTGGGGTGATTCGCGTTCCTGCAGCGGCTTTGCCATGGCCAAAATAAGCGTGGAGGGCACAATCCCATGGCGGGCTGCGGAGTTTGGCAGGGAAACGTGTTCGGCAGGGGAGCCGGAGCGGAGCCCGCGAGCAGCGCTGCACCAGAGAGCTTGATTGTTTTGGCCTCTTTCCTTTGCTCTAGGGTAAAATAGAGGCACCCTTCTCGGGATATTATTGGTGCGAAATTGCAAGTTACAGTTTTATTACCAGTTGCTGCGTGCGTGTGCAGGGAGAGAGGAGGAGGCGGCGGGGCCGGCGCGGTATAACCGCTCTTTTGTAACTATGAATCCATTCTCTTTTATTTTTGGAAAAGCCCAAGTTTTATTTTAGGGAAAGAAAGACCGAATTGGCCTTTCCAAATAGCATCAAACCTTGACAGATTGTGATAACCGTTTTTTTAAATCTGCTGTTCTTCAAGATCACTGAATTCCTTAGTTTGCATTGCTGAAAAATTAAAATCAAACTAGACGGGGTGGGTGGATTTATTCTGTGTTGTGGTGCTAACAGCCACGTTACTTCCTACAGAAATGAAATTTCAGTTCCACGTCGCACTTCTTACATGCAGTATTTTCAAACGTGGTGTGTAAAACTGCTGTAGGCAGGAACGGATGAAGTGGAATTGATTTATTCCCGAGGAGAGCGCGGCCTCCAGGCTGATGCGTTATCTGCGCTGTGGATCAGCTGAGCAATGCGAAGGTCCTGGCACTGCAGATAAAATCTGGTGTCCTGGCGCTTGCCCTGAGGCCAGCACAACATGGGACTTCTGCCCCGCTAAGGGAGTAGGAATGAGCGCTGCCAAGCACAAAAAAAAGGGAATCGGCAGTAAAATAGCTGGGGAGATGATGGTAAAATTAATAATATACTTTGTTCTCATTTGGTACAATATTCACTGCAGTTTAATGTCATGATATTCAGTAGTTTTGTGACAAAGGGTTTGCGACGGGCTGTCTTTCCTGATGACCTGTCTGGACGGGTTTAAGGAGAACAAGGATGTTTCCAAATTTTGGGAGAAAGCTGCTGATTTTAGGACCATGTCAGATGCAGAGAGGAAGACCTGCGAGGCCACCCCACCCGATCCCTGCGGACACTGGCAGATTATCCTAGTCCAGCCACGATACTGGTGCGGAGCAGCCGTGTTTCCACATGAAAAGTCTCCGTGCGTTTCCTTTGGGATGCTTTTGTGACTGTTTTGTAAAAGGCCACGGATTCACTGACTTTTCCAGTATCGGAAACCTCAGCTGAGGTCTTTAGGAGAGACCAAGACAGATGGTTTCAGCAAACAGAAGGTTTTTGGCTTCTGCCCGGCAGCAGCAAGACCGAGCTCTACTTGAGGCAGTGTCACAGGTGGCTTCTCCTTCTCCTCATGCCCATTCCTTAGCTGTGACCGCAGGAGCGTTTGGATGTATCCCGGTACGTGTTCCTGGTCTGAGTCCCCATCTCAGCCACCTCGTCCTTCCAATGAGCTGTGGCTGATCCTCTGCATTCCAGCCCACCGGGACACTGGGTCTCAAGGAGGAATTCTCCATATTGTCCATATTGTCCATATTGTCCATATTTCACTCCGTTTGCAAACAGGACTTCCCCACCATTGACTATCTTGCTGGAGCGTGTTGGGCAAGATGGGAATGCACCTTGGAGCCCTGGGGGGCTTTTCCGCCCGGGGCTCTCCGTGGTCCCAACTCCATCACAGATGCAGGTTGGAGCCAGGAGAGGCGCCGGTGCCGGGATGGATTCCATCACAGCAGAACACAGGCGGCTTCTTGCTCTTTGAAGACCCGGACGCTCCGAGTTCTAAATTTAGCAAACATTCGAATTACTCGTTTTTTTTTTTTTTTAACGATTGTTACAGTATTTTGTAACTTCTGTTCCCCTCTGGCTGGGATTCGAGAACCCTCTCCCTCCCACCCCCTGCCCAACTCCCTGACAGCAATCGCTAGTTGTAAAATAATAGACCATCAGCCAGCAATAATTTGCAATCCAAACAGACTTGACGCTCTCTGACATTTATTGAAACCTCAGACCCTGTTCGCTGGTTTCAGTTTTCCTCCCTTTGCTCTGTTTTTACAGACAGACAAGTGCTTAGATTTGGGTTTAATAATGAGGAGAAATTTCGCCTTGGCCCTGCTTTGCTTGTGTTGGCTGCGGCGGGGGCTTGCAGCAGACGGGCGGTTGGAGTTAATTACGCTAAATGGTGAGAACATTATTTGACCCCACTGGTTCGGCACCAGATGTTGCTGCGAACGCGGCGCAGACGGGGCGCGTGGGCAAGGAGGGCGGCGTGGAGCCCAAAATGCTTATTTTTTTGCAGCATTCGCTACCCCGGGATAAACCCGGGACAAACAGAGCGCGGAGCCTTATTAGGTGCAGATGACAACGTTCAGCTTTAGCCGCTTGGGGCAGATTAGGGCGGCATTGTGTTTTGGGGCTGAATGCATCAAAAGCCAAAAAAAAAAAAAAAAACTCCTTTTGCTAAATATTCAGTTAACATCCTGCCAGCACAAGGTATCAACTTTGGTAAATCCTTCCTGGAAAGTGAACTTTACATTTATGGGCCAGACACGATGGAATTTAATGTTTGAAAATGATTAAAGGATTTTGTTCTTTCCTAGGAACAACTGCATTTATCAAGGTGGCCTCCGAAGGAGCTGAAATGCAGCCGAGCTGCCGAGCTCACCCGGGTTGGGCCTGGGAATCCCTCCGGTCTTTAAGCATTAGGGCTGGGGAATTACATTTGTAGATACGGGAGGCCGGGAGTATAAAGTGTTTATTGACCCCGGTCTGTGTTAATAAAGCATTAGAGGTATTACCTGCTCGGGGATTGTCAGCGCAAAGCCGAGCTGCATTGACCTTCGTGGAAAACCGAGACTCCTCTCGGCCTTTGAATAAACTGTTTGGACTGGGGAAACGACAACACTTCGGCGAGCTCAGAGATTGCAGCAGAGCGAGCTGAAAAGCGTTCTTACCGCGAAGAAATGTATCCCCGTTGCCTGTATTTCCTTGCATTTAGCATGACGCTGTTTGCAGATAAATTTGAGTCATNAAGTGTTTATTGACCCCGGTCTGTGTTAATAAAGCATTAGAGGTATTACCTGCTCGGGGATTGTCAGCGCAAAGCCGAGCTGCATTGACCTTCGTGGAAAACCGAGACTCCTCTCGGCCTTTGAATAAACTGTTTGGACTGGGGAAACGACAACACTTCGGCGAGCTCAGAGATTGCAGCAGAGCGAGCTGAAAAGCGTTCTTACCGCGAAGAAATGTATCCCCGTTGCCTGTATTTCCTTGCGTGTGATAGTGCATTTAGCACAACGCTGTTCGCAGATAAACTTGAGTCATGGTTCCTTTTCCAACAGACTTAAATTTCAAAAATCCACTTAAATTTCACTGAGCGATATCCCTTCTTTATCCTCTTTCCATGCGGTCCTGGGCACGCTGGGCACCCGCGGGGTTCAGCTCTGACCCGGGTTTTACCCATCCTCAGGGTGACAATCCCTCCTGGAGCAAAGCCATTGATTTCTGATGGTCCAAGGCAGCAGAATTTGGAAGCATTTGGTAATTTTAGTAGGTCTAGGTCTCTAGTATTTATTAAAACATCTCCATCGATCCGTAGCATTCTGGGAGCTTAACCATAAAAAAAAATCCCGATTCATCCTTGCTTTTCCTTCCTTCTCCCACTCTCCTGCTTGGACTAGGCCTGGTTGGGCAAGAGGGATGTTCTTGGGGACTTTCTCAGGCTCTAGGTGCTATCATGGGGGCATAGATTATTCCATTATTTCTTCCTCTCTGGGCACACAGTTATCTTCATATGAACCCTACATTTTCTGTATATTTCTGAAGCAAAATAATGTGCCTATCGCTGCCACCCTAAGCTTTAACAGTCGCAATAAACTTCTTTTGAAAGGGGAAAGACTCTCTTCGATGGAGTGGGGCTTTCTGAGAGATGTAGATTCCTGCACAGGCTGCACCGCTCTCTGTAATTGACTGTGAACCAGGAGAGACATCAGTGAAATTCGCAGGAGCCGATTAAGTTGAAAAAATTTATGACAGCATTTAGAAACGTTAGACTTGAGACTGCATGCCAGAGCATGACAAAATAGCAGGTAATAACAGATCTCATTAGAACTGTTTATTTAAATTGAACATTATCCTGTCAGGGACGTTTTCACTGCTGGATGGGTTTTATTTCCATCTAGGTTAACTTCTAGGAAGTATGAGCACCCAGGGATGCCTTCTGGGGCCGGCTCCGTCCGTTCATTCCAACGTGCTCACCGTGCGGCGTGTAAAAGTGCTTAAATAACTTGGTACCTCTTGGTCGTTGCCACCTGATAATTTTAATCTTGTATCTATGGGTGTTTCTGAAGGGGTCGTTCCCCTCTCCTGCACTGAGTGCTCTCTGCATCGTGCAAGATCTCTTGTTTGTTTTCCCAGACCATGGTCCTTCCATCTTTCTTTCTATCTTCTGTTTTATTTCAGCAAATCAAACTGTTCCTTATATGTTAAAAGAATTTGGAAAACTTCAGTCCTACAGTAGCTTTTTAAGGCGTTTTTTAAGGTGTATTCAGGGCCAAGAAAATGGCTATTTGGGAAGGCAACAGTGGAAAAAACTATGTATTTTTGGGGAGGCTGATCCACCCTAAGTATCTCCAGGTTGAAAGCCAAGATGTTACTTAAAAGCTTTGATAGAAAAAAAGGCCATTCCATTATCTTTAGGATGGTCCTCTGTATCTTACTACCTTTAATTTCCATTTGCAAACCTCCATGACCTTGATGAGAAGCAGCAAACTGTTATTAACTTCATAGGTGCCATTTTCATATGAACTTTAATATTCACTTCTCGTGCTTTGCATCTACCTTCTCACCCTGCAAGCTGCAGTAAAACGTATTTTAGCCTATCGGGGTTAACAAGTGTCCTTCTGCCAGAAACCCATTAAATCCGTTTACTAATGACGCATATTCAAGACAATATAATGTTTTTGATTCATGCTCTTTGGAAAGCATTTTGAGTGGACTTCCCTGTAAATCTTGCCACTTTATTAATCCCTGTTGCGTAGCTGGCAGGCAGCGCTCTGCTTGGTTTGGCTGGTGGTACCGGTTTTGAGATAATGCCCAGCCCTGCCATTCCCATCCGAATAATAAGGAATGGGAAAAATGCCTGTCAGCGGCAGGTAAGAGGCCTGGATAGAGTCACCTGTTGGGATCCCTGCATCCATCAACAGCAGTGGCCATGGTGGCATTAATTACTGAGGCTGTGGGCATGAGGAATACCCGCAGCTTTCCCAGGAAAGGTCTTTCAGGATTTCAGGTCTTTTAGGATTTCTTCAGGTATGCTACTGCAAAAATTCATATGCAAAAGACCCTTTGGCCAACCTCATGGGCATCAAGGAGAGTTCATAGCTGGGGAGAAATTTCCAAATAACTGCATCCCTGCACAGAGCATCCCATCACCAGGAACACCCTCTTGTTTGACCCTCTTCTGAGCTGACTTTCTCCTGACTCTCCTGTCCCGTTGCACCCCATTTTCTGCTCCCTTTTTGGGTGCTGTGTAAATAATGTCCATAGTGCTGATCCTTCAGCACTCCTCTAGTTTACCCCAGTTTATGACCTTTGTGAATGTGTTAATGTTTGGTGTGTTGCATTTTAATAGCCCTAAGAGGCACACAGGAGATTATGGATTTCTGCATCTAAGTGAGCATAAGGATAACTAGATCGAGTTGAAATTAGGGAAAATCAGAAAAGCATCATTTAACAGTAGGCAAATAGCCTCCAATGCTGTTTATTAACAGGAGCAGTGCACTTCACTGCTGAGATGTTTAAATCATTGCTGCTTATGTTCCTAAATGATACTGACTTCAAGCCACTGAGCTCAGTTTTGTCATTTTTGGGTAATAGAGACCATTTCCCTGGCCTGCGGAAACACAGGGTGTAATTCTGTGGCTGGCGTTGTGGTGGTGTTCGGATTGCTTTCTTCCTTTCTGGCTAAACTCTGTGAAATTAGAGTGTATTTTAAATTTCCAAGCACCTGAAAGGAACAAATCCATGAGATGCACGGGCAGGTGGAGCAGGGGCATCTTCAGGTGCCTGGGTGGCAGCAGAAACCTTTTCCATGTGGACCCAGGAGACCTCCCTCGGGCTGCAATGGGAGCGGGTCTTTGACCCAGTGCTGCTAGTGTTGCTGTTGTGTGGCTGATCTGTGTTTAATTTAATGAAATAGAATTAAATAAAATTAATGCAGCTAATGGGAAACTCTCCCCCAGCGTTTGTGCTAAGTTCTTATATTGCATTTAGCAAAAAAAGAGGCAGTGGATTTCATCCCAGAATGGTAACGGGCATCAGGCTGATGGCAGGGATATCATTTTCACTGAGGACTATGTTGCACCTCCTGACATCAAGGAAATACTTAGAGATGGAGAGAAATTGTCGCCTTGCAACATTGCAGTTTTCAGAGCATAGGCACTGATTTATAATAAATTGCTCTTCTGTACCCAAATCGTTGCAAACTCCTCAGGTGAGGATGAGTGTCCATCCGTGATGTGGAAGGCTCTGAATGCCTGAGGGACAAACCCGGGCACTGTCCGGCTTTGCTCAGCTCTAGACGGTGCCACCGCACACATGTGCCAAGGTTTGCACATGGGTAGGAAACGGCTTCGTGGTGCTGCCTTAAACCAGAGCTGTGCGGTGGAAAATACCACCCCAGCAAGGGCGGACTGCAGTTTTACTAGGATCCTGGCTGGAACAAACCTTTCGTTTTGGTTTCTGCCATATTTTGCCTGGGGAGAAGGGGGAAGCATCTGTGTTATTGCTTGCTAAACAACCCGAGGGTGCCCTGCCAAGCCACAAAAGCGAGTTTTAAAGAGGAGAGAATAATCCACAGCGGTGTTGAGGCTCCGAGGCCGAGCTCGGATGCAGAAGGTCCCCATTCCCACACCCCCTTCCCTACGCAGATCCCTACGCTGTCCCAAACTTCCTTGCTGATTTTCCTGGTTCCACCCTAAATTTCAAGGTCCTGTATCCCTTGCTGCATACACAGCATCTCTTCGTACCATCCCATACCCCTTCAGTAGCTTTAACTCAAGCTGTAAAGTGTAGTAGATGGCACCTCCCAATCTGCTGGTGACTCCACTCCCTTAATCACTTTGGCAAAAGATGCCCTTCAAGGTGAGCATCTTGTATTGCAGAGGGATTTCTGTGACATGAGAGAAGCAGAGGGCTTGTTGGACACCTTCACCTAATGAGAAACTTGGACTTTGCACCATCACCATGATGCAAAAGTATCATCTGATGGTGGAGAAACGACCCTGCAAACGTCGGTCGTGCTCTTGTCCTGTGGTAGCTACAAACCGGAGCTGACCCTTCCTGGGCCAGTATATTGGGTTGGTTCCCAATNCCATCCCATACCCCTCCAGTAGCTTTAACTCAAGCTGTAAAGTGTAGTAGATGGCACCTCCCAATCTGCCGGTGACTCCACTCCCTTAATTGCTTTGGCAAAAGATGCCCTTCAAGGTGAGCATCTTGTATTGCAGAGGGATTTCTGTGATGTGAGTGGAGCAGAGGGCTTGTTGGACACCTTCACCTAATGAGAAGCTTGGGCTTTGCTTCTTACTCTTTCTCTGCAAAAGCATCATCTGATGGTGGAGACACAACCCTGCAAACGTCGGTCATGCTCTTGTCTGGTGGTAGCTACAACCTTCCCAGGCCAGTATATTGGACCAGTTCCCAATATAATTAATATTGCAGCAGGCAGAAAAAGCACCTGGCATAAAATTGCCCAGATTTCCTCTGGTTTCTTTCCTTCTCCTTGCCCCAAAGATGTCTGCTCTCCAAAACACACCAATTGGCCTTACTAATTAGTTAGAATTGCTGTATATTTATCCAGATTTCCCAATCCCGAATCTCCTCCTTTGCCTATTATTTTATGCTGCTGAAATGCAAGCAGAAAAGGGGGTTAGAATTAATTATGGTCTTTGGCTAGGAGGATTAGCCGCAGATGTTGGATTATTGTTATTGCACTGTGTTTGGGAATGACAGAAGGAATGTATGGAGACTGATGGCATCTGTGAAGAGAAACAGAAGTGTTTAAGCCATAAATGAACTTTAATTCCTCCTCTGTAATAGCAGCAGTGATAATGATAAAAAATAGGTTTGTTTGGAGAAGGAAGCATTAAGGCATTGCCCATGCAACCTGCTGTGACCTGTGCTCCTCGCAAGTCACCGTGGTTCTTCATTGGGCTGTAGATGGGGTCTTTGGGTGACAGATGCATGCGCAGCCCTTCATTCCCTATTCCCAGTGTACAAATGAGCTTGGGAAACCCCTGATGTACTATAGGTGGGAAGGAGCTGTTCAACAGGTACTTCGGCAGCATTTGCCATTGAAAACTGCAGGTTTTCCAAGGAGAAAAAGGCTCCTCCAACCACCACAGGAAGAACAAACTCATTGCTCCATCCTGAAATGCTACTGCAAAATGCCTCTTGATAGATGCTTCTTGAGAAGGACCAATATTCAGGCTTGAAATTAAGCAGTTTGGGGTTTTCTGTTTGTTGGTTTGAGCATCCTGAAGCAAACAAGGGCTGTGCTTCCCGCTTGCTGCGTGTTTATCCTGGAATATGCCCATCCCAGACGCATCTTCCCCATGAGTTTTCTGGCTAGCAGGGTTAGTGTTTGCTGGATAAATCAGGTCTGGACATTTACAGATCGAAACTGTGCTTTGGAAATCTCTGCTCACTTAAAAACCCTTTTGCTTTGCGTTTACAGATGATCTTTCCTACAAGCCTCAGCCGCCGTGAGCGAGCACGGATTAAAAGAAAAAGGAAAAGAAAAAAGCCCCGTGGAGACAAGGCCAAAGCGAATAACATCAGAAGCCCGATCATTTGTCACCTATAGTCACTTGAAACCATTATTTCTTTTACACACTGTAATTTCAGATAGACTTGTGTAAACAGTGTAAAGATTTATTTTCTCAAAATATCAGAACCACTTAGCATGAGTCACAAGCTAGATTTCAGGCAGATAATTTTCTTCTAATAGATTTTTGGGTTAACAAGATAAAAATTAACATGAAAATGATTATGTGCTGACTGAAGGAAACCTGGTTTTATTTTGTTCCCTATTTGTTTTACAAGGGAAGTCTTCAAATATCTTGCAGGGGCAAAAATATTTAAAGTGTTTGCACATGTTTCCCATTTCCATTTTATAGGATTCATTCACAGTCGGCCAAATGTATCTCCCTCTCTCTTCCCCTCTCTTCCTCTCCCTCTTTCTCCCTTTTTTTCCCTTTCATGCGTTTTTATATTAGTCTCAGAGACTCCAAAGGTGCTTTTTTCTGCCCGTCTTTTTCACCCAGCCTCGCCGAGTGCCGGGCATTGCTGGCGCTTGAGTCGTGGGACTGTAAACCCGATGCTGGATGAGCCTCAAAGGGTTGAGCATGGGGTGTCCCGTGATTTGCTCTTTCTACTCGGTATAAAGGAGTAAAACGGAGATCTGAGGCGCCCGCCTCATTGTGAGCTGGAACGACTGTGCCTGGGGGATGTAGCCTTGGCTTCTGCTGCCTTTTTTCCCTCCCTGTGGAAGTTTTGCCGTGGGGATCGGCATAGGGCTCCATGTCCAAGGGCTGCGGCGAGCGCGCCGGGATGCTGCGGGCATCTCCGCACACTCAGGCAGGGCGATCCTGGTGTCCAGGAGGGATGAGAGGCCTCGTGTGCGGTTTTCCATGGATAGGGAAGCTGCTCCATGTCCTGTGCCGCTGGGAGCAGGAGGTCTGTGCCCTCTGGGGCTGCCCTGGTCCCCCTTGGGCACCTGTTCCCTGCGGATTCGGCTGGAATCTCCTCCAGGATGGAGACGGAGCGTGCGGAGGAAGGAGCATCTTCCCCCGAGCCCCAGGGCATCCTTGGGCTGTCCAGGGCAAACTTTGTAACCACGAGGGCTCGAGATAGCAGGGAAATTGAACAGGGCTCAAGGTCTGATCACTGATTAATGTGTCTGCAGCAGCGCTGTCCCCGGGCAGAGCCCAGGAGGGTCTTATCACGGCGATTAAAGTTGCTTTGTGCTTTGCAACAGGATCATTCGCAGCACCCGAGTTTTGGCACCACCGAATCTCCCTCCTCCCATTTTAGTGGTAGAGAAAAGAAGGATTTAAAGAAGCCGGGGATGGATTCAGCTCTCCAAGTCTCTCGCCTTTGCTCAGGATTAAGAGAGCGTAGAAAATCCCTCAGAGTAGGATGAGTAACTTGTTGAGTCTTTAATCCCAAGTTAAGTCCACTTCATTGGTAAACAAGTCGTGATGCTGATATAGATGAAACAGGGATAACTAATGCGGAGTAAATATATGTCCTTGCAACAAAAAAAAATAAAAAAGGNTTAAGAGAGCGTAGAAAATCCCTCAGAATAGGATGAGTCACTTATTGAGTCTTTAATCTTAAATTAAGGCCACTTCAGTGGTAAACAAGCCCTGGTGATGGTGATAGAGATGAAACAGGGATAACTTATGTGAACTAAATATATGTTCTTGCGACAAAAAATTAAAAAAAGGGAAAGATATGACTTAGTCCAGACTATAGGAGAAAAAAGGAAGAAATAAAACGCAGCTGTTTGCAGGAGATCTCTGATGTATTAAAACTGGGACTGGAAAGCTGCCTTGCTCCTGCTGGTGTAAATCAGCAGATCCCTTAGAAACGGGCAGGATTTCCAGCAGTTTTGTCCGGACCAGGGCAGCAGCCCCTATCTGCCTGGAATCTTGTCAGCCCCAAGTCCAGCTCATGACTTCTGCAGGCTGCTAAGTCCTGTTTGGGCCAATTCAGAAGGGAAATGGGATTCTGTTGCCGGTGGAGCAGGTTCGGGATTGGGCTTGGGTCAGTGGAGCTCCTGCCCCTTAGGGCTGGGTTCTCCTTGGGTTTAGGTCTGTCCTACAAGAGCAGCGCCCGTAGGCAGCACCTGAACCTTCCTCTCCTCCTTGCCGCTCTTGGAACGCGCTCCGCGGCCGCCGCGGAGGTTTTGCTAAACATGTCAGATTAAAGGTAGGACCAGACGGATAAATGCAGTCCATCTGAGGGCATGTTTCCTCTCACACGTTCGGGGGCTGTCAGCATTTGGAATAGGATTCAGAAACATGGCCTTGAAGCTGGCTGGAATGTAGCTTAATGTAGCGGGGCAGCGTTAGAGAGAGGAGAAAAAAGCACGGGGGAAGTTTTCATGGAAGTGTCACCCCTCCCCTTTCCTGCCTAGTGCTGCATTTGCTGCAAAATACTAATAAACAGGCTGTGTGAAGAGGGAGAACGGTAAATCCAGCACATCGGTCTGTCTGGGCTCAGCAGAGACATCGCTGATCAAGTCTCTATATCCTTCTATATCCTGTGGGTTTTTTTCACACCCTCCTCAAAATAACTTTTATTTTTTAATCAACAGTTTTATAGTGGTTCCTTTCAGGGACTTCTACATTATCATCTGTACCACACTTAAGTAATTACAGAAAGGAGATCTATCGAGCATTGGTTTAAACATGAAAGTATTTAGCTGTGCTTTAATTGCTCTTTTTTACCCCAATTGAACTATCTGTTTATGGATTTGTTTTCCCTCGAGTCTTTAGTGTAATGTAGTTATTCTCAAGCCTCTTTAAGGCCTATCTTACCCCGCAGCTGAAGGCTCTAGAGTTGCTCTGCATCATCCCTGTCTAAACCTCGTCTGGGCTCAGGTGGGTAATCCTAGAAGTCCATGCAGAGGAGCTTGAGTAAATGGGCCAGGGTGACTGCACCATTTATCTCTCCATTCGTGTGCATTTGTAGGAAGACAAAGTGCTGTGTTACAGAGAAGAAAAACCCATACGGGCTCCTGTGCATTGTAGGGTACTTAAAATATCTCCTTAAAATGTAGATCTTGACTTTCTGCCCAGCACTGCCTTGAAAGTTTTGCCATTAAAACCTAATTGCTAAGTAAATGTTCACTCAGTATTCCTCAGTGGAGGACAGTGAGTGGTTCAGTGCTTCATTCTGGTATCGTTTTTGCTCCTGGTAAGTCCATTCCTCTTATTTTTTGTGTCACCTTCTTTCAGTCACGAGTTACCGGTCTTCCATCTTGTCCCTCGCTGAAATGGGCTACATTTCCAGGAGTTATTTACCACTTCCCAAGGTAAAGATGAATTTCCCTTCTCTAGGGTTGCCGGCCCCATCAGTTTTCCCCTCAGTATTCCTGACATGTCACAAATCACTGCTCCGTTGCTGACTTGGAAACAGTCCCCTTTCTGCCTCTCCGTTCCCGATCCATTTCCAGATCAGGGAGCTGGTGGCTCAGATCCAGAACTGAATCCAACCCTGGGCTATGGAAGCACTTGGGGCTCATGGATTTTTGTTTATTTAATAAGATGCATGGAGCTAATTAAGCTAAGCTTTAATAGGCCAGTCCGGTGACCTTGCAGGCTACATGTGGGGACAAAGCAGAGTCCCCACAGCCGTGTCATTGGCATCAGGGCAACCCCAAACATTCCCTGCTCAGAGAAAGCTCCTTGCTCCTGGTTTGCAAACACCAAGTCCTCAGTTAAAACCAACAACCACAATGAAGCTCTATTACATTTCCCCGTAGATACTTATCTAAATGGAATTCCTAGTGCTCCAAATCTTCGAGATTTATTATTTGCTGTTTGTTTGATCTTGTGGGTAATTGTTTAATTAAAGCAATTAGCAGCTGCTTTCAAAGCCCAAAGTCATTACCAAACGAGCACACACAAGCGGTTCCCCTGTCTGCAGTGCCTTCGTTTGCTCTCTGCTGGTGCCAGCGCAATTTAGAGAAGGTCCAAAAATGGGAACCTGCTCATTGAGATAACCCTGGTGTGGGAGCGGGGTCTGGGGCTGCCCTGTTTGCAATACCCACATTGATATTGTCACTATAATGGCAATGATTGAGTTCTGATTGAACTTGATAGGAGGTGGGAAATGGATTTTAAAGAGGAAGACCTCAATACATAGCACTTTCTGGGTGTTTGGTAAGAAAATCTAGTCTTGAGGGATAGTTTGCATTGTTTTCTGAGATGAATTCTTCATGGTCTTAGGAAACTCATCTTTGAGTTGTTTTCTGCTTCTTTGGAATGGAGTGCTAAAGCATATATATAAAAATATGTAATATATAGTTAGGCCAGAGCCAAGATACAGTGCTTTGAAAGGACGTTCTGTGATGGAATCTGTGGGCATTATGGAAAAATTGCTTAATCAGATGAAAAACTTGTCATAGAGAATGCAGATAAGCACAGGGTCCGTATCCACCGTCCTGCAGAGAGCAAAGGAGAGGGAATTCATTTCTGTGTTCACCCCTGAACCCTCCCACAGCACAGGGAGCACTGGGCCGTATTTAAACATCTATCCACGTTCAGGTTCCCTCTTGGACAGGGAATTAAAATAATAATAATAATACAAAATGCTTCCCAGGGCAAAACATGATCTTTTCTCCATGTTTGAGTTGTCAGTTTTGACAAAAATGGTACAAACTATTTTTTTTTTTTCCAAACAGGAAAGGCTGCTTGTTTCTGATCACCTGGTTACGCTGGAGATAAGACACAAAGATGCAACAGGTGAAGGAGGATAAAATCCGATTCTGTTCTGGAGATCTGTCTCACCTTGCATTTATGTTAAGCCTGGAATAACTGAACAATCATAATTTTGTCTGGATTTCCTTCAGATCCAGAGGGTGTCCCTGGACCCAGCACTGGTAGTGTGGCCGGGCCAGAACCGACCCCACGTGTCGGAGATGAAGGTGGCCCCGGGGATGCTCCCTTGCCCAGGCTCCTTGGGGCTTGTTTGGCTGCTCCTCTGGGAGAAGCTGCCTGTGCTTCCCACAGGGATATCCCTGCAGCAGTGGGAGCAGGGAGGCTTGTATGGAACCCACCCGGAGCAGGGAGGTTCATATGGAGTGGATCCGGAGCAGGGAAGCTCTCATGGAGCCCATCCAGAGCAGGGAGGCTCACATGGAGTGGATCTGGAGCAGGGAGGCTGACAGGGAGCCCATCTGGAGCAGGGAGGCTCAGTCCGGAGCAGGGAAGCTCTCATGGAGCCCATCCGGAGCAGGGAGGCCCACTCCAGAACAAGGAGGCTCACGTGGAGCCCATCCGGAGCAGGGAGGCTCATATGGAGCGGATCTGGAGCAGGGAGGCTGACAGGGAGCCCAGCCGGAGCAGGGAGGCTCAGTCCGGAGCAGGGACGCTCTCATGGAGCCCATCCGGAGCAGGGAGGCCCACTCCAGGACAAGGCGGCTCACGTGGAGCCCATCCGGAGCAGGGAGGCTCCCTCCGGAGCAGAGAGGCTCTCATGGAGCCCATCCAGAGCAGGGAGGCTCACATGGAGCCCATCCGGAGCAGGGAGGTTCATATGGAGTGGATCCAGAGCAGGGAAGCTCTCATGGAGCCCATCTGGAGTAGGGAGGCTCTCATGGAGCCCATCCGGAGCAGGGAGGTTCATATGGAGTGGATTCGGAGCAGGGAGGCTCACATGGAGCGGATCTGGAGCAGGGATGCTCNTGGAGCGGATCTGGAGCAGGGAGGCTAGTGTGGAACCCATCCGGAGCAGGGAGGTTCATATGGAGTGGATTCGGAGCAGGGAGGCTCACATGGAGCCCATCCGGAACCAGGAGGCTCCCTCCGGAACAGGGATGCTTACTCTGGAGCAGGGAGGCTCTCATGGAGCCTATCCGGAGCAGGGAGGCTCATTCCAGAGCAGGGAGGCTCTCATGGAGCCCATCTGGAGCCAGGAGGCTCCCTCCGGAGCAGGGATGCTCACATGGAGCCCCACGGCCGGCCGACCCACCACCGCCTGCCCCAACACGCCATCACCTCCTGCATTCTCCAGCAACTCCGTAAGGGCAGAGCCAGCTCCAAGGAAAGCATCGGGGAGCCTGATTGCTCTCAGATAAGCAGGGAGGAAACAGGTAGAAGACAAACCCTGGAGCTATTTATTCTTTTTTATTTCTTTTTTTTTTCAACCTGTCTTCTGCAAGGACTACGCGCTTTGCAGGCCTTTCACAGTTCAAAACGCTTTTAGAAAACATATTGAAGAGGCAAAGGGCGGCTGGGTTTGCAGCCCCAGGTAATCAGATCGGCAGGGAGATAAGCAATTAGCAGCAGTGCTCAGAGCAGCAGGTGAAGGGAAGGCAGCGGCTCGGGCTGTTCACACCAACACCCGCTGCCTCCAGCCGCGTTATCTCGATTAATGGGTAATTTCAGCATTAGGAGATCTGCAGATTTAAGTGAAAGCTCTAATTCTTCTTGGCATTGCAATCCCCACGTACGTGACTGCACACTCCTAAACCCTGGCAGCTCCCAGCGGGTTTCGCGGAGCAGGACCGTGCCCGCCGGAGCAGCGCTCCCGGGAGCTCGGCAAGCCGAATCCATGGCAGAGGGGTTAAAAATGATGTTTAAATTATAGCAGGAGGGGTTCAGGGGGCAAATTTGCTGCAGATCGTTAGCACAAGGAGAAGAAGAGTCTTTCTCAATGGGATCTGCAAAGCTTTCCATTGGGATTGGCTCAGAAGAGTTAGGAACCTCATTCCCTTTGCGGCTTTTACAATTTGCAAGTGTGCTTATCTGCGCTTTTAACATCTGAACATCTCTTGAAGTGAAATTTGTGTTTTCCCCAGACCTCTCCTTGTTATCTCTTTCTTTTATTTAATTTAGGTGCCTAAGGGGAGAGCAAAAAACAGAGCCTTAATGGGCCTGGTGCTGCACAAAGAGAAAATAAACTCTGGTCCTGTTGTGAAGAGGTTAGAGCAGAGCTGGGGGAATTAAAACCTCTTGTGTTTGGTGATCTTGGAGGTCCTTGGGGGAAGCAGAAGTCTTGGTCTATCCTATGTCTCATATCCGCATGGGTTTCTCTGTGCTCATACATCTGATCCATGCACGCTGCCCAAAAGTGCTGGGTTTGAAAATATATCTACAATGTCAACCATTAAAACATTAGAGCAGAGAGTGTGTCTCCTCCTTGCGCTCCTTGTGCTGCTTGCAAAGAGTCGGTGAAGTCGTGTGAGCAGTGAGGCAATAGCGAGCTGAAAATATTACCCAAACTTTGCTTTACATCTTTTTGCCAACGTTTGAGATGTTGACAAAAGATAATGTTGAAGTTTCAAAGCTGGGGGAAAAAAAGAAGCCGAACGGCATTTCTGTGATGTCAGAGGACGAAGGAAGCCAGCTTGAAATGAAGGTCTCGGGCTCTAATCTTATAGACACCTACTTAGCTCAAAGCCAATTAAACCAATGGACTACTTAACCTTTGCCTGCATGAGAAAGGATTTGCCAGCACAGTTTATATTAGTACCCCAAACAAAATAAGCAATGCGAGAAAGCACTCTTCTGCCAGGAAAACTGTGTCTGCCCATAGTGTCACAAGTATGAAAATACGGTCCTAGACTGCTAAAAAAAGATCCTTCTAAGTGACACCAGTAAAAGAATTGTTTCTGGCCCTGCATTCTTTAGGATAAGCAGCAAACAAAAGCGTTGTGGGATGCGGGTAAACCCGCGTGCTCGGAGCAGGCGCTGGAGCTCTGCTTGCTCCTGGCTCCCGTCGATCCTCCTCCGTGTTCCTGAGCCGGGATCCTGGACGCGGGAAGCTCTGGGAAGCTGCAGTGTGAGGATTCCCGCTCACCCCATGAGGGTCCTCTCGATGCTCCAGCTCTGCAGCCGGTGCCAGTTTGTGAGATGTCCCCTGTCCCCATCTAACAGAAGGGCTGAAGTCCCCATCAAGGGCATAGGAGAGACGAGGAGGGTAGGACAGACAACTTATTTTTGTCCATTTTGGCTATGCCGTTCCCAGGCTGGTTGTGCAGGGCATTGCGTGCTGGCCGTAATGAAACGCAGCGCCCGCTGCAGCGCTCGTAACGCGTTACATCATTTGTCACGGGACACGTTGAGCGTGTGTCACTGCAAACCCTTTAAAAGCTGCCGTGGAAGTGGTGGGGAGACAACCGTGGCCTCGGCAGGGTAAAAAAGACAGTGTCGTTTATAAATGTTTTTATGTATAATATTTACGTTTGGAACATTTAAATGTAAAAATGAAAGACAAAAAACAGCCTGTTTTTAACATCTTCCCAGATATTAACAACATCTTGCTAGATGTCAGCTCAAGGATTTGACATTTTATGCGTAAAGGGGAGCATTGCAGTGTTTCTTTTTGTTTTATTTTTCTTCTTTTCCCCTCAGATTAATCGAGCTGCACACTGGTCCTATCACTCTTTGCTCTGAGCCATATGGTCCTATGTCATTAACTGAGGAGACCAACGGCCTTCGAAAGTGGAACCATAT
Organism: Crypturellus undulatus; assembly: GCA_013389825.1. Lineage (NCBI taxonomy): Eukaryota > Metazoa > Chordata > Aves > Tinamiformes > Tinamidae > Crypturellus > Crypturellus undulatus. The sequence goes on along the minus strand of VWPW01019639.1, from coordinate 1,109 downwards.
GTTCTTACCAAAGATAAATGGTAAACAGGGCTGCGTGCGCAGGGCTGCCGCTCTGCGGGGAAAGGGGCTGTCTCTTGTTTTGGCACTAAAATGGGCAAAAGTGCATTTGGTTGCAGCGCACAACGGCAAATGCACCGCGATGTGCAAAAACCCCAGAGCTGCAGTGAGCTGGGGCGAAGCAGCATTTTATTAATCCTACTGAGCATTTAATTTATTCTTCTGAACATTTTATTTCCTGTCAATTTGATGGGACGAAAGAGATCCAAAATGGGTGTTTTTTGCTCTGTGTGGATACTTTTTGGCTGCCAATCCTTGGAGCTAAACAAGATCTCCTCTTTTAGACACGAATACCATGGCAGTTCTTGCTGATTCCCGTCCCTTCCCTTTCCTCTCCTTTGCGACTTCTTCAGTGCTTTCCACCCAACCAAGTCACCTTTATATCCCAGTGGGCCTACAGGGAAAGTGGGAAAATGCTGATGGATGCGTGGCTGGCTGATGAGAGAGTGTTTTTCTTGGATGAGAAGGGCAGCACTGCTAGGTGCCAGTCTTGTTTCTGAGTATTTGGTGATAAAGCCCGAGCTCTCGTTCCAGAGAAGAGCAACGTTGCTGCATACTGAAATACTCCCGTATTTCAACAGTAGTGCAGAAAGCTAGTGAGTAACTAGACGTATGTGCCAATGAGTTATTTTTATAGCAAAACATCCACTTGTTTGGCTTATTTAACATAAAACAACAGTAATAACAACACCTGTAGAGAATTATATGGTGATGCAACCCTGGAAGGAATTTGGGCTGGATGTCATGCCTCGCAGTTGTGCTGCCCTCCCTTTGAAGCTCATTGCAGACATGTTACTAAATTTATCTAATAAAGGAAGAAACTTTGTAGTCCCCAACATTTGCCTCCTTTCCGTGCCCGAGCCCAAGGAAGGAGCCTATATTTAGAGCAGGCCAGGAGGGAGAATGGGGCTGATAAGGAGCTTGAATGGGGGGTTTGTGCTGCCTGCAGCATCGCGTGTTGGGGCTCTAGCACAGGGCTCCCGGATCCTCTTTGCTGCTTGCACAGGGCATCCAGATCCTGCTCACTGCTTGCACAGGGCTCCCAGATCCTC
>VWPW01019638.1:0-17254 GCA_013389825.1 Crypturellus undulatus | reverse complement strand
CCGCTATATGGGTCTGTTTGGACAGACCCTTGAGGTGGCTGAAAGAACCGTAGTGGCCACTAGCATTTTCTTAAAGGTTTTTGATCCCCTCACCCTGCTGCGGGTACTTGTGGAGGCTCTTTGCCAGCCACTTCCAGGGTTTAAATTTCTTTGCCAGAACACCAACAATAGCTGCTTTAAGCTGCTGTGGTAGAAATCCTGAAACGGTCAGTGAACTTGACCTTTCTCTGACTTTAAGTGTTGAGAAATTAGGTTGTAATGACTTGGTGAATGCAAGTGGCAGAAAACAAATTAACCAAGTGCTTTTTTTTTTTTTTAATTCCCTCCACAATTTTCATTCCCCACTTTTGTGACTGTTGCGTTTGCAGTTGACCTGCTCCTTTTGCAACCACAGCCTTTGCCTGGCTCATTAAGTCATGTTTTCAGTCTGACTGAAGATTTCCTAACTGCTCTTGTTAGCGAGCCATTTCCTTCTTATCTCCTTCCTTTCATTCTTATCTCAGCCTTGTGGCAGCAACCACTTAGAGAGATTATGGGCCTTGAATTTGGTCTCCATGAATGTGGGGCAGGAGGAGACAGGGACTATTCATATGTCAGCGTTTCTGCAGCCTGACTGGTATCCTCTGGGCTATGAAAATGCCTGTTCATTGACTTTGCAAAGAGTTCAGCTTCTAAATAAATAAATGAATAGAAAAAACTCACTTGTGTAGTTTTGCATAGATCAAGATAACACTAGAAATGCAGAAACCACACGTTTGTAAGCTTTTTGGTCCAGCTACTGTCATCCTAATGCAGCAGATCTCTCAACCTGCTGCTAGTGCAGGGTGGCAGTGGTTATGATGGCCAGTAATAAATCCCCCTCAGGCTAAGGGGAAAGCAGGAGAATGAATATATGAAATCCTGGACTTTGTTCTTTTTTTGTCTTATTCTTCCATCTTATTAATATCTACTTCTCCTCTCTGGTCGACTGAAAAAGTTTTCCTGTTAAATTATTAACAGATCAGCTTCTGAGAGCTGCGCCAGGAAATACCTTCTCAGTCTCGAGAATCGAGTGCTCTTTCCAACCCAGAGTGCAGCTACCCCTGAAGCTGTGAATGTAGCATTAATAACTCACCCTGCAGTAAAGGTGCAAGATGTGACCTCCCCTCTTTACTGAGTCCAGGATAAATTGGAAGACTGGTGGGAAAACTGGGTACTCGCATTATTTAACTCCTAGCAAGAGTCACTGCCTCTTCCTTCATGGTGCTCTAATTCAGGGCTGGCTTCAGGTAAATTGGAGAAGATGTGTTAGAATACAGTCAAACAATTCTCTGCTTATGCGTTCGGTTATTCTGCCTTGTGTTTAAATATTTCGCAAGTGTGAGGAATGCCGTTCAAAGATGCTCTGCATACGTGCAAGCAAAGTTTATTGCCAGTTGAGCATGGTAATGTGCTTCTCCAGATGGTATTGCTCATTTAAAATACGCTGCCTGAAGCACCTCTAGAAATACAGGGTACTGGAATTTGCAAATCTAAGCAGTTATATGGCAGAGCTTTCTAAATGAAGAATCCCAAGGTGCCTACCTGTCTAATATACAGTTAAGAATATATAGGTAAGAGTGCTTCTGCCTTTGTTAGGTAAGAGTCTGTTCTTTGATCAAGTCACTAAAGCTGCTTATTTATTTATTATTCTATTTTTCTCTTATCCTTTCTGATTAGCTATTAGTGTCTAGGCACATTATCTCTGTTAGTTCCAGACTACTTGTAAGTAAAAATCACATCCTGTGCCTTTGTCAGCTTAACACTCTGAGATATTGCTTCATTTGGAAATTTCTTGCTGGACATCATGAACAGCATGGGAGGGAAAATACAGATGTTGTGTTAGTTGCTCCAGTCTGTGTTTCCTTCTCTTGCTTCAACTTCCATCCTTGTGCCACGTTCATGTTGGGCTGGTTTGTGCATTATCGTTCATAGCAGGAGTGCTGGGTAGCGCTGCCCATCCTGTGCTCCTGGCTGTTGAATGGAAATGCCTTGGTGGTGATGGCTGGACGAGGCAGAGGTTGCAGTGCACTGCAAGTACTCTTGAAGTCTTTGTTCCTTTTAAAAACGTGTGCATTAACTGCCCTTAAATGCAGGGTAGGGGTCTGAATACCTTGTGAACCCTAGGTTTTGTGTTCTTTCTTTCTTGAGATGGCAGCTTTTCTGTTTGTTCACTCTGAGATTAGATTTTGGAGTTTTTCAGGCAGCAGCCCAATTGCATTTCAGTCTCAAGGACAGGAAGATATTCCAGAAACATGCTAAAACTGGCCCCAGAAGCTGAATAGAAAATTGCAGAAACCAAGATAAGCACAGCAGGTGTTCTCATCATTTTTTTTGGAAAATTCATTGTGTTTTAGCAGTTTGTGTTTTAGACTTAATCTATGACTTTCTTCTGTGACTGAAAATCTATGACATTTTTTCTTCTTTTTTTTTTCTTCTTAAATAAAAAGGAACAGGTAAAATGAAAGATATTTTTTACAGGGTTTGTTTTCTCTGACTCAGAAAAGAAAACATAGAAAAAGCAGTAGAACTAGAGAAGATGCAGGGCAGGTGACAACGTGACAAAAGCTTCAGTATAGGGAAAGGCTGTAGACAAAGACTCTTAGACTAAGCTTGGAAAAGCAGTGTCTGAGGAAGGGATGTGATAGAAATTTATTGAGTTATAAGTCCAGTGGAAAAAATGAATAGGGCAAGGTGTTGCTCTGTGTTCTTTTTTTTTTTTTTTTTTTTTTTCCCTGATGTAAAAGTTTTGGAGCATGAAATTAGATTTCTACTTTGGAAATAAACAAAAGAGCTATTTTTTTCATAAGCAGGATTAAACAATGAATATCATGTCTTAGGTAGAATCTTTTGGCCTACGCTGTATGAAAACTTTCTCTTTAATTAAAAAAAAGAAAAAAAAGGACTTTTTTTCTCTTCCAAAGTGAATGGGCCTATTCATAGAAGGAAAACCTTCACGCACACAAGAACCCCCTTGTGTTCTGCTGGATCTCGCCGCGTTGCCCCTGTGGCTGTCCCGGAGCCGACTCGTGCAGCCCCAGAGCGCCCCAGGAATTTGCAGGAGGAGGCACGTGGGGACTCTCCCTTCTGCTCGCGCCGGTCGGGTGGTCACGAGGGTCGCAAAGAGGAGTCTTAGCCCCGCTAGGAGCGCGGCGGTAGGAGCTGGCGGTGGCTGCGCCGTGGTTGCATTCATCGTGGCGGGGCTGGACGGGGTCACTGCACTGGTATGCCGGCTATCGCGCCATCTGCCTTCTGCTTTTAGTCACGGGCCATGTTTTTCATCTGATTTCAAGGACCAGAAAAGTGAGTCTGTGGTATTTGCCCCCCATCCCTGAAAGAAAAACATGGGGACCTCCCAAGAGCAGGTGGGTTGCAAGGACTTGCAGGCAGCCAGGCGTTCCTGGGAGCTGGTAAATATCTCCTCCTTTACTACAATATTCATTTAGAATGAGGTATTCACTACAACATTCGTTTAAAAGTGGACTAACTTAAAAATGCCATACTTGGAACAAGCAGTTTGGTGCATCAGTGGCTTGCAGGTCTCAAACTCTGGAACTGTTTAAACAGGAGGTTAAAAGTTTCTTTGTCAGAGTAGTTTTAAAGGGCTTCAGTGTGATTACTCACATGAATATTTCTGTAGCCTGGCTGTGCAGTACAAGTGTGTAATAACATTTAACTTCTGCAATGACTCCTCTGGGGTGGCGGAGAGGCCTCTCCTTGTCATTCCTTGCGTAGCACAAGCAGAAGTTCATGCATTCTTCCAAGAAGCAGAATTGCTAATGCCACTCATGCACTATGAAACTACTCAGCATGTAAAAAATACACCTCCTGCACTCATCTGGATGCAAGAGGAGAAGCTGGGACCAGCCCCTGGTCCGTGGGCTTGTGTGCAAGCTGGACCCACGATAACGTGGGCAACAGGACAAGCAGATGTTAAGCCTAAGGCAGATGGTGCCCACGTGAGGTGTGGAGGGATGTGGAGAAAAGGCAAAATTTGGAACAAAGTCAGAAGTGACATTTATTGGCTAGTCTCTCAAAATAGCTTCTCTTAGTTGTGATGTGGTTGAATCTTATTCTCAAAGGTACATTCGTGTTCCTTTTCGCACACCTGTTGGTGTGGCTCAGCAGGACTATTTACTACAGCAAGACAAAGCTTATAAAGTGAAGTGTCCTTAGAGAAGGCATTTAAATCCATGCAGTTCTTTGGGGTAATTGCCTCTTTATTCTTGAGTCTACTGGATTATGTACAAAAATAGATTTTTTCTGATAAAGCACTTATTTTGCAGATACCTGCAAAAGCAAGGTATAATTATGTATTAAGAAGGATTTATGTTTTAACTGGATATAAGGGAATTATTTTTGATCTTCATCCTTAAGAAAGTGAAAACTTTCAGAAGCAAATCATAGTATCAGCACTTAGTCCTTTGCATGATCCAACTGGCCCAGCCAGCCAGATTAATGGTAGGGAGGAAATCTCTATGAGAAATTTCTAATGCTAACCCAGTGTTAGGGAGCACACAGGGAAGAAATTGAGGGAATGGGACAGAAAAAGTAAAAAATGAAAATAACGTTTGGAAGATGCACTCGTATGAGGAGCAAACCGGCTGGAAAGGCAGTTTGAGTTGGTTGTGTAGGTAAAGCGCGGCTCCCTTTGCTCCGAGCCGTTCGTGGGTTTGCGCTGCGGGAGGGAGGTCACTGTGACACAGCTCGGAGCAGAGGCTCCGCCGTCATCAGCTCAGCAAAGAACGCAGGGTACCTGAGCACGGCTGTCACGCTGAGCTGCTGCTGCCTTTTACATCTGGCTGACAGGTGAAGAAGTCCAAGAAATAGCTGTGTGCTATCCAACCACTTGCATTGTGATTTTTTAAAATTACTTTTAAAATTGTTTTTATTGGTGTTTGTGAAGCTGCTTGTGGTCTGAGGCAACATAGTGTCCTTAAAAAAGACAGGATTTACACCCTGAGTGCTCTCCCCCAGGACAAGGATTTGGCTACCTGCATTTCCAAGTGACCTTGCTTAGAGGTGGGATAGGACCTTCCTCCTGCCTCTGCTGCCTGCCTGGGAAGCCTCCGAGCTCTTACTAGGAGCTCAGCTCTCCACCTTTCCACAGAATCACAGAATAGTTGAGGTTGGAAGGGACCCCTGGAGATCATCCAGTCCAACCCCCTGAGCACGTGGCACAGGGCGGCATCCAGGCGGGTCTGGAAGATCTCCAGAGAAGGAGACTCCAGAGCCTCCCTGGGCAGCCTGTACCAGGGCACTGTCACTCTCACCACAAAGAAGTTCTTCCTCAAATGGAGGTGGAACTGCCTGTGGTTCAACTTTTCCCCTCCCTGACATTTTGTGAGCAGCTTCAGCTAGACTGAGAGTGCTCGAGGCAATCTGCTAAAATTACCGGGTAGATGATAGGGGTGCTTGTGGCCACCAGGTTACCCTGTGATGGGCTGCTTGGCCTCCTTGTGTTTTGGAAGTGCCTCTTCCCTGGGAACAAGCAAGAGGAGAAGAGCGGGAAGCTCTTCAGCACTGCTGATTTAAGGCAGAATGTGTTTGGGCCTGCGGACAGGTAGTGTCTGGCTAGGAAAGCATCCACTGTAGGGATCTCCTCGCTTTCACAGTGCATTCCCGTTTAAAAATTTTTTTTTTCCCCTTTTGTCCCTGAGCTCGCCTCAGATCACCCCAGCTATAGGACACAAGCTGAGATAAAGTATTTCCCTCCAAAAGGAATTTTGCTTTCCTCTGCAGACTGGTGAGTGGAATTTAAATACGACCGGCAAAGTGTGTATGTTTGCTTTGAAATATTTTAGGATCCCGCGCGACCCAGAGCTTTCCTTGAGTGTTGTGACAGACCCTGTAGGCCTCAGGGAAGTGAACCGTGTCTTCCTTCCAACCTCTTTCATCTGTGAAATGAAAATAATGTCAGAGTCTTTGTTCTGTGTCCTTCTATTGTTGCACCTTTCCTTCGGGGCGAGCTTGGCAGAGGCGCTGAGGGAGAGCTCTGGAAAACCCCTGGGGCGCCAGGGAGAGCTCTGGAAAACCCCTGGGGCGCCAGGGCTTCTTGCGGGGCTGCGGACAGGGGGCTGCGCGAGCGCAGAACAGCACCGAGAGGGAGGCAGCGCCTTCAGTGGGTCTGAAATCATGGAAATCTAACCCGCAGGGGCAAGATGACCATTGTGTGAAAAGGCATTGGTGACGGCTTTAGGCAGTTGGTCAGTGCAGGAGATGGAAGCTGTGGAGAGGCTGAAACAGCCTCCTTGCTGAAAGAAACAAATCAAACCAAAAAAAACCTGACAACCCACCCCCTGGAAATTACTGAGATGGGGTATACGGCGCTTCCTGCCAAAAATTAGCGAAGTTCTAGAGAAGACCCAAAGTTTGTTTCTGGATGAGGTTGTGTGTGTTTCAAATGCAAATGGGATTTTGTAAAGGTTCTTTTTTTTTTTTTTTTTTTTAACAAATTATTTTAACAAATACCAAGGGTTGTCTTAATTGCCAGTTAAGCCTTATTGTTGCTTGTATTTTGCTACTTTAATCTCTTATTTTCCAAATATGACCTACTGGCAATTGGAAGCAGTAGAACTGAGCTTGCCGTTGGCTACCAAAGTGCTTTACAGCAAGGCATAAAACTTTGGAAAATTCCTCTGAATTCCTTTTTTATTACTTATGTTTTTTTCCCAATGTTTTGGACCAAGTTATTTCTAACAGAAAAATAAAGAAGGGGTGGAAATATTAGCGACCAGCCCAGAAGCACACAGAACATCTGGTCCCTGCAGATCTCCGTCAGGGAAGGAAACCAGCTATAATTTTTGTCAGGGACGAGGTCTCGTTTCTCATAAGTGAGAGGAAAGGGCGTAAAATGTGATTATAATTGTAGGAAATAATTGTGGCTATTGTTCTTGCTGGACTACCCTGTACAAGTGTATGGAAGTAAACACAGGATCTCTTTGAGTTTTGTTTCTGACTTCAGCATTACAGTGAAGAAAGGAAATCTTAAAGTAAAAGTGATCCAGCCACACTTTTATTTTCCCTGCTGAGAGCTGAAAAGATGAGCAGACTAATATGACCTGCAAAATGTGTATGTTTGAAATACTTTAGGATCCTGCACAATACAAATGCCTGCATAAACTCTTGGCTTTTTATGCCTATGGGCTGCCTCAGTTTGAGGCTCTGTTTTAATCTCTCTCTCTCTCTCTCTCTCTCTCTCTATATATATATATATATATATATATATATATGTATATACACACACAAATATATGTGTGTGTATAGAGATTTTTTTTTTTTCTTTTTTTTCTCTCTTATAACCTCTGTGGCTATCCTGCTGGCCCCTCNTATATATATATGTATATACACACACAAATATATGTGTATGTATAGAGATTTTTTTTCTTTCTTTTTTTTTCCTCTGACCTCTGATAACCTCTGTGGCCATCCTGCTGGCACCTCTCTGATTAAATCTTGCTGCCCCTTGCCTGGGCTTTCCTGCATGCTCCTGTAGGCCTTATAGCTGGCCTCTTCTCCCTTGCTCATCTCTTTCCATTTTGCCTTTCGTTGCAGTCTTTTAGTGATTTTTACCCTTGCTTGACTTGCTGATGGTATGGACTCTTCCTCCCTCTCCCAATCCCCTTTTTTTTATATCCACCCTCCCCGCCATCTCCATGATTTTCAGCAGTCCTATGCTTTCTTCCATTTGTGTACTGGACTGAGTAATTCTTTGATTCATTATTTATTTTTTTTGTCTCTCATTCCTCCTTCCTGTGTGTCCAGGCCACATGTACAACCTTTAGCTGCAAACTTTCGAGGAAGCCTTTTCCTTGTCTTTACGAGCTCAGGCCTTTGCAGGCTGTAATTATCTCGTGCCGTCATCGCTGGGAACTTCGTCCTGCTGCTTTACGTGCAGGTATGTACGTATATAACATCCCGTTCCCCCCGCGCGCTCTAGCCTGTGCGGCGACGCGACTTTGGGTGGCTCTTGGTGGCTGCTGGCTCTTGGCACCCCTCGCCCAGCCTCTCTGGACTCCGCACTGTTCTTGCAACTGCTAAGCCCAGGTACCCTCCTTCCCACTCTCCTGCCCTCATACAGGGCACAGCCCTGTGTACGAGCCCGCCGTGTGCTCGTGCCAGGGACAGGGACCAGGGACAGCCCTGCTCTGGTACCTCTACCATGTCCTTCTGTGTTGGGTGGTCCATACCCGCGCCCTCTAAGATTTGGCTTCTCTGGTTGACTTTATAATCTTGGTGTGAGGACCCTTCAACACCTCTTATTTGCTTTCAATACCCAGTGCTGCAACAAGTGTGTTGTTTTCTACCCTTCCCATGACTCTGCTCTTGTCCACGTTGGCCCTATGCCCTTCTAGGTAAGGGCGATTCTGCGCTTCAGCCTGTAGGGGAAAGAGCATAGCATCTCATCGGGTGTAGAAATATTTATTAACTCTGGTGGACTCAACTCATTCCTGATTGGACATACGCTGTCAGGTTAAATTCTTATATGGACCTTTGTAAGCCAAAAAAAAAAGGAATTTCCGCTTTGGAAACTGATTGCCGGGGAATCTGTCCATCCATTCATNCTTGGTGTGAGGACCCTTCAACACCTCTTATTTGCTTTCAATACCCAGTGCTGCAACAAGTGTGTTGTTTTCTACCCTTCCCATGACTCTGCTCTTGTCCACGTTGGCCCTATGCCCTTCTAGGTAAGGGCGATTCTGCGCTTCAGCCTGTAGGGGAAAGAGCATAGCATCTCATCGGGTGTAGAAATATTTATTAACTCTGGTGAACTCAACTCATTAGGAATTTCCGCTTTGGAAACTGATTACCAGGGAATCTGTCCGTCCATTCATGGAGGGCATGAAAAGAAACCAGGCTTTATTAGAGAAACAATTTTTTGTAAATATACCTCTTATTGTTTTTCTCCCTAAATGTGCAGAGAGCTTCCCCACATGTGGCTTGGTGACAGCTTATAATGGGAAAGGAGAGATGAAAAGAAGTTATATTAAAATTTGGAGGGGAAGCTGGGTCTAAATACTAACTCAAAAAGGCTAGGAAAGAAATTAAAAATACACAGGGCTTGATCCTCAGTTTATCGTGTATTTTCACTTAAACTAATCCTCCTTTTTGCTGCCTAAATCATGCCACTGTTTAAAATGGAACTGAGGCAATTTGTTTTTAATTTGTATTGCTCCTATATTCTTCTGACTTGGCAAAACCTTTGCAAAAGGGAAGATATGTGACCAGAATCAGGCAGGGTGCCTTCTCTCTCCTCTTCAACATGGAAAGCTTGTGTGGTGTAAAAATACTGACTTGTTTTCAGTTTTCTTTCCATTGGAAATAACTTACCTGTGTTTCTTAGGCTAAAGGATTGAGCCTTTAAAATATAGAGGGTACAGAGTATCTAATATGGTATATAGAGCGTATGTAAATATTGACTCTAGCTTGGACGTGTTTGTCTTGGTGGAATTGGAGCAGTAGTGTTGGTATCATCCTTCATTTTCTCCATGCTCTGAATCAGAAACCTTCTGGCAGGAGGGAACGAGGGAACGTCTGGCCTGATCCTAGATTTGAGAGCAGAAACCTAAGAAAGTAAAATCTTAAATGTACAAATGGTCTCTGCACAAATGGTCTCTGCGTGTCCACTCCTCGGCGTGAGTCTCACAGATAAAGGCTGCCCAGTCTTGTGTTTTTTTTTTTTCCCCAACCAGTTTGCGTTTGCTTAGTTTCCATGAAGTCATTTCAGGCATTTCTGCTCATTCTGGAACACGTGAAACTGTTGACTGATCTGAATCTGAAGGATAATTAAGCTCCTGTAAATTCAATGAAAATTGCTGCATAGCTGTGGAAGAGCAGAGTGGCCAAAATCCTAGGGCACAGCCAATGGGCTGTTCATTGTGCCGAGGTAACGCTGGACCCTGGTGAGCTTTCTGTTAGCTAGGCTGTTTCTTGCCCAGCATATGACCACGCTGGGCATGGTGATGCCCTTACTGTGGTGGTCAAGACAAAGGCTTTAAGGGCGAATCCATGTGAGACTAAGCTAAACGTGCTCCGTTACACCCATTGCATTATGCAACACGTTTTGAGATGAGTTTGCATAGGCAACATCTTCGAAATAGTAGACAAAGCAGATAGAAGCACATGTGTCATAGAAATATGATTTTCTTAACAAGCACTGAAATGTTTACCAAGACTAATGGCACTATCCAGATGGGAGGAGATGCAGTTGGGGACACAAATGTGTATACTTCAGGAGGCAGCAAAGTACAGCTGTTTGCAGAGAAAAGAAAGACGTGTCTGGCTTTCTTTTGCTTTGTATTGTCTTTTATAACCTGTACAAGGTGTAATAATACAGGAGTTGCCAATTCTGACAGCACTGACGCTGAATTGCTGAGTCTCAAAATCTCTGATTTTCTCTTAATGCACGCATTAGTTATTCTTATTTTCTTGATACTTTCTACAGATGTAATCAGGAACCAGGGTGGTCTTAGCAAGAGATTTGTTAAAGTATGCTTTAAAATACCTTTTGCTGGAAATGTATGGAGCCTATGGCCATGCAGAAAATTCCCCTGAGAAAATGAGAAGCGAGGCAGGACAGGATCAGGTGTATGTGGTGTTAAAGATTGCTCTCATCTGCTGGGTTTATCCTTCTTTAAATTTTCAGCATAGCTGCTCATAACCTTATGTCAGCACAAATGTGGCCAAAGCTTAAAGGATTACTTTGGTTAATGCGAGGATGTGAGTTTTGGGTTTTGTTTGTTTCGTTAGAGCGGAAGGAGCCATTGAGGTGCTTTGCTTGGACTCATGCCCGTGCACAACCATATAGCGCAGCAGCTGATGGAATGCAGATAATAGCGTCATTTTCTTTGCTATTTAGGTTCAAACCTGTGCTAACAGGTTCCCTCCCAAGCTTTGTTTCGACCTACTCTATGAATTTAGTAAGGAAACTCACCTCTGCGTGCCTCAGTTTCCCTGCGTTGCAAATAGCAGTAATGACACACTTCTCTTGTAACGCGCTTGGAGCGTACAGATGAAAAGTGCCAAATGCGAGCTCGCTGTTTAATTATTGAGACTACTGTTTGTATTCGATTTGTCTGACCATGGGATGGGAACACCCATGATTGTGCAGCCTGTGTTGCCCGCGTTGCTGGTTTGCTGAGCTGGGCTGTGACCCATGCCTGCTGGCAAATATACCTGGCATTAGCCAGGCAACCACTTCAAAACCTGAGCATGTGAGTGGAGAGAAAACTTGAGGAAGAAAGCGTGCTTGGGACCTGAATAAAATGAAACCTTCCTCTTCTGACCAGGAAGCCCGAACACACAGGCACTACTGTTTGCTGGATAATTTGAAGCTGTACTGATATTTCAAAAGAGCAGAAGTGAGTCAGAGCAGGTAGTCCGTGTAAACTTGTGGTAGGTGTGTGCTGAAACCCATGTCTGTCAGCCCCAAAGCTACTCTATGGGCTTGTGCCAAGGCCTGGGAAATTGCAGTAAGAACTGCCATTAACCTGAGTGCTATGGGACAGGGTCGTGGAAGAGGGGTGTACTAATTCCTCTTTCATTAATGAATTACAAGTGAATAACCTTATACACTTGTACGCTATACCTGAGGTAGCATGTTCTGCTTTTTACAGCATCAAGCTCAACGTAAGAGGAATCAGCTTTAAAAGGGACTTCAAATCTTTGGAGGCAGCCTAACTGGCTCCTGCACGCTAATCACACTGTGCACAGTATTTAGCTGCGTAGTCTCCTGGCTCCAAGGCTGCTTGTCTTGAAAGCAGCAGATAGTCTGTGAGGCAGTTTCAGGGCTTTAGAGCCGACTCCCAAGTCACCTTGTTTTCATAATGTCTTCAAAGAGAAATCTGATTACCAAGGTGCATGTTGCCCCATGAAAAGTTTAGGGAACTGACAGTGGTCTAAAGGCCTTCTGTGGACATAAATACATTAGATTAATTCCATAGTATCTACTTTGATTTCTTAAATCAAAATTTTATGTATATATTCCTCTATCTGCTGCTAAGAAGGTTGTGTTTTGCCAGGTACTCCAATGAAATGCTGTGACTTAAAAGGAGTACTAAGGGCAAAATTAGTTTAAAGTGCTCCTAGGTGCAAATAGCCCTAAGGCATGGTGCCAGTTGGCATAGTAGTGGCATTCACTCTTTTTCATAGTTTTGTCCTGTTTGCCATATGTTTTTTATTTGACTTTGTGCCTATCCAGCTTCTCCAAAGAGTGGTATCTTTTGGTAGCACAGTTACAGCCTTTGGATAAAAAGAAGAATCCCGAACAAATCTCAATTTCAGAGTATCTCCCAAGTCTGTGAGGTCATTCTAATCTAACTATTCTACTGTGTAGCACAAACCACCTGACAGTCTTTGATTTTTTTTTTTTAAATTATTACTTATTTTTCCCACCTTTTTCCTTTCCCAGTTTCATTGCAGTTTTGCTTTCCTGTTGTGTGGGGATGTTATTTTCTTTTTTCTGCATTTTTAAGCTGCCTTCATCCCTTCTGTCTCTGCTATCAGTGCAGCTCTCTTGATGATGACTTTTCTCTGCAAATATTGGCATCCCTCTGGCTCTCTGTCTCTGCAGTTTGCCTTTCAGATCTGTTCCTTGTCCCTTAATACATCCTCGCTTGCTAGATGGCCACATTCGCTGAACGGCATCCCCTTACAGTTACTCCAGAAACCTTTTCTTCCGTCTTGTTGAACTTCTGTGTAGCTGGAAGCCAGTGGCAGGGAGTCTACTTCCTTCTTCAGGAAGTAAAAACAAACAAACACAAAACCAAATCCAAAGTGATGAAGTGCTTAAGTTTCTGCTTTGTTAATTTTTGCTAGTTCACTGAAGGTAACTTATGGTTAAAATGGCCTGCAATTTCTGGAAGATATACCTCAATAGCTCAAAAATGTGAAATGAGAGGTTTTGAAAGTGGGTGGTACCTGAAATAACTCTTAAAATATATGAATTTAAGAAAAAATAAATACAAGGAAATTTTTGTAGATATGGGAGAACAAGGGGAAGGTGACTCTACTTGATTTTAACTTGGTAAGTAGTTGCTTGTTTACCTACGTGGTCAGAATTATTTTGATCTAGGTTCTGCTGATGTTCATGGTCTGCAGATACCCAGTGGTGAAGACATATTTGTGCATGAAATAATTCACAATGATGATAATATTTTTGTAGCAGTGGCACTAGAATATCATGCAGTGCCTTTTCAAGCATGTAGGTTGCACATAGTGCGCAGAGTCTTTTTTTTTTTCTAGTTGTGCTTAGAACCCAATCCTCAGACTTGTTTTTGATTAGCATTTGTTCCCCGTGTTCTTGGTGTGCAAGCTGTTTTTTTCTAATAGGTGTCCTAATTCAGACTGAAGTTGTGGTGCGGAAAGCCAGAAATATNCAAGCTGTTTTTTTCTAATAGGTGTCCTTCTAATTCAGACTGAAGTTGCGGTGCGGAAAGCCAGAAATAAGCAGAACTGAGACCATTAGTTGTGCGTGGTAAGAGAGGAAAACCCTGCATCATTGTACTCATAAAACCTTCCACTGAGCAAGCCCTCAATTTAATACCTGACGTCCCCATTTGCGCTGTGTCAGACGCGGTTTATATGCCAGGAAAGTTGACAAACTTGCTCCTTTCTGAGGCCTGCTGCCTTTGTACGAATTAAAAAATGCCTGGCCTGGATTCCCTGCGTGTTTGTGCGCGCGGTGCGAGGTGACGCGGCCTGCTGCGGTGAGAGGTTGAGCTCGGAGCGCCGGCCGTGTCGTGGCAGCGCCGCGCGCCGCTCTGCTCGGCGCCGCGCTTGTCTTGGCAGCTGCTTCGCGCCGCTGCTGGCAGCGGTGAGCGCGAGCGGGCGAGCGTGCGGGCTGCTCCCTGCCCGCCGTGCTCGTGTCCCATACGTCGCCAGCAGAAGCTGCAGGAATGCGTGGCTTGGTATTTATTTTTTTTTCCTCCTGGCTTGACACCTTTTCCAACATTTTCCGAAGGTTGGGAGCCACTGAGTGCTTGCTGTCAAGCTTGCACTTGTTCTGCTGCTTTTGAAATCGGAGCTAGTTTTGTCTCCTTCCAGGCTTCCCAAATGGCTACAGGACTTCAAGGTTTGCTGGCTCAGTTCATTAAATAATACGTCACAAGCCACACTACGTTTTCCTACTTTTTTTGGGCTGGAGTCGGCAGGTGGCCTGCTCTGATTTTGAGGGATGCTTTGTTGGAAGGCAGTTTTGGTCCTCATCTTGTAGGAAATGGCATGTATAGCCTGTGGTTATCCTGTCAGAGACCTTGAAGAGCAGCACTGACAGGTCCATCGCCAGAGCTCTTCTCTGGGAAGAGTGAAAGAGGTGTCAAGAATTTTCTTTTTAGCGTCTGTTACTGTTTTGAAGCTGTTGGGACATGTTCTAAGCTCACCGCGCTTTGAGATCCTGGGAATGGCGCGGTGGTTACCTGCTGGGAGGACTCCAGGACTGAAGCAAGCAAGTGAAAAGTTGCACTCAAAAGTGCTTGCAGCTCCTCCTTGGTCAGATGGATGCAGTGTCTTCACCTCTCCAGCCAAGCCCTGCGATAAGTAGTTCCTGGCTGCAAGGTGTTCTCCACCACGCAGAAAGAGGTTCAGATGATACCTGGTGATTTCAGGGTTAGCACTAGGGTTCGAGTTAAGAGAGAGGGAAAGCCTTGAGAGCCATGGGGNGTCAGATGGATGCAGTGTCTTCACCTCTTCAGCCAAGCCCTGCGATAAGTAGTTCCTGGCTGCAAGATGTTCTCCACCATGCAGAAAAGAGGTTCAGATGATACCTGGTGACTTCAGGGTTAGCACTAGGGTTTGAGTTAAGAGAGAGGGAAAGCCTTGAGGGCCATGGGGAGTGCGGCTAGAAGGGGCGTGCCAAAGGGTCCAAGTTCAAACACAGGAAGCTTCATGTGCATGTGAGAAAGAAGTTCTTTAATTTCAGGGTGATAGAGCACTGGGATAGGCTTCCTGGTGGGGTTGTGGTGTCTCCTTTTGAGATCTTCAAAACCCGGCTGAATACGATCCTGTGCCACGTGCTCTATGTGTCCCTAGAGCAGGGGGTTGGACTAGATTTTCCCTAGAGGTCCCTTCCAATCTCAACCATTCTGTGGTGCTGTGAGAAGTTTGCACCGATCTCAGGTTTCTTAGGCCTGAAGCTCTCAAAAGGCAACTTGGAAGAAGTGTTGTGTTGTAAAGATTTTAGAAACAGGGGTTTGTGTCCACCTGGAAACAGGGTCTGTTGGTGTGATCAGGATCCCTGAGGATGGTGAATGTTATTCTCTACCAGGAAACAGGTGGGAGAAGTGTCCATAAAAATGGACCACATTTTTGCAGTATGTCGTTTGAGTCTTGGCAGCTGAGGCGAACAGGCATGTTTCCATTCACTGCGTGTTTCTCAGTGCAAAATGGCAGGAAATGTGATCTTTGCACCCTTTGACGCTTGTCTGGATATAAACTCAAATATTGTACCTGAGCTGTGAAACGGTTTGGATAATATAAATAACAAACTAATGTTTAATTTCAGTATTGCAAAAATCTGAGGTGACGCTTCTGAGTGTTGCTCCCATCAGAGCTGACCAGGACTTGGAGTGTGAAGCTGTGCTAGAGAGAACGTTAGTCCCTGTCCTTCACCTGTTCATCTTGGTCTCCTGTTCCCAGGCAATGGCTTCGACATCTTCTGCATTGGTTAAATCTTTCCTCTTCCTTTAATCATGGGAGCAATGCCAGAGAGCTGGAAGGTAGTGGCAGTCCCATCCAACTCCCTTCTCTTCCCTTTTCCACCAAATTTGGGCTTATTTAGATGTGCCTTTAGATGCTTACCTTTACGTTATTTAGAAAATGAGCAGCTGATGAGGCTGTGAGCTCTTTCCCTGCTGTGGCTGATGCCCAGATAGGGGCATCGAGCATCTTGACATCGGAAATAGCTCCTGCAGGAGGCCTTTGGGTGGGCTGCCCAGGGCCTTGGCTGGTGCTGAGTGCCCTGCACCGAGAGGAAGATGTGAGGGCACAGCCCTCTGCAGCCTCCAGCGCCCCAAGGACGTTTTCAGGAGCCATGGCCTTGTTCATTTAGTTGTTTCGGTGCAATTAGACAAAAAAAAAAAAAAAAAAGTCTTGTTGTCAGTATTTTCTTTAAATAGCTAGTTCTAGAAATGGGAAATTCCTCTGACTCTGGAAACAGGAAACAGATACAACTATTAAATATTAGTTTTAAATCCTTCAATTATCCACTGCTGGCCCTCACCTCTGACTTTCTTTTCTGCTGCTCAGCAGAACTCTCCATTAATTGCTGATAAGCTGGTGCTTGGAGATAATGCGTAAGGCCCAAGGGTTATACTGCCCTGTAGTAACTTAATGTATTTTGTCTTAAAGCTGGCAGAGTAGATATTTTCTGCATCTACTGTGTTCATTGTATTTATGAACACAAGAAGTCACGTTCACTGAGATTTGACACAAGGATACGGTCTCAGTTAGTAAGATCTAAAAAGGGAGAAAATGGAAATACTTAATGGACAGGATTTTTTTTTTTAAGGGTAATAATCTGCAGAGGGGAAAGGACCTAACAGTGGAACTGGAGTACTTTCAGAAATGTTAGCCTAGAAGGAATTCAAAGTATCTTCTAGTATCTAGTATCTTCTAGAGAAGGGTTGATGCTTGCTTATCTCCAGCACCTCTGCAGAGGGTGGTTTCACAGCCTGTCAGCAGATCCCGTGCCAGGCTGTCACTCCCCATGGGGTCGGAAAGAGTTTTGTTGATACCCACAACTTAAAATTTATTATCTGTAGAATAAGGATTTTTTTTTCTCTGCTTACAGTAGAAGAGTTGATGACTATCTATTTTGTAAAGCAATGTTTTGTGTACTGTTGAAGCTGTCTGTTTTCAGGATATGATTGTCCCCCGCAGCCTTTCCCTATAGCTCACGCTTCTAGAGCTTCCTGGTCTCCTGCTGCTGCTCTGACTCTGCCTCGATACGTCGCGTTGTGCTGGGAGGGCTGCTCGCAGGGCTGGGCACGGCCCTTCATCTGAAGCCGCACCACCGTGAGCACCGAAGTAGCTGCTTCTCGTGTTGCAGGTATGGCGTACTGCTAGCTTTTTAACTGCTAGGCTCCTGAAAACGCTACAGTTGTAATTTGCTTCTGGTTAGCTCAAACTTGAGCACCGGCTCCATGCCTAGGACAGGCTGCGAGCGCTCCCTGCGACGCGGGGTGTTGCTCGGCCCTTCGCTCTCCTCCTCATCCCGGCATCAAGTCTGGGGCTGGACAAA